>CAEMYA010000435.1:494005-546215 GCA_903131615.1 Diplodus sargus | reverse complement strand
AGTAGAAAACATTTGCCAACCAAGAATCATGTCTCACACATATACAGAATATGACAATACCACCAATATGAATTTAGAATGTGAGCTAGAACTAACTGTGATAACTGAAGACAGGACCTGTGTGTATTCACAGTTATCTATGGAAGGAAATTTGACTGGGAGACAAAAATTAGATTTTTCAGGACCCCACTGATAATAATATAAATAATTTAGACGCATGTCTTCTGGGACTTCATTTCCAAATCCCAAAACATTGTGACGCACTAGAACTCGGCATTACAGCATTACAGTTCTTATTGAGAGTGAAAGTGTACCTTCTGAAGTTATGTATGTGTAGACTATCTGTGTAAAGTACTCGCCTGCCCTCTAGTGGTCAAGGTTGTCGAGCACATTGCACTGTGCATCAAACCAATCTTGAAATGCTTTTACAAATACATTATGTATTGTTATGTTAAGCCAAATGTATCTGTGCAGATTTCTGAGCGTAGAGCAGGATGCTAGATATAAAAGCCAAAACAAAGAATGCAAGGAAATTGAGAACCATCTGCATGGAAGCTGAGAGATTTCAGAAACCTACAACAATCAATTTAACTCATGTTGAGGTACGGGAAGTTGTGTGCATGTTAAGTTGTGGGATGTCATGAGAAATTATTTGTTTGCTTAAAGCAAAATGTTTCTGTAGAGAAGCTGTCTTTCTTCTAATCTTCTATCTTGGGCCAACAGGTAGTGGCAGTATTGAAATCCCAGTGTTGTGCATGCTTATATCAGGAGACGCAAACATGCTGGAGGTAAGGGAACTGTCAAATACGTTCTCACTCAACACAAACACCATCACAGGCTTTTTGGATTTACCAAAATATTTCACCTATATTGTCTTACCATAGGAGGAGCAGGTAAAATATTATGTTAGATATAGGGAATGTAGCAGCAGCATAAGTGTTCCTTCATACCTACAGTGTACATATCTGATCGCAGAGGGAGCTGTGCATTACTGCACCCTTTACTTGGCTGTACTTATTGTAAAGCAGTTTGTCATAATTCTTATGATATTTGTATATATTCCAGTTAAGTTTCTAACTGTGTAACACAGTTTTGTATTGTGTCAGCTATCTGGGTGCCTTTCAGTTCTCAGCTTTACAAGAGAGACTGTGATCCCACTGAGACTCTTTGTGTATGTTCCCTGGCTCAGAGAATAGATGCTTCTCTGAGGAATGCTACGCCCTGGCTGGTTCTTGCTGGTTCTGGTCCAGCTGCAGACCTTATCAGTGAGCTGCTGGGCGATCTCTTACCTGTCCCCCTCAGTCCCATCTCTCCTCCAGCAGAGGGCGACGCTGTTGAAGGGCCCAGCACGGAGCTCCGTGACTGGGTTCATGACAAGGTCCGGAGACACTTCCCAGCTGAAGCTGACCAGGAGAAACTGGTGGATTGTGTGAGTCAGACAGTACAAGTGTGTGTGTGACCTTTTTTCAACTAAGAAGACCAGATTGATTTTTGTTTGTTGTCTAATAGTATTGTATGTTTGAGACATGAATAAGACGAAACTGATATAACCAACGTTAGTGTCTGATTGATAGAATGATGTCCTATATGAAATGAACGTTTTTCCAAACAGTAATTTCCTTTACTATTTCTGTGTGCCTAGGCTCTGAGTATACATCAGAACAGAGAGCTCATTACTATTTTTCATGGGGAACAGGAGGGTTCTGATGACTTTGATACAGTTCTCCTCAAAGCCCTTGTAAGAGGTAAGTAAGTCATTTAAGTAAACAATGAAAACATACAGCAGATAGAAATATAGGCTTAAAACGGGCAAAAATATAAATGAATTAAAAAGGAATGACAAAATGGCCACAACGTAAAAGGCACAGTTTCCTTTAGATTTAAACCTGGAGTGAGTTATAATCAATTAACCCTGATCAGAGGAAGAGGAGGATCAGTGAGATTTACGGGTACCCTGGGCCTTCTGTCTCTATGCAGATAGCTGTTTGACCCTGCAGAGTTCTTTAAGTTCCCACAGGACCCATGAATCGACTTTGATGGGAAGCCAGCATAGTGATATCAAGTTCTTTCAGATGACTGGTCAATAACTTGTAAGTGATCCAGTAAAGGTTTGCTAAAACAGATGAGGAGGGTTTTAAGATGGTAAAGAAGGGACTTAATCTCAGTTTACGATAAATTGGTCAATGGTTTGCAATGTTGGGATGATATCGGATCATATCGGACCCTTAAATCCAGCAATTTTACTCATTAAAATGTGTGTTTTAATGTTCAGCTCTGAGGGAGTACTACTGTATGTGGAAAAAAGTTGTACAATGCCTTTTGTGACATCACAGGGGTAAATAATCAAATGACATGCAGCTTTCTCTGACACTCAACATGGCTACTACTACTTTTTTCACATAAGCAGTAGTACTCCCCCAGACTTGTAAACACATTCTGGTGTGTAAAATTGTTGGAGGTATGCTTTTTAACATATAAGACAAGGGTCTGTGCCCAGCCTAGGCCCCACATTTTATGGTGTCATTAAATTGTGACCAAATCGTCTCTGTTTTTCTCCTAGTGTTCTTTTGCTGTTTGCTATTCTCCCGACAAGTCGCATCATGTCTCACCTTTGGCTCTTATGCCACATTTGTGTGTGTTTTTAAGCTAGTAAACGTGTGTCAAGTGAAGCCAGTGAGTACACTGAAGAGCTGAAACTGGCCGTGGCCTGGAACCGAGTGGATATCGCCAAATCTGAGCTCTTCAATGGAGACATACAATGGAAGGTCAGATTCAAACTGAAACACCTCTGCAAAACTATCTCCTATCACCAGGCATGAACCAGGATTTGGGATATCACAGTGTACCAGGAGCATGCTAAAAGTTTAAGGCCTCACCTGTTTTTACAGGCTACAGCACATCTTAAACTGTTAGCATCAGCAGAGATCATATCAGCAGAATTATTGTTTGAAAAGTCAGGTTACAGTCAGCTGGTAGCCAAGCAGCTGCTTGATGAGCAAGTAAGAATAAACCAGTCATATTTCCTGAGTGTGACACAACTGGTTTACTGCTGTGACACAGCTCCCAGCACCTCCTTCCTCCACTGATTAAGGACTCACCCATACACTTTACTCTCACAAAGACCCAGTGTTGTTTTTGTTCTTGTTGTTATTTAATAGCTCAGAACCCTGCACATTGCTCATTTGCACAGGCACATTTATTATATATTGCACATCTTGTACACAGAGAGTTACTATATACAGTATGTTTATCTTTATTAGGGCCCGAGCAGGCCTCGACCTGCGAGGTCCCGATTGTTTTCGAATGACGACTTTTTCGTCCCAAATGATCGCATTTTTCACTGCCTGAATATACGCCAAAACTCACTAAACCTGGAATATACGTCACACCTGCCGAAAAATTTCATAATCTATCTGATTCTGTTGTCCTTCATTTCCACCACTATGTGGCACTACACTCAAAGAAAGTGTGTTTTGGATTATAACTTACATATACTTTGTTGCACATTCAAACACTTTATATCCACTTGTGATCTAGGCCCCCCAAATTCCCGAAAATTTGCTAACCTACTTTTTCGAACTCCTCCCAGGCAATTTCACCCATTAAAGGAACATCTTGAACTCCTCTCCCTCGTATATAAAATGGATCCATCTGTCTGCACTGTTGACAGTCTTAGTTAAGGGCATGGAGCCATCATTGAGTGGCAGTGCTATGATTTTATTTTTCATTAAATGCATTGTAAAAGTACCAATCCTGCTACAGAAGGTGGTTAGAATGTATTCCTGCATGCTTTAATCTCTTAATGCTCAGGAGGTGATTCTATTTTGCAGTATGAGGACCTTGAAGACTCCATGACAGATGCACTGATCAATGACAAGCCCCAGTTTGTGCGTCTGTTCTGCGAAAATGGTCTGAATATCCTGGAGTACCTCACCTACCGCCGCTTGGAAAACTTGTACCACTCGCTGTCAGACAGCTCACTGGCCTACATTCTGCTCCAGAGGCGTCTGAGCGAGAGGCAGGGTATGGCTGGATACCTGCCTAATCTGGATGGAGCTGTGACAGTACCTCTGAAGAGCCCCCAGAGCGCACTAACTGGACCTGCATCCGCAATGGAGCTCAGCCTCTTTGAGGTGAGGAAGATGAGTTGAGAATGGGTAAAGGAGTAGCAAGAAGGAACCTTCAAGATGGACTGATAGCAGGTTACCATACTGTTACTGGTGTTCAATTGATAAGTAAAGGCATGTGCTGATAACTACTGATAATGATGACATTGCTGATGGTAATACTTTTATGTGCAGCTCTCTTACATCATTTAATAACATGCCATCTCTTCAGGCTATAATAGGATTAGCACATTAACAATAGAAAGAATAAAATAAACAGTTGTTGAAGCTGTTTATGGAACTACATCATCCTGTATTATTCACTCAGTTGTTGCATAACATCGTTGAATCGATGCAATCTATGCATTTCTTGAAATAGATTTTAATGCATTTCAAGAATAAAATTAAATACTGTTTGATATAAAAACTTAAGGTAATAATGCCCAGAAAATGTGCAGCTGCTTTCAGAGGGCTCCTTGCACCGGTCAGTTTTCCCCTAGAAAAAGAACAGTCCTAAGTGTCTTATTAAGGTGTTGTCACTGCAGCCATCTTGAACACATTCAGTGATATTTAGACTTAGAGTGTCCAACTCCTACTCTACTTGTCAGACTGTTTCAAAAAGTTAGGACTCAGATGCAGGTTGGCAGCAATAAAGACAGGCTTCATTTTCAGAAACGCATCTCTGAAGACAGAGTGACAAAACAATGGCTGTGAAACGCTAAATGTCCAAAGGACAACACTACAAAGACAACACAAGGAAAACAAAAGGCGCTCCTGCAGGAGGAAAAGGAATAACTACTCTGATCTTGAAAAATTAGAATCTATGAAAATTAGCTAAATAAAACTCTCAAGGAGGAAAGGCACACAGGCTATGAAATTAACTACTCTTACTAAGCTGAAAATTCTACAAACGAAAAACGCTCCAACAGGAGGAAAAGCAAAACGCTATGAAATTAGCTGACTAAACAAACAAAAGACTGACCAAAATTTATAAACTCAAAATGGCTCTTCTACAGAGGAATACAATTTCAGAAAAAAAACTTGACAATACTTAGCTGTGGGAAAAGACAAGGCTGTGAACAAGGCTGGATGTATTCAACAGGACGAACAAAATACTTATGAAAGTTCACAAGACAAAAAAAACCCAAGACAGGACAGCCCTCAGGACACTATTACTGGGAAGAACAGCATTCATCCAAACCATATACCATCATCTGGTGTTTTGATTGACACAATTGTCCAAAATCTCCAATAGTTCTTTAGTTGAGTTGAGATCTGGTGACTGTGAATCTATGTATCCATATTTATCACCCAACTATAACTACACGTCAGTCCTCTGGGTCTGATTTAGTTATTTTGAAATATAGCAAACTGTAGTTACTTCCATTTGTAGTTTCATTACTTTCATTTTGTAATGCAACCTTATGTTGTATAATGACAAATCACATTGAAAGTATCGTTGCTCTGTACGATATGCAGTTGTAATGAAGTATCTGGTGATGCTACAGGTGTCCCGCCTGCTGTGGGACCTGTTGGGGGATGTCTGTCAGCCTTTCTACTATGGACCTCTGGGTCTGGAACCCAGCACCAGCACAAGGAGGGCTCTCAAGGTCAGTGAGCGAAGAACTCGTAGGTTTATTAACACAATCTTGAGTACAATTGCATATCTTCGACTTTATTCTCAGATCAAATAAAGGGAAAAGAAAAAACTGTCCACAGGCCGAACTGACTTTGATATTTAATATTTTGTGTGACCCAGAAGTTATTGACTTCTTTGTGTGTTGCACTTTATAACCATGCAACAAATCCACCCACCAACAGTTCAGTGTGAAAGAAAGCCTGAATAGTAAATCGACACTGTGGCCGCACTGGAACCATACACTGATATAGTAAAAGACTTGTTTGAAACTGGCAAGACACATGCAGGGACCACACTGCAACAAACGCCACTGAAGTAAGCGTCCGATTCACAGCTTCTTATTGGAATTTTCCAGTCCACCTTAAAAGTGGCACACCGCCTGAAGATGGCGTTGTTCTGTCATTTTTAAGCGAGTTTATGGACTGAAAACCATGGGGAAGATGAAATAACAATGAATTATACAATGACATGGTCTGTAATTAACTAAGTTTTGATCATTTTAACTCTAGCATTTTTTTCTTTATCACATTGTAAATCCATTATAGTCTGTTTAAAACAGACTAGTCATATCTGTACCACCATAAGGACACTCCAAAGACACAGATTTGTGAAACCTTAATGTATTTGTGAATTAAAAAGAAAAATAGCAATAATCTTAGATTTACAATTTACAAGTAGCTTTCTGAAAAAAGCCCTTTTTTTGTTTTCACAAATAGAAATCGTGTCATTATTTATCTGTTTTAAGTGATATACTCTAAGGTCAAAGAAGACCTGACTATCATGACCTCCATGCCACGGTCGAGTGATGTTATTATTAATGTTATTATTAATATCTATGGGGGAAATACCAAATAATATATTATGATATAAGATAATGTAGTATTCATTGACATTTTTCAAAGATTCAACTTTTCATTCATATTAATACGCTTATATTATCAATTGTGATGAAAGAAATAGTATTTCCACACACACAGAGGGGTAACTGCGACATTATATTAACCACTGGCCACTGACCAGGCTGCTATATTTGATGAATGGGCTGGCAGTGGCGACCTCTTAGCAAGAAGGCTTTGGGCTACAACCCTCAGGCCTGTTTGCATGTTCTCCTAGTGTCTGCATGGGTTCCTTCTGCATGCTCTGGCTTGCTCCCACCATCAACAGAGATGAAGGTTAATTGGTCATTTTTAATTGTCCTGTTGTAAATGTCAGTGTGAATGGTTGTCTTTATCAGTCAAAATGTGAAATGATTATCGGTAATGGATGGATAGTTTGAAAACTGAAAAATCTTGGTGTGTGGAGTGACAAAGAAGTGATCCTACTTGTAGCCTGTTACTCATCTTTGCGTGAGGCTAGAGGAAGTGTTGATGCTTTTGTAGATTGCCTATCATAAGTCTGACGATGCCATAAGAGTACAATGCTTGATCAATGGAGAATGCCTTACAGGTAAACCTTTCAAAAAGTTAACAACATCTCCCTTCAAATGAATGTTTTAATCATACTGAGAAGAAGAGAGACAAAACAGAAAAAGCCGGCACAATTTGTAATATATAATTTAATAATGCACGATTGTAAGCAGTAAGAGTGATTATCTTTTTTCCGATCTGACTGCCTCACTTGTGACTTGTCTTAATCTACAGCAAATTAATAAGATGCTGCTGGGGGAGTGTGTGTACCGAGACCAGCGCTGCCTCTCTCCCTGGGCAGCCCTCTTCATCTGGGCTGTCCTGCAGAACCGCAGTGAAATGGCTGTTTACTTCTGGGAGATGGTGAGACTAGCCTGTCATTTTCTATAACCTCATTTAATCAATAAAGTCATTAAGGAAATGGCTGTGTTCAAGTGACACTGTAAAGGTTAGCAAACAGCTTAACTAGTTTCAACTGATGACATTTAAGTGTGCTGAGTGAAAGGCTGAGCACCATGTGCAGCAAACTTCACTGAGGTCACAAAGCTGCCATTTTTCAAAGTTGTCATCAAATTTGGTTTCATTTGAGCTGTTGTTAATTTGCATCCTGTGTTTCTGTATTTCCTTGACAGGCAGGGGAGTCTGTGCTGAGCGCTTTGGGTGGATGTAAGATGCTGAGGGAGCTTTCTAAGCTTGAGAGTGAAACTGAGAACAAACTTGCTATGAAGGAACTGGCACAGACGTTTGAGAACCTTGCACATGGTGAGCCATACCCAACGTTAAGAAATACATCTATTTATTGCTTTTATCTAAAAGTTTAAACCCAAGACAACCCCATAGCTTAGGGAACCTGATTTGGATCCAGTAAGACTACTGTCTACCTCCCTAATTTCCTGTCATGTCTCTACTGTCTATAATAAAGACATAAATATGCCTCCAAAAACTGTATCCTATTAATCTAGAAGAAAGTGAGTTTTGATTGAGGAAAAATGATAATGTTTGTTGTTTGTGTGTTCAGATGTATTCGGTGCGTGTTACCAGAACAGTGAAAGTCGCTCTTTCACTCTCCTTATAAGGAAGTCTCCAGTGTGGGGCGGTGCAACATGTCTACAGATGGCTACTGCGGCTGATGCCCGCCTTTTCTTCAGCCATGATGGCGTTCAGGTAGAGAAGCTGTCATTCATTCTCTTTTTTCAAAACTAAAATGAGCTTAATTGCCTTGTTAACTCATCTTTAAACACACAAAATTGATATAAACTAAATAAAACTCACCAAAACAGTCTTGTTCTGGCTTTCTGCAATCACCTCTGGTTTGGTCAAAAGTAAGATAGTAAGATATTAAAATATTCAGGCTCTACACAAATGATGTTGACCACTGCTGATGCCCTACTATGTTGCTCCTCTGCAGAGGTGAGTGGACTAGCTAAAACCTGTAAAAAACGTATTCAAGTAGAAGTAAAAGTAACGATCAAAATAACTACTAGAGTAAGAGTACAAAAGTACTGTCCGTCTTTTCCCAAGTCTTATTTGTTGAGGATCTAACTGGAATTATTTCAACCACAGATTGTCGTCATTAAGTAAAGAAGTGCACACACTTATTTGTGACACAATAACAAATCATCATCTCCTGATTATATAATCTGCCACATTTACATCTGGAAATTTCCCAGTCTGTATCTCTCAAGCATGATCACAAAATATTGAATTATTATACACTTTTATAAAATAAAGTTTCTTGTTACGTTCTTTAGTTGTTGTTTCCTTTTTCATATTAAGATTTGGCAAATAAATCACCAAATCTTGACTATAATAGACTGTGTCTGCTATGTCAAAAAGTAAATACAAAGAATAATCACATGTAACAGTATCCTTAAGTTCATTTAAGTTTCCATTACAATCAGATGTGAGCCCCCCATATCTATGTCTGTCCAATCACATGAAGACAATGAGAGTACAGACGTGGATCAATTACCTATTTAGGTGAATTAGGAAATAATGCTGTGCCTGTGATGTTTCATCATTGTTTATTCAATATAGGTGTATTTACTTCTTTACTTAGACCTGAAGAAGACCATCTGAGGTTAAACAATCTATCAGTCATGTCAACATTTTGAACATAATTTGGTTTCAACTTTTCTGTCTCTCACATATGGATGACATGGTGGACCATGGTACCCTAATTAGCCGTCTGGAACACCTTATTGACGTTCTATAAGAAGACATGAGACCTTTAAGGGAGGCGAGGGAGCCACTATGCTTGTCCTTTTTCCATTTCCGTTCTGCTTTCCTGCACTGTCTCTTTAAAAACCTCAGATCATCACTTAACCATGGACATGAAGAGGGAGTCTTCTTTTTGTATCAGAGTTGCAATAGAGTCTAAAATAGTAGTGCAGGAGCTATTGAAATCACTGACCAATGCATCTACAGAGAGAGGGAGTTGTAGATGGTTACTGAGAGCACCATGCACTGAAGAAAAGGCCTGGCAGAAAGTTGGAGCAGAGAGTGAGCTAAGAGGGCAAGAGCAGATTGTGAGGTGGGTTTAGGGACTTGAGAGAGATGAGGGACCTTGAAGAGTACTGCATTGTGATCAGAGGCCACAAAGTCAGTCAAAAACACATCATCCAAGCAGAACCCGTGGGAGAGGACCAGGTCCAGGGTGTGTCCTTTATCATGGCTTGGTTGCTTTACAGATTGAGTCTTACAAAGAGTTTATAAGAGTGATGAAGTTAGAGATAAACGAGGAGGCAGATGGACAATAGACATGAATATTAAAATCCTCTAAAATTAAATTGATGAGATAAAAGATCTGAAGATTCCTGTAAAAAAAAACAGCAGTAGATTTAGGGGGCCTGTAAATCAAAACACATACAATTGGCAGTTTGTTCTTTAAAATGAAGCTGAGACACTCAAAGCTGGAAAAAGAGTCCAGCGTGATCGGGAAGCAGTTAAACCCACCTCTATGGATAACAGCGAGCCTCCCTCCTCTGCCTGTCATTCTAGGCTGGTGGAAAAATGAGTTGTCAGGGGGAGATGATTCACAGTCACAGTCACCATGACTCAGTGATCAGAAAGAAATCGACATTGTGTGTAACAATAAAATCTTGGCAAATAAAAGACTTGTTGGAGAGAGATCTTACATTAAGTAAGCAGAACTGGGCTGAGCTTTGGGGGCTGGGAAGGTGATATTAACTGCAACAAGGCTGGAGCTGTGTGGAGAGCGCACATTTGATCTTACACACTGCCTCTCACAGATCCTAACAGGAATAAGAGAACTGTTGGCAGAATTTAAGCTGGAGCTTGCCGTTGAACTGGAACAAACACTAGTGCAAACACTGGAACAAACACTAGTGCAAACACTGGAACAAACACTAGTACCAGCAGGGCCCACATGGTCAAGGGTGGAGCTAAATGAGGCTGGGCCAGAGAGCTGGGTGGGGACCTCCTGGGAAAGAAGTCAGTTAGAGCAAAAGGTAATAAAATTAATACAATTTGTGATCAGCCTCCTTGATCCCTTCCTGTTTGGATGCAGCCCGTCCGATTTAAAGAGATCATGTCTGGACCAGAAAGAGTCAAAATGGCTAACAAAACCAAGACCAGTAGCAAAAGAAAAATTCTGCATTTATGCGTCATCAGTGAGGGTAACGTTGTCTGCGAGCTGTTGTAGTAACGGCACTGCTGTCTGTTTTAGTCGCTGCTATCGCAGATCTGGTGGGGTGACATGGAGAGGAGTACTGAGGTCTGGAAACTGGTGCTAACCTTCTTCCTGCCCCCCCTCCTCTACACAGACCTTTTGAGCTTCAGGTAAATGTTGTGTTATTATTGTGTTATGCTGTGTTATTATTGTGTAATTTGGCTTGTGAGTGTGTGCAGTATGATTTCATCCTGGTTATAGGACTTTATTGGGTTTACATCTGGAAACCTCTCAGTAAGCGGGTTGGTCCGCTGCTGCGATATGTTGACGTCGGCCATATTGGAGGCGGAACTAATACATGTCAATGGAGTGAACTTTATAAAACTCCTTCTACAAAGTGCTATAAGTTAATGTCTCTCATTTACACATTCGCACACGTACGGATATATTTGAGAAACAGTTAGGTTTCGAAACAACCTCTGTAACGTTCTCTGATGATTATAAACGTGAACTACTCCTGTTTAGTATACAGGTCGGCACCAAACCACAGGATGTGTTTTTATAATGTTTTTATGAGTGTTTACAGCTGCCATTGTAATGATGTAGTGATGATCACAGTAACAGTGTATAAGATATATATATCTTACATATAAGGAGTAGTTACTGGTATGATTAAAGATGTTGGTTGTATGTGTTCATGTTACAGGGAACAGGAGGAGGAGGTCAGGTCTTTGGATGTCCACCCCTACAGAGACACTGAAAGTCTGGATGGGAATGACGCCACTGTCTTCTCACTGGCTGACATTATCCAAAAGTAAATACAAATATAGATATACAAATATAACTTTAATTTTATACAAATATACAAACATAATTTATGGGTTTCTTATGGTTTTCCCTCTCAGTTTTAACAAACATTCCTGATTCTTTGTTTGGGGCTACAGTGAAGAAGAAGCTGAAGAGTTCAGGGCTCTAAAAGAAAAGATGAGAGGTGGGTTTTGATCACTATTCAGCTATTACTAGTTGAACTTAGTGGCTACTCTCTTGGGTACCACTTCCTTGCAGAAAGTAAGAACTGTCAGCAAAGAAAAGTTAGCAAAATGTTGGAAACAGTTCCTTCCTTCAGTGCAGTGAACATGACCTTTACAGTTACGAGAAGGAGGGCCCAAATGCAGACAACAAAGGCGAAGTGAGAGCATTTTAAATGATTTAACAACAAAGAGTCAATGTACAACAAGCTTACAAGCTGAATTGTGAGGCAAGTAGATCAAGGCCAAGATCCAAAAACACAAAAGTGAGGGAGAAACACAGACAGACTTAAATAGTATAGAAATGAAAGGCTATTAAGAAACAGGTGAAAGTAATCAGCAATCATAACAGCAGGATGAAAGACAGGGAATGAAGTACTGAAACCAGCAGAAAGGTATGTTTTTAGAAAATTAAACAGGAAACAGGCAAGAAAACCATGGTACCACTGTAATGCAGAGCTCCATGTAGAGAATGTTGTCACTGCAGCAAATACCATGAACTTGACAGGACAGAGGAAACTTAAGAGGAAACAGAATTAAAACTACGGCTAAAATATTGTTAAGGTTTGACAGGCTGCTTGCATCTTTGAGTCTTTACAATTTAACTCTTTTACTTCTCTACAGACTCTTTGCCATCCAACTCCAAGAGACCATTTATTGTATCCCGGTGGAGACAGTTCTGGTTCGCCCCTGTCACCTCATTCCTTGGCAATGTACTCATGTACTTCCTCTTCCTCTGCCTGTTTGCCTATGTTCTGTTGGTGGACTTCAAGCACCCGCCCCCTGAAGGCCCCGCCACGCTGGAGTTTGTGCTTTACTTTTGGGTTTTCACCTTAGTATGTGAAGAGATTCGACAGGTTGGTAATTAAGACATACAACACATATTATTAAGCGGCATTTATAATGTGGCCCAATCTGTACAAGTAATGATTTACAATGACATTATCTAAATGGTTGGTTTTAAAACTGATGTTCTCTGTTTAAGACAGCAAGGACATTCCTGCTTCAGGTGCACAATCAGCAATAGTGATGGAACAAAGATGGAAACAGACTCCTTGGAATGTCAAGGCATTTCAGACAGTCTGACCAAAACCATGTTACTGACTAACTATAGCCCCCGTCTTCAAAAGCTGAACTAAATGCTAAAGACATGGTCTCAATAGCACCGGTCACTAAATGGAAAACAAATGTTTTTTTGTGCAACGCTGTCACTTTATATTGCACCATACTACACAGGGAGACTACTGATTGAAGCATCTCTCTCATATACTGTTTGCAATATCCAGTTGCAGCATGATAGATTGATATATTAAACACTGTAAATGTGATATCGCATCCTTTTTGGGACTTATGTGACCATATCTTTATGCCGTTTTCAGACTGACATTAATACTGCTTCAAAAACCGCAAAAAAACCAAACCCCCCTCATTCATTTCAACAAGGCCTAGTGCTGACAGAGCACGCGCCCCAATGAGGGACTCTTGCAAAAAAAAAAGAATGCCAGGTTGTCTGGCAGAGTTGTAACAGGGTCAACTTCTCCTGCAACACAACAGAACTTCCTGAAGAAATGCACAAATCAGCCCACATTTCTTGTAGATAACTTTGTAACATAAAAACTGTAGTTGCATTGTTTACCTGGCTCTGGTATGTGATAAACCTTTAGGCTCATGGATTGCATGTTTTGTACTTTGTGGTCCTTAAGGCAACAAACCCCAGCAGCCCTTTTTTAAGCAGTGCTATTTTCAGTCTGAATGTTAATTAGTTACCACAGTATGAAAAATACATATTTCCCTGACTGACACAGACTACCTGTACACTGCACAGATCCATCCACATAAATCACAACTCTTATTTTTCTCTCTTTCTGGGTAAAAGACCTTCTTCGTGGGCAGCACCTTTGTGCTTCAGAGGATGAGGAACTACATCCAGGATGTGTGGAACAAGTGCGACCTCACAGCCATCGCTCTCTTCACTTTGGCTCTCTGCTGCAGGTGACTCTTCTGACACAGTGATTGGAGGATCTATACTGACCATGGCCCCAGAGGTTGTAAAGGCATCTCTGGAGCCATTCCTCAAACAAAATTCAGTAGTTTCTCTTATTTTTTCCTCTTTTTTTTCTTACTTATGTTCACGATGTAGATGAATTAATTGCATCACATATCACTAGTGATTGACTGCATAATTTTGTTTTACAGAATGTTTCCCCAGTCTTATGAGTTTGGCCGGGCTGTGATGGCCATAGATTTTATGGTCTTCACATTACGTCTGATCCATATATTTGCCATCCACAAACAGCTTGGGCCTAAGATTATTATTGTTGGCAAAATGGTGAGTGCATACACATGTCACGCACAATTTATTGAAAATGTAATGCAATGTGAAAAAGACACATCAGTGATACCAAAGAGCTTTTTCAAAGAAAGTTCAAATGAGAAATGGCTTTGGTGGCACATCCTATCACTTGTTGCTATTGTAATTCCAAGACAAAATGAAGACCTTTCTACAAGCTAGTGTATGTGTCAACCTAATTTGAGTCACGAACCTCCACTCTGTGATACTGCTGTTCAACCAAAAGTGCAGAGGGCAGATCACTTCACTGCTCCATCACGCTCCAATTTCGCTTCGTTACCACTCACAGCACTAGAATATGCCCAACCCCAAATGTGTAACCACATCTCTCTGGCTCTATCTCAACGGACTGAAGAGCTCATGCGCAGGGGCGCCGCCAGGGGGGGAAAGGTTAGGACGATTCCAAGGGCCCGGCACTGACAGGGGGCCCTGTGAGACATGGGCAACCTATACAAGGGCCCAACTAGATTTTTTTTCATGGGGCCCAAAATCCCTGGCGGCGCCCCTGCTCATGTGACAGGGATTTTGGTTGGTGGTGATGGTGAAACATACAGTACAGCCTTCAACAAACTAAGGGGGGGGGGATTAAAAATACATTTATATTACCAGATAAAAGTCTAATAATAATAATACAAATGTGCACTCCATGAAAGAGACTGGCCACTCTCCATCAAACAGGTCGTCACAGGTGGTGTATTAACTGGCAGGCGATTCTCACCCTCTATAAGAATTTGAAATACCCAGTTGTGAGTACGGGACTAGTACCAGGCTGTGTAAGTTGTTCAGTGGAAAGTTCCACAGCTCCACTCCCACAGCATAAACCATCCCCCCACTAGTCAGCCAACTTTCTGTACTCTCTCTCTTACTTGTTGCTAGGACAACCTTGTCACAAGGTTCAACTTCCACTCCACACTAAAATAATTCTTTCTCTGCGGCCCGGTACCAAACGACCCACGGACCGGTACCAGTCCGCGGCCCGGTGGTTGGGGACCACTGATCTACAGTGATCATCAGAATAATCCTGTGACATAGGGACCAAAATAATTATGCCATTCACACATAACAGGCATTCTAGGCATGTACTTTAAGGTGTTTCATGACAGTTATGACAGATTTTATGTCATTAAAACTGATCATATAACATTAGACTTAAAACAGCAGCTCCTGATCTGACAAAGTCCTAATCATGAGGTCACACCAGGACAGATCTTGCATTATCCATTTCTGGTTTCTCTTTGCTTCTCTCAGATGAAGGACGTTTTCTTCTTCCTTTTCTTTCTGGCTGTGTGGCTCATGGCCTATGGTGTAGCCAATCAGGCACTCCTCTACTCATATGATCCACGCCCTAATTGGATATTTCGCCGAGTGTTCTACAGACCATACCTGCACATTTTTGGACAAATACCCATAGATGAAATGGATGGTAAGTGTCTATATAGTTTTTTTTGTTTGTTTGTTTTTTCCTCTGGCTCTTTCAGGCAGAATGTCCTTTGGCTCTATCACTGTCCTCCACATTTGAATTAAGAGAAAGAAATGTTGGTCAAAGTCATTTAAAAATTAAAACCTCTGAAATTATAGTTTTCATCTCACTTGACTGAAGTCTGTGCACTAGATAGATGTGCATAAAATGGAGCAGAAATGCAATGATACGTAATAATTGTCTAAAATCTGCCTCCGGTTACTTGTAATGGACATACAAATGTAGGCAGTGCACAGTGTACTTTTTACAGATGCAGAAGTGGATGGAGTGTGACCAAACAGGTAGGAGGTCCACCATTACTCTCCTTCCTGTTAGGTCGCACCCGGGAGTCGACACTTTTTGTCTGCCATGACGGTGGCACGCCGGAGATGCTACTGCTAACGTGATTTTGATGCTAGCGTAAGAGTGCCCCTGCACTCCACTGAAAATTAGTTTGCCTGAAAAAGAAACTACGGTAAATCTTAAAAGTGCCTCTTTCATTGTAATTATGCATTTACATTAAGGGTTGACTCATATACATTCACAAATAAAGCCTAGGTTGCTTTTTGGCGAGAGTTTCACTTAATTTATTATACATTATATTACTTATTCACTAGTTCTGTATTGGATCTTCTCAGCCAAAGAAGAGTTCAAGGAGTGTGTCATCCAACTCGCTTTTACTCTGTTGAGACTGACGCAGTGGCCATGTCAAATCCATGCTGGACAGGCTGCACGAATGGTTTTAAGGAAGAACTTACTACTTAATCACTATTTCTAAAGTGGAGTCTCTCAGCCAAAGAATTTCACACAAATGTACTCGTACAACCAGAGTGACAATAGACGTCTTGACAGTTGAATAAGATTGATTCAGGTGGGATTTATTGCATGCTGTGAAATTGAACCCAAAAGATTTAATTCAATCTGATAAGCTGGCAACTCAGTGTATAGGAGCTGCTATTGCTGCCATTCATGGTTGAAATGTATGATACTCTTTAAGGTGCTTGTAAATGTGCAGCAGAGATTCTCACATGTTGCTTTGGACCTCTTCTTTTGTCTTCCATCTAGCTGATAAGTTGGAGAAAAGTAACTGCACAAACAATACCACACTAATTGATGCAGGAGGGGAGCCCTGTCTGAACACCTATGCCAACTGGCTGGTTGTCATCCTCCTTGTCATCTACCTACTGTTCACCAACATAGTACTGGTTAACCTACTCATTGCTATGTTCAGGTACGCTGGCATTTAGAATAATTTTGTTCAGTCCCAATTCTGTTGTACTTTTAAACAGATTTCATCAGAGGAAATTGTACTCTATGTTGTACAGAATGGAAACCTAGTGTATGAAAGCAATGCCTAATGAGTAATTAAAATGTTCTGTATACAGCTACACCTTTTCAAAAGTACAGGAGCGCAGTGACACCTACTGGAAGTTTCAGCGTTACAACCTGATTGTGGAGTACCACTCAAGGCCCTGCCTGGCACCGCCCTTCATTATCATCTCACACCTCCACCTTTTCATCAAAAGATACATCCGCCACATCCCCTCAGTCAAGAGCAAACACTTTGGTGAGAAGTTGCAAAGACAGCATGACGACAGGAGATATGTGTGAAAGCAACATGTGCATTTAGCAGGGGAAGGAGGAACCAGTACACAAAACCCGACGGTAAAAGGCTAATGGCTAGGACCCAATTATGGGCTGAGTGATAAAAAGATACATTGTGACCCTGTTGACCCTTCTCTAAAAAAAACTTTTAACCAGGGTTGGGCTCAGATTGGTTGCTTGCCAGCTTTGGTGAATTGGCATCTCAATCAGCAGCTGAACTTTAGTATTATTATAAGTAATTAGTTTTGTTTACACGTCATTTAACCGACTTGCCAATAAGAGAAAGAGGGAGAGATATGAAAGACAGATAGAAGAGGAGAGATAAAAGAAGGAAAAACACAAGGCATATAGACAGAAACTGGTTAGCCTGTACACTTGCCAAGTACATTGTGTGATAAATTATAATTATGTGGTTTGGGGCATGCAAGTAGTCGAGTGGTACGATTTGACCCCAGTTCAAATCCGGCGGGAGGACCTGTACTGCATGTCACACCCCCCATCTCTCTCCCCCTTCAGATCTATCCACTGTCAAATAAAGGTGTCTATGCCTCAAAACATTCTTTAAAAAAACATTATGTGGTTTATGAACCAAGTTGATCTATACTGCAGACTGGAGTCGCTAACAGTGACAACCACAGTGAGAGTCTCATATCTATTTATCCAAAATTAAGGTTGAATTGGTGTTGACACACCTGTGATGGATGTCTGTTATCTGACAGTAATATTGTCTTCCTGTAACCTGTAATGCACACTGGAGAAGTTTGTTTGTTGTTAATGTATGAGGTTAGGTCGATGCTGAGATCACCATTGAGTCATGCGAACATTACTGCAAACCACTGTAGTGAACAGGAAGCTGAGACTGGGGGCCTCACCCCAAATGACTCTTTTTTACTGACCCCCCATGTGCCTGGGCATTCTCTTAGATTAGTGGCTGCAGCTGGTTGTTTCTAAGTAATGGCCTGTGACTAAAGGTGATCTGGGCTTTGCTGTCAGAGGACCTAGACTGGGAAACTCTCTCCCTGTTGAAATCAGGAAGGCCACATCATTAGCAAAACTTATATATAGGAAGGCATTAATTAATTCTCATTAAGTTTCTGGCTTTGATCTTTTTTATCTTGCCATTTTCCATATTTAAACTTTTTTTAAATAATAATTTTGTGTTGTTTGATTTATTTACTTTTTTATCTGTGTTTTTATCTTTTGTTTTTCCCCCCTTTTTGTTTAAACATGTGCTGTATTGATTATCTTATTATCTTCTCTTTCCTCAGTTTTGGAACTGCGGGGTAGAAAGGCCAGTCGCCTCAACACATGGGAGGCTATCCAAAAAGAAAACCTCCTCTCAGCTCAGAGTAAGCGACAAAGGGAGAGTGACACTGCACGACTTAAATGCACATCTGTCAAGTAAGTTCCCTCTGCAATTGTTGTGACTTTATAAAATTTGATTGATTATATACTGCATGTATAGGAAGAGCCACTTCCTTCTCACTGTTAGAAAGGAGCATTCATTTAATCTACAATTAAGTTTGACTGACAAAAAGATATGTGGAATATGGAACCCAGCAAATTGTATATTTCAACCAATAACTAACAAGTGAGTGTAGGACAGACATGACATACATTTTATTTATGTCATATTATAAATCTAGTGTTTTCCTCACATAGTCACTGACATTGACACATTTATTTCCCACTGCTCACTACAGGCAAGATCTTTTTATGAACATGTTGGTTTATAATATGTGTTTGTAAAAATACCACTGACCCAAAATGTAATCACATGTTTCATTAAGGTTAGACTTTTAATCACGTTTTTGGTTTCAGCTCAACTTTTTTCTTGAGTTTCTCTTGTATGTATAGAGGTTTCTGATGTTCTGATGAACTGAGACTAACGTTCTTGCTGAGGTTTGCAGCTAGTTTATTTGTGTGCATGTTTGTTCCTGCAGGGTGGACAATGTGCTGAAGCAAATGGCAGAGATCCGTGACCATGACAGGAGGTTGCGGCTGCTGGAGTCAGAGGTCAGCTACACTTTGACACACGTGCAAGATCTGTTAATAGTAATCTGTACCTGTCATTAGCAGTTATACTGCTGCCTATAACAATGACCCATGCTTTTTTCAAGTCCAGAAAATTAGTTGTTGTTTTGCCAATTAATTCTTTACACAAATGTAATTTAGATATTACATATCTGAATCATCTTTCATGACATGAGTCTGTTCAGAAGAATTAGAGTAGGTGTTCCTTATTTGTATTGTGTCCAATCCTTGCATGCATGGGCAGATTGATATGGATCTGAGGTATCTGGTATATGTGTGTGGAGTGTGTGTGTATGATGTGTCTGGTTTCTTTGCAGCTGTTGACTCTGCCTGCTCAGCACCTATCCATCTCTGTCTGTGTATGTCTCTTCCAGCTGGATTACTGCTGTAGCGCTCTCTCCTGGATGACAGAGGCTCTGTTTCAGAGCAATCTGATAAACACTGACCGCCGACCACCACTCCTCAGAGGTAAAGTCACTGGACAGCTAACCATAACTAAAACTAATCAAATCTGTTGCGATCACCTTTTTGTATGATCCCACAGCTACAGACAGCTGGATAGTTAGTAAGATGATGTGAAAATATAACATTATATTATGCAAACTGCTCAATTAAAATGTTGATTAATCAAAGTGTTGTTATTATTATTTTCCTTCTGTTGTAGATATGAATCCACTTTCTCCAAGGTGACTCTGAGCTCCAGGACCTCAGTGACACACACACACACACACACACACACACACACACACACACCTTAACGTTAACCTAACCTCGGCTGAGCTCAAATCAGAAATTAAAATGATTTACATTACGGGTACTTTTGTGGCCCCAAAAGGAAGGGGAGTTCACACAATGTGATAGTGTAAACAGATTTATAGCATGTCTCCAGAGTGTGAGTAATTCACATCGACACACTCATGTCAATCAGAGCGGTTGTGTCAAAAAGCACCTTTTTTTTATACTGCCAATCATTTAATTTCTTTTACTTTGTTGATTTTAGATGTATGCTGTTTTAGGTAGAATTTTAATTAGGATTAAGTATATGTTGTATATGTAAGTATCACACTTTCTTTTATACATTCGTGCCACCATGCATTGCTGTATGCTATAGCGCCTTCCAGCTTTAACATTCAGGCTCCCTGGAGTCTGAAATTTTCAAATTATTATGATTGACAATACAAAAAGGAGCTTTAAATATCTGAGCATTAAACTAAGCTTCAAGCTCCAGATGTGCCTAGAGTGCTTTGTTGATATGTCTGTTAAGTTGATTAAGGCAATTATTATATTTATGAGATAAAATACTGTTGCATTATCAAAACCCTTTTTGGGGTGTGCGATGTGCAGTCGGTGGAGACCAAATAAAAGCTAAAAGGAGAATTCATGAGGTGAATCATAATGTTCCAACATAACCACTAAATAAGTTGATATTATTTTAGTTAAGTTTTCAGCCTTCTCTGCTTCACCCTTTAAGTACAGGTGTGAGCACCCCCAAGACACATTTGAAATCCAGCCACTTAGACCACCTTCATATGTGACCACATTCTTTTAGCAGCTTGTACACATATGAGTCCTGGTCCACACTGAAGGACTACATGTCAAGATGCATGTCAACACGCATGAAACAATAGTCATGAAATAAGATGTCAATTCATATGTCAATGAATAGGTTGTTGCTGGTCGTCAAAATGTTCGTTTAAGAGATTAACACTGCTCTGGACTGAGTAATACGAATTTCACACACGTAGTCATCATCCTTTTGTGCCACCACTGACAGGTGTTGCCACCAAAAAGCTCACAATGTGACGCAGCAGTAGACAATGTTATTCATTAGTAAGTTTGTAACAAAGCATTTCAAGCCACAATGGTGTGTGTGTGTGGGGGGGGGGGCTGTTTGCTACTGCATGCATGGACCCGTCAAGGACTGTATGCACCTCCTTGTTAGACAATTGGCCATAACGTCAATTCTGACAAACAATCATATCACAGTCACTGAGATAAATGTCTAGTCAGCAGCTGTCATCATCAGTCATCTGTACATTAACATGGAATTAAAAAAAAGAAAAGAAACTAGTCACAGTGGTGATGGTGGGGGTGGTAGGGTGTTTCTATTTTTATTTTGAGGGGTAATCGCCATTGTACCTATATTACAATATCTGTTCGAAGTTAATATTCAGTGTGATATTTTAATACTTCAACTTTGTACTGTATGTTCCGCTGTATACAGATATTTTATGTATATTTCTAGATAAAGACTCTGTAAAGAACTCTTTTCAATAAAGTCATAATAAACAGGTTTTTCTCTGCATTGTAAGAGTGAGGAGATTCATATTGTTCTGCATAAAGAATATACATCTTTCATCTCTACAGTATTGCTCAGAACCACCCATTTAAGTGCACTATATCATTTGCCATCTCTCATGTTCAAGTTAACAGGTGTATGGGCTGTGTATGCATTCAATTTTCTCTGAAAAAAATATGTACTTAAAAGATGTTGGTCTCTAAAATACTAATATACAATCTTCAGTTAACTCAACTTCAGGCATGTCGTAGGGACTTTAAAGCCTGGATGACACGTAGTTTTCTGCTGCTAAACTCAGACAAAACGGTGTCAATGTGATGGTCAAAAAACATTTTAGGGACATTTTATCTAATGGCTGAGCCACTCTGTAGGGTATCATGGAGTTCACTTGGATCAGGGTAGGTCCTTTCATTCCTACATTAAACAAATTGCGAGGACTGCCTTCTTTTTAACAACCTCACATTGCAAAAATTAGGAACATCCTGTCTCAAAAATTAGTCCATGCTTTTGTTACTCAGCAGGGGTAGGCAATTATTACAAGGGGGCCATGTGAGAAACCCAGATTGTTGCCTGGGGGCCAAACAAATTTTCTCACACCATACCTCTAAATGTACCACTTGATTAGAATTAAAGCAAACATACTGTGTACTGATAATCTTATTATTCAGTATTCATTATATTTTAAAATCACTCCAAAGCAGCATTCTATTAACAACATTAAAGCTGGAGTATAGAACTGTTGTCTCCCCCTTGTGGCAGTTAGATTTCTCTGCTATAAACTCTACATATTTGCTATAGTAAGGAAGTGTATTGCTGTCAAACATGAAAAATAAATAAATCACAGTATAACATTACGTGGCATGATTTACGTTGCCCGGAATGGCGTCACCAGGGCCCGACCCTGGAGCCAGGTCTGGGATTGGGCTCGCAGGCGAGCGTCTGGTGATTGGGTCTTTGCCTATGGACAGAATTTCTAGGCGCAGCCAGGGACTGGAGGGGGTCTAGTTCGGGAGCCACTGGATTTCATCTCTGGTTTTCGTGGATGATGTTGTCTTGTTGGCTCCTTCGAGCCAGGACCTCCAGCATGTCCTGGGGTGATTTGCAGTCGAGTGTAAAGCAACTAGGATGAGAATCAGCATCTCCAAGTCCGAAGCCATGGCTCTCAACCGGAAAAAGATGGCCTGCTCCCTCCAGGTTGGAGGAGAGCTCCTGCCTCAAGTGGAGGAGTTTACGTATCTTGGGATCTTGTTCAAGAGTGAGGGAAGAATGGAGCGTGAGATTGACAAGCAGATCGGTGCAGCGACCGCAGTAATGCAGTCATTGTATCGGTCTGTTGCGGTGAAGAGAGAGCTGAGCCGAAAGGCGAAGCTCTCGAATTTACCGGTCAATCTACGTTCCTACCCTCACCTATGGTCATGAACTTTGGGTCATGATCGAAAGAATAAGATCCCTGATACAAGCGGCTGAAATGAGTTTCCTCCGCAGGGTGGTGGGGCGCTCCCTTAGAGATAGGGTGAGGAGCTCTGTCACCCGGGAGGAGCTCGGAGTAGAGCCGCTGCTCCTCCACATCAAGAGGAGGGTTAGGGTTAGGGATTAACCACCTGCATCGGATGCCCCTGGGACGCCTCCCTCCCTCCCTGAGACCCCAAGGAAGACCCAGGACACGCTGGACTATGTCGCTCGGCTGGCCTGGGAATGCCTTGGGATCCCCCGGAAGAGCTGGAGGAAGTGTCTGGGGAGAGGGAAGTCTGGGTGTATGACAAGATATTTTTCATGTTACAACATGATAACATATTCTTATTATGTAAATAAGTATCACTGAGAATCAGAGAAACCAGAAGGCAAGGCTTCAGGGCAAGGCAGGTCTTGGGCGGCAGGGCACAGGGTCAAAGGGTGAAGCAAGTCTGGGAGGTGATCAGACCACAGCGGGAAAAGGGCAGCCACTTGGGGAGGCTGTGCCAAAGGTGATGGTTAAATCCTTCGGGAGGCTGAACAGAAGACCAGGATAAGGAGTCAGCCAGGGAGAAACGAGGACCACCAGAAGCCATTTAGCTATACCAGTGTTTTTCAACCCTGTTCCTCGGGGAACACTGTCCTGCATGTTTTAGATGTTTCCTGCTCCAACACACCTGATTGAAATTATCGGCCAATCATCAAGCTCTGCAGAAGCCTGACGAGGAGGCTTTAATTTGAATCAGGTGTATTGGAGCAGGAAACATCCAAAACATGCAGGGCAGCGTTCCCCAAAGAACAGGGTTGAAAAACACTGAGCTAGACAGTGACAACCCATCCTGTATTCCTGTTTTCTTTGTCAAAAACTGTAACTTGCTTAAGACATTACTCATTACCCACCTACAATGCTGTTCTGAGTTCTATCCCCAGACAGCTTAACAAACATTCACACCTGGGCTCAGCTAGCCCTAGCAACCCATATGAAGGCCGGTTAAGTCAAGGACCCACAAGTGGCCCTAACGACTCTTCAAGGACACTCCCACACAGCGTTCAAAAGCCTGCAACTCCACTCCAGTTATTTAGAACTGAAGAAGCCTCATGGATGAGAGGTGAAACATCTTCAAGAAATTGAAACAAGTTCAGCTGCCTATGATACAGCACCTAAATTTGCTTTGCAGCCAAACAACCCTGATGGGAAAAATGCCTCCATTTAAATCATACAATGTTAAAAAACTTTGATTCTCGTGGTTCTATTCATGCTAACCATTTCAAGCTAAAACCACATAAGCAAGGCACCACCAACAAACAAACCAGCTAACAAACTAGCATGTACAAAGTTGTGCCAACCCACCAATAAAATGTCTGGGTTGTAACTGCCCCACATGTCAGTATTGTAAGATTCAGCCCCTTTTGGTAGTGCGCAGCCTATGAGGTGTGTTTTATTGGTGTATTTGTGTAATTACATTAAGCTACGAACTCTGCATTAGCATATTTATGTGATTGTCTACTTTCTTTTTCTTCAGTTCTCACGGGTCGGTCGGTGACTGTGAATAAACCCTGTTTTGAAAAGATCTCGGGCCTCATGCTTTACTACCTAGAGGAGTTACATGGGTGTTATAGTAGTGTGTCACATTCCACAGCCAATTAGTCATCATGTAGACAAGTGACAACTCTCTTCTTTCTCCTTAGCCACTTACACACCAGCCAATGGGTGATTGATGCATCATGTAACCAATGAGATTTCAAATCCAGTGTCAGGCCTGGGCTAGAAGGAGGACTCGGATGCAGAGCGGGATCAGATATACAGGCTTTTATTCTGAAGTTCTTTGGTTCTTTAACAGAGTGACAAATGAATAGGCTGTGATTAGAGGAAAAGAAAATCCTAATAAAACAAAAACTACTCCAAAGGAGGGAAACTCAAACTAGAGAAAAGGTAAATATCAAAAAATTACTCCACAGGAGGCAAACAAAAGGACCACGATCTAAACTGCACTGCACTGCACTCAGACTAGGCTATGAAAATGTACAACAAAAAAAGTCACTCCAACGGTGGAAAGCAAAACAGCTATAAAACAAAACTACCCTAACAGGCTGAGCTGTGAAAATTAACTAAACAAGGATCACTCCAATGGAGGAAAGAAAAGACTATAAACTGCGAGACAGCTATAAAATTACCAAACAAAAAAATCACTCTTAAAGAGACAAAAGAAAACAGAGTTACCAACAAGGAGGACGAGACAAGGACTGTGGCTAAGGGCTGGGGTGCACAGTGGAATGAGACACTCTGGCACAAGACAAAAGGAGACTAAGACTATGAAACACATGAGGGTGAAGGGGAACAGGTGGACACAATCAGGATTCAGGGGAGGCAATCAGACGGATGACACATGAGAAAGGGTAAGTGACCTGAAACAAGAGGAGAGTTCATTTTCAAAATAAAACAGGAAGCCACGAAACAAAAACCTAGAACGAGACAACCCCAACTAAATCCAGCTATATTTAGTTGAATCATCAAATTGTAAAGGCGTGAACTTGGAAATTATGCAAGTTTGTGTAGTTTTATGCATTGTGCTCCTTGAATGGGCTGCTTTCCCACGAAGCACTTGTTTTTGATGATTTTATATGAATAAAGCTAGTTTAAAATATGGAAGTGTAATGAGCTTTTTCTGCTGTCACATAATGGCACGTGTGTTAAGTGTTCATTTTTTCATGATATTGTTCTGTAATTTGAACTTTGACAGTAATATATTAAATGGACCCATTACCTTTTTACAACCAACCAATAGATTGATTGATTGATCTATCTATCTATCTATCTATCTATCTATCTATCTATCTATCTATCTATCTATCATCTATGCATTTCACTAGGCATGCCTGCCAGATTAATCATGGGGCCCTAGGGAAAACCTCTTACTAAATGCTTCCTTCGCCTGAGCAGTTTAAATAGTGTATCCATGCACAAGGTCCTGCTGGGACAACACTGCCATCACAGAGCGCCCTTGCCATGAAGCTATGCCTTGGTCTGTAATGGTGTTAGGTCGGATGGTACATGTCAAGAGAAATTCTCTTTGCAATGTAAAAAGATTGACCTGTTACTTTTGGTGGTGTAGCTAATCAGTTTGTAGTTTTTGTCCATATTGAACTTGAGAGTCTGAGCCATAACCAGTAGAAGTATGATGAGATAACTTTTGGCTATGTTTTAGCACTTTATGAATAAAATGGACTTGATTTCATTCTCTTGCTCTTCTAACTCTCTCACGCATGCATGCACGCACACACTGATACACAAACACACCAATCGCCTTAGGTAACTTTATCATGGAAAGTGATTTCCCACTTTAGACCGTCCCTACATGGAAAGAGCTTGGGTTGGATGTGGCACTGGATCAGATTCAGGGAGGCAAATGAATCCTGCTGGAGAATGTCATATCTGGTTGATGAATGGGCTGATGCAGTGCTTTTCCTGTCATCTCTTCACCTCACACCACCCTGTCTGACACCTTAAATAACACATTCTTTTTCTTTTTACGCAGACGAGTTAGAGTTAAATGAGGTCCTGTGCTCGGCTCTTTACTCGGGTGTCAATATTTCCCCCTTGCCAAAACAGACAGGCAAAGTGTCACATGAATCAGCTATTATTCCAAACTGATGATGACTGACATGCTTTCTTTAAGAATGTATGGGGAGGAGAAATTAAACATTAGCAGTAGTTAGCTAAATGGGTCGAGTGGGTCAATGCAGGCAGAGTCAGTGGTCCAAACTAAGAGAAGAAATGTCGTTGGCATGTCTGAGCTCATCTCCACTTTCAGCCACTTTGCAGTCTTCATCTCGATCTGATCTCCTCTCTCATTCTGTCCTTTGCTCTTTCCATCTCAGCTGTTTCTGACTGCCACTAGCCTTTGGAAACTTCATAACGAATTTGTTCTCAAAACTATACTGTATATCAATGATGTGATGATGTGTTATCTAAAGCTTAAAATAATTAATAATAGTTGTGATAATTGTTATACAAAGCTAAGACTCCTCTAGGTTAAATGCACTAGGATGGGACTTTTTGGCTGTGCAATTGTTTACTGCACCTGATTTATTTGACTTAGGGACTTCATTAGAATCTTATACCAGTCTAGAACAACTTATAAGCTTTCACACTGTCTCAGTCATTGTGTGTGGCTGAATACAAAAAATAAATAAAGTTCCAGTACTAAGGATTTGACTGATGATGAAAACTTGACCAAAAAAATGAAAGAAAAGGGTTAAAAGTTCAACATCAACAATCAACAGCATTTTACATTTGACTTGGGTACAAATATATACTTTAAGCAGCATTATTTGTTTTATCATTATTATTTTTTTTAACATATACAACACAGGGATAAAGGAGTAAGAACACTATCACTGGCATCACACTAGCATGCAAAAGAAGTAGAGTACATGTATATATTGCTTTTAGTCTACATTGGTTTAGGAGGTATTTCAGACATGCTTGTCAGTGACCTCTTTCTTCATGCATGTGTAGGTGAGAATTGACAGGGACTGTAGGATACTGTGCTTGTCCACCACAGACAGAGCCAGAGAATCTCACATTACACTGACTCTGAGACTGTGGGGTTTAAAATAGAGTAGTTGTCAACTCCTCATTGCACAAATCCATCTATTTTGGGTGCAGTGTGTAGGGGGAAGGGAGATAAGTAAAAGGGATAGATATCAGTTTCTCAGTTTGGCTTATACCCTTCGTAGAGCATACACTCTGGCTGCATCAGCAGGCGGAAGTACTGGAGGTATGACGTGATTAGTAAAAATTAGTATTGAAAAGTCCACTAGCTCAGAACAGTTAGTCAATGGTCTGTTTATGTCATTTCAAAGTATATAGTGTTGGAAAATGAAGCTTAGAGCTAGTGTTTGTCCTGAAGGCAACAAAAGATTCTAGAGTGATTAAAACTTAAATGATTTATCCCCTTAGCAACATTATGTACTTGGCAAATTCCATAGCAATCCGCCCATTACATCGTGGAAAATTTCAGGCAAGTGTCTCTAGGAATTACAATCCATTTGAATGATGGTCCCAGGGTTCTTCAGGTCAAAAACCCCCTAACTGACACAAGTTAGACCACAGAGCCCCATTTGATAAGATTTTTTGGGCCAGGATCTAGCATCTAATATGTTTTTTGCTTGTAGTGGTTTTATCACAGAATAAACCTGTCATTTTTTTCCGTTCTGTCATTGTGCTACTGGTTAACGCAAGTATAATGAAATAAATGATTCCCCTTTTCTGGGGAACCCTTGGGGGTCCATGGACCCTGCGCTCAGAACCCCTTTGCGCAGAGCTCAACTGATGTATAATGCAAACGTTAAGTGCCAATTGCAGGAAATAGGGAAACCTCTATGAAACAAGGTGGATAGTACTGGGGTCAGTTTATTATGAACGACATCCTTTTAATATTGTCTACCAAGGACCAGCAGAAGACAGCGTCTAATAGTAATGTCTAATAATGTGTCTAATACAGTGTTTTTCAACCCTGTTCCTCGGGGAACACTGTCCTGCATGTTTTAGATGCTTCCTGCTCCAACACACCTGATTGAAATTATCGGCCAGTCATCGAGATCTGCAGAAGCCTGACGAGGAGGCTTTAATTTGAATCAGGTGTGTTGGAGCAGGAAACATCCAAAACTTGCAGGGCAGCGTTCCCCGAGGAACAGGGTTGAAAAACACTGGTCTAATAATGTGTGTTACCTTCCAAAAATTGACAATCCAACATTCCCATTTACTTCACTCTGTGACTGGCCAGGTGTGTGGAGATGGAATAATGGAAAGCCATTTCCAGCTCTTAGGGTTCAAAAAAGCTGTTGTTAAGCTCCCTCTTTATGTTGTTCACACAACTACTTCTGTTACTTCCCATAATTGCAAGCAAATGCAATGCCAAATGCCATTCAGGAGGGACACTCCTCAAAATTAAACATTATCTGCCTTTGAACAATTATTATATTTTGCCCATTGGTCTGAGAGCAAACTTTTTGCACCCACCTTTGACTGAGGCTGTTTGGAGCACCTATAAATACTTTTGCCTTTAAAACAAAGAATTTCATTTTAAGCACAGCCCTGTGTTAAAGTTGCTGGAAGTGTAATCCTGTTCATTTTTGTAGTTAGTAATCCCCTCTTGTCTCTCTCCATTGCCACATGAACATGCAACGGAAATCGCCAGACATAGAAGCAAACAGGAGGATCTTGCTCTCTGTGCAAGCACAAGCAGACAGTACTTCCTCTTTATAGAGTTCTGTGACCTGATTGGATGAAGTGGACAGGAATTCTAGAAAATATCTTTTCTCTTTTACTGCTAATAGTCAGGGGAGGAGGGATACTCTGTAGTGATCAAACATTCTATAACTGTGATTACTGTTGTAATACAGAGGTATTTAACACTAATTTTAATTGCTGGTGGATGGGCATGTAGCATTGCCAGCTTTAATGGAGACAACAGTTTCCATTCCATTACAGAGAAGTGTTAAGGCATGGTTTTTTGTAACCATAACTGTATAAGTATCACTTTTCCTTGGTGTTTTGGATTTCAAATTTAAACACACTCTAACCATAGTTTATTGGCCAAAGTCATGATAATGGTGATATTTCCCAAACACAACACTGGACAGACAAACTAACCTCCCAAAAGTAAGATGTTTTAAGAAATGGTCAGTCTATACTGTGTACAATTACACGTCTATCATCCTCCCAGCTCTATGTGAACTCCTCCTTCTTTCTCACTAACTATATGGCCATTACTGCTCGGGCCTACTTCTGCTGCAGTCTTCTCTAAAGTTAAGCTTCAACCTTTGATCTAAAGTTAAACCCGAACATTTGATGATGATGGGAAAGCAAGTAAGCTCCATTCGTTCCTTATACCCACCTCAATCACTCCCCTCTTCTCTGAGTAGCATAACTTATGGATAGTGCAGGCCTTCCTACCAACATTTGCCTCTGTCAGTCAGCCTGACTGCCCCCCTCCTTCTTAGCTTACCCCATAGTTTGGTCAAGCTCTTTTTCTGTCACTCTCACATTCGTCCTGTCTGTGTCTCTCCAACGTTGACCAGTTACTGAGGGCTCTCCTCTCAGCTTCTTTTTGCAGTCTTAACTGATCACACAAGTGCTACACTGAACTAAAAGACGCTGTCTTGTTGCAGTCCCAGATTTCAAAGGAGTGCCTTCTGCTTTTCAAACAAGAATTTTTGCCTGGACTTGGGAACAAGTGTCTGGATCTCAGCTTGGAATATCTTCTCTGCACTGGACCTTGTCTATTGGATGCCATTATAATTGGTATCCATTTACTACTGTTGCAGTCTATCTAGTGTGTTTTACTCAGAGTAGGTTTGAATTTTTGAGGTTGTGCATTTTGGGGAACAAACTGTCAAAGAGCTGCAGTGCTGGACTCCTGCAGTGTTTCCAGGTTAATTCGTCATTAGTTGGCACGGTCCCGAACTGCGAACATGGCATCGTTGAGAAGTGTGATTCTTGCGCTGTTGCTGGCGCTGCTCTGCTCCTTCCATACCCCGTTGGCTCCCACTGCCAAGGCACAAGATCTCCCATTCCGCTTCGAGGAAGGTCTGGCAGCTGATGATGACGATGACGATGACGACGACGACGATGATGACGACGATGACGACGATGATGACGATGACGATGACGACGACGATGACGACGACGACGATGATGACGACGATGATGACGATGACGATGATGATGACGATGATGATGATGACGACGATGACGACGATGACGACGATGATGACGATGACGACGATGACGACGATGACGACGATGATGATGATGACGATGACGACGATGACGACGATGACGACGATGACGACGACGACGACGACGACGACGATGACGATGATGATGATGACGACGATGACGACGATGACGACGATGATGACGACGACGATGACGATGATGACGACGATGACGACGATGATGATGATGATGATGATGACGATGATGACGACGATCATGAAGGTCAGTCACTTTGAATATGCAGTAGTATGTTCTCATTTGTCATGTTATGTTTCAATTGAGGCACATTGCCAAAACACAGTATGAAGATGGAATGTAACAATGTTACAACTGCCTGCTATATTTTAAGTTATAGTATCAATTAGGCTGATCCTTTGACATGCAGTTGGCGAGTGTGCATGTACAGTACAGGGTCAATTTGCAAAATTAACATTCTTACAACCTCGTCATCTCTTTGTGAGTTTTATTTTAATGACTCAGAGCTCGTAGGTAATCAAAGTCCCTCCTCCACCCCTTTCCAGCTGTCAATTTCCCTTGCTGTCTCTGACACTGTGTTCTTTTCCCTGCTTAACTAGAGTTATGAGCACTCTGGGGAAATTGAACTGGCCCATCTGAAGTCCAACTGTCCGAAGTCCTTCGAACAGTACGCTAGATATGAACTTTGGGACTGCAGAAGCATTGATTTGAGAGAGAGAAAGAACAAAAATCCAATTTCACACAAACCAAGCCTGACTTGGAAATCATTCACTGGGGTCACTAGTCTGCGATCGTTTGATTTGTGTTTCGTTTGAAAGAATGGTTCCTCCAGTGTGGTTCCTCCACTAGGATCTTTCTTATTCATTTGTTTTGGATCAGATTGACCTGCATTTTTGTCTTTATGTGAACCTACAGAGAAAGAAAGAGAGACAGTGATATGGGGGGTGGGGGGGGGGGGTTGCTATAGAAACAGACAGAGGGAGAATAAAGCGCGAGGGGAGGTGCAGGAGGGCCTTTACCTAAATCCATTAATATAAAAGTAACAACTGATGTCAAGTTTCTCTCTTTCTCCATATCTCTCTTTCTTTCTCTGTGGAGCATTTATGCCACTGTCTGTTAACGATTACACAGAATTTATTTTTCAAGTCTGGTGTGTGGACTTTGAAAATGCTACATATAATAGAATAACTTTCAATGTTTCATACCTCATCTTCTTTTCTAAAATGCTGATGTGCTGATGCATTACATACAGAATAAGTTTTGACCATATGTTCGTAGAAAATTACATTAATGAAGAATGTATATACACATACATATATATATATGTAAATATATATATATATACACTTTTAATTATTTGGCACTGAAATCATTTAATACAAATATTAAAGTCCTGTGAGACTAAGCTGAACAAATGTACAACTTCTCATACGTCGTGAAATGCTAAAACAGTGGATTTGCTGGTGGTTAATCAGATCTTCAGGGAGAAAGTGTTTGGGAAAAGAGAGAAACATCTCTTTCTATAAGGATATTAAAGAGTTGATAATCAAATGTCAAATTGTCAAGAGATGAAATGGTTGTATGCTTTTTTCTCTTCTTGTTTGGAAAAATGTGATTTTGTGATGACTGTGAAAATACATGTGGAAAATATGATAATCACTTCTGTCCATATGTCTTTAACCCAACTTTCATTCATTAAATAAATCAAATGATCATACACTGCCTAACTGCAAATTTGTTACCAAAGGCAGAGGACTTGTATTAGAGCTGTTAATAATGCATGGAGAGCATGATTGCCTGTGAACATGTATTTGGCTAAGTTACCTGTATGAGGTCCAGAATGCTGAGCTACAGACATTTGTCCCTTGTGAGTATCTATTCTGTCTATTCCACAGCATGTTCTTCTGAACTGTGTTTTTAATAAATGCTTTCCTGGGAAACTACAATAGTGGGGTGATACAACTGTTGGGCACACATGCAATATGACTGCAACAATATTCATTTAATGTAACAGACACATGTCAAATGATCAAATATTACTTCCAAAGTATAATACGGTTATTGGTAGTAACAAATGTAATAACATTGATGCTGTGTGTATTGTTAATCTGTCACAGTGGGCAAGTGTACTGTAACTAGATATATTTACTCAAAGACTATCCTGAAAGACAATTTTGAGGTACTTGTACCTTAGTATTTCCCTCATATGCCAGATAAGATCCCACTACATTTATCCAACAATTGTATCAACGGGTTTCTTTAAAAACTTATATTTTACATCTCAACCATATTGTCAGTTTATATGAAAAAAAACATGGTTATAGATGAATTTACCTAGTTGTGTGTAAAATTGTTAAAAACTACTATAAAACCTAACATTGAATTGGTTAAGTAATATTTTTCCACTATTAAACAGGCACCATTCTGCTCATTCTGTCACTTTTGCTGGTAATCCTTCCGCAGGTTTATTTATATGATATTCTAAAGCAAAACCTTATAAGTGTGCATGCTTACATTGTGCTATTGCAACTTTCAGGTAGTTTTGAAATTGATCATTGATCGAAAACGCACTCGAAATTACAGTATCAAGGTCAAATGAAATGAATGAGATGATGATACACAGGTATATTCCAAAAGATTAATGAGCAGACGTTGTTACTAAAATACTGTGTACTAAAATTGTATATAATATATATATAAATAAACTTGAACTGACTGTGTCCATATTATTAATGTCATAATATGTATATTTGACGTTGCATTATTGAGTGCTAGATCTGTTCAATTTAGTTTAAAATAATATATTTATCATCGATATTATGTGCAGATGATGATGATGATGATGATGATGATGATGATGACGATGACGATGACGATGATGATGATGACGACGATGACGATGACGACGACGAGGATGGTGCTTATCATGCAGGCTCTGTGTGCTCATTGTGTGAATTCTGTGAGGTATGTCTAAATTTGATAGCAGTTAAATGTTGTCAAAGCTCAGTCAGAAAATTAGACCTTCACAAATGAACGTCACTACATCATACATACATAAATAGAAATAGTAAAGTATAGGTAATCATACACGCACATGTGTCCACTCTGTAGCTTCTGTGACTGTACAACCCTTTCAAACTTTCCTTTCTGCTTATCTCCTGATTTCTTTTTAATTAAATGTGTCTTCTTCCAGCACTGTGACAGCTGTGACAAATGTCCTTGTAAAGAAGGAGACAAGGCTGAGCACTGTGACGACTGCAAGGTGAGAGAACACACATTATGTGACAGTTGACATCTGTTCACCCCATGATCTCCTTAAACCCAGAGGCAAATGACAGTATTCTGGCTGTACACGCTGTTTCCCTCTCTGCTTCTCTTATGTTTGTTCTACCACTCACTCCTTTCCTGATATTTTTTACATTTAACAGATAGTGTTCCTCATCCCTTTTCAAAATACTCTGACCCACTGATCCAGTGTGTGAAATGTGTGAACATGTCTGCACTCATCCCTATTGATGCATCATCAGCAGGATTCACCTCAGAGTCACAAGTACATCCAGTGACTTGGTTTAGTGTTGTCTGAAGACTGGAACTTAATTTGCTACAAATGTTTTGACATTTTGACAGGTAATGTACCTTAACATAGAGGTACCTCCAGCACAAAACACTTCTTTCCAGTGGCATTTACAGCTCTTTTCTCATTTGGGGAATCTCTGACTGTTCCTCTCACGCCACCAGCAGGTTGACATTGTTGGTTCGGAAGAAATGTTGGTGATAAACTTCAGATCAACGTGTAGCAGACACAGGGATCAAACTACTAACCTCCAAATTAATGAACAACCCACGCAACCCTTGCTGATCCACAGCTGCCCCACATGAAATTTGCTATGAACACATGTATCTCAGACTACAACGTTTTCTCTAGCACTACCCTTTAAAAATGGATAAAGGTGAATGCTGTTTGCAGTGTCCCCCGAATTTCCCGCTATCCCATAAAATGCTCATCTTGTGAAAAGTTTGTAGTGTACAAGCAGACACTTTCAGACTTTCAGCCTTTGCAACATTTGACTTGATGTCACACATGAGAATTGTTCTGCCTAAGTGATCAGCACGTGATTAAGATCTAAGCCATCCTACCAACCAAAATCATTACATGGTGAGGAACAAAGTATTCATTGAGTGACATAACAGCAGAAATCAGCAATCTTTCCAGGCAAGGTATCACCAATACCACACCTCCATTTTCACTATTATACACATTGCAGTCAGTGCTTTGTGCTGTTTTCAAATGTCACACAGCACTTGCTAAGGTTACTGACTGCTTACTTTTTTTCCTCGTCATTCCCAGTGTTTGATAAATATTTTATTGTCTGAATAGAAATGGCTTCGATATATCTACAAGCAAGTGTTTTTGCACCTGCATGGCATTTTGGTCTCACTTTAGGCTTCTTGTGATGACATACTTAAATTTTTTACTCTATGTTTCTGTATGAATTACCTTTTTTTTTTCTCACCAGATGTGCAATTTCTGCCAGTTGTGTCCTGTCTGTGAAAATCTTTGTCAGCCTGGTGAGTAATTGCCCAGAAAAACAAAAAACTGTCACATTAGGAAAGGAAATGTGTTGTTTTTTATCATTGTAACTGGTCATCGGTATTCGAAAGTAACGAGCTACAAAGTAACGCATCACTGTAATTCCACTACTTTTAGCGGTAACGAGCATGTAACGAAATATATTTTTTAATCAAGTAACGCAATTACAGTTGCTGAAATGAGTTTGTTACTCGCGTTACTCTCTTTTGTGAAAAATGAACGCTTGCAGACAAGAAGACAGTGTTAAACCATTCCTGTTCGGTTCCCGGACCATGGTCAGGAAGCACAGGGGAGATGATTTCCTCCAGGGCCGAAGTTTATGATTACCTTTGGGGTGAACCCACTTTCACGTGTTAAGCTGGTCGAAAAATAATATCAGGGAGCTTTGCTGTATCTTGTGGAGCCGTTGCCTTTATTCCACAGCAAAACTACAGCCTATACTGTACATTAACTGCTCGATCTACTACAGTTACCTGCTTCGCTTTCCTTCCTCTCCCATTCATTCACCCACTGCACACATGCATGCTCCCCTCGCTCTGAAAGGGGCTACGCCACTCTTAGAACAACAGACAGGCCTACTTTAGCTGCTTCTGATCTAACGTTGCAGGACCTTATGGTGACGCAATGATACACCAATCGAATCAATCAGTCAGCATTAAACCACATCATGGCTGACAGTGTGGACATGAGCTTTCTTTCCTGGAAGTATGGACATTACTTTTCACTTGTCAAAATGAAAGACAAAAATGTAGTGCTGAGTTATCAATTATGTGCAGGTGTAAAGAACCTATCCATATCAAAGAGTAGCTGTGATTAACAGATACAGTTGTTATAAGTACTGCTTGATTTGAAGGCCTGTTGCCCTGTTGATTACAATAAATAGGTCTAAAGATTATGTTTATTGTGTTTGTTCAGCACTGTTCATATTTACTTTTAAAAAGCAGACATAAAAGTAACTAAAAAGTTACTTTCCCTAGTAACTAATTACTTTTATATACAGTAATTGGTAATGTAATTCAATTACTTTTAAAAGAAGTAACTAGTAACTTTAAATAAATACAAATTTTCAGTAGCTTTCCCAGCATTGCTGGTCACTCTTGAGATATCCGTGAATATACATTAAGGGTGTCACGATTTTGATTTTAAATAGAAATCAACCGAAATTAAGTCACAATCTCGAACTTCGAATTAAAGTGAAACACTCGCCTAAAAGCAACCAAGGCTTTATTTGCGATTGAATATGAGTCAAACCTTTGTCTAAAAGCATAATTATGACGAAAGAGACACTTTAAAGATTTACCGTAGTTTCGTTTTTGAGCAAGCTAATTTTCAATGGGAGTGCTACGGGCACTTTTACGCTATCCTTAAAATCGCTATTTTTAAAACACTAACAAGGCACGACACAACATGAAACTTTGCTCGTAGTATCACCAGGGTCTCGGGGGTCGACGCTTTTTGTCTGCCATGACAGCGGGCGCTGGAAAAGCAGCTACTAACATGAGTCATTCAAAAACCTTCTTTTTAGTAAACTCTGTGTACACAAACAATGTTTCAAAAATAGCAATTTTGATGCTACATATAAGTGCCCATAGCACTCCCACTGAAAATTGGCTTGCCCAAAAAACGAAACTATGGTAAATCTTAAAAGTGCCTCTTTTGTCGTAATTATGCTTTTACAAGAAGATTTGACTCACATTCAATCGCAAATAAAGCCTCGGTTGCTATTTGGCGAGAGTTTCACTTTAAAAAATGGAATCGTCGATGCTGCCAAACCCCCATGTCACGTCCAGTTGGCCTGCCAAGTGGAAAAAAAAACACAAGTTTTGAAGTGCTGCGAGTCAACCTCCAGTAGCTATTAGCTACAGCCAGCTACTCCTTTTGCTTCTCTTTCCTCTCCAATTCATTCACTAATATCCGCAGTAGCGCCGAGATCCAAAAGTGGCTGAAGGTGTGTACCACTCCGAGAATCTGTATGCCAGTCTTGGGATCGGTATATGCCACTGAGCAGCAATCGACATACCTTCAGCCACTTTTGGACCTCGGTGTCACTCCAGTAGCCTCATGTACGCTCGCTCCCTCACTCTCGCTCGCCCTCTCACACCTTACGCACCGCCCTATTCCTGAAAGGGGCTACACCACTCTTACAACAATGGCAACTGCAGATGCAGGAGACCCATAGACAGAACTTAGTCCCCCTCCTCTTTCACTGAAGTCGCCGGTGTGAAAGTGTTTTGGATTTCCAGTTATGTTGACAACGTTCGTGTTATCGACAAAAAAAACACAGTTTGCGAGCTCTGCAGAAACTAGATGGCAGGTTATTTTGTTTAAGTTTCCAATTGACTGAAGATATGTTATTGTTACATTATGTTGTTAATAAATGTTCTAAACTTGACAATGTAGTGTGGTACATTGCGAACAAAGGTCAGATATTATATTGCATAAAACTCTAGTCTAAAAATGGCAAAGCATCCTGTGCTTTAAAAAAAAAAATGTAAAAATAGAGAATCGGATCGAACCGTGACCTTAGAATTGAAAATGTAATCGAATCGAGGATTTGGAGAATCATGACACCCCTAACATATAAGTTGAGTTTTTTCTTTCCTTCTTCTTGACAGAAGAGTGGAATATGACAATACTGTTGAAGGTTCATGGTTAGTTTATTTCCACAACAAAGGGTTGTGCAATGCAGTGCAAGCAGTAGCCATTTTATGCTGCACACAAAACATTTTTAAAAAGTAATATTTATGATGCAGTGAGGAGGATGGAGGAGTCTCACAACCTGAGAAGGGAAGCTGCTCTGTAGTCTGGTGATATGGCAGCAAATACTTCTGTGTCTTTTGTCAGATGGCAGCAGTGTGAACAGACTGCGGCTGTTGTCTTTCAGTATTCTATGGGCTCTGTACAGGAGCCTCACCTCTGATATCAGTGATGCTTGGAAGATGGGCACCATCTTGGTGGTTTAAATCCACTGTAGAGCCTTCCTGTCCTGGCTGTGCCCATTTCATGCCAATTTGTAATGTTACAAGTGAAGATGCTTTCTATAGCTCCTCTGTTGACAGGAACAAGAACTTTTGATGTTTTTGCAGAATAATTAACACCTGTTCACCTGCTCCACCTCAGCTCCACTGATGTAGACAGGGATGTGTGTCTTTGCCCCCTTTTTCTGAAATCAACTCCTTGGTTTTGCTGACATTAAGTTGTAGATTGTTCTCTGAATTCCTCCTGATATGAACTCTCGTCATTGTTTGTAATGTTAAGATGGAACCAAGATTCTACCTCAACTGAGAAATGTTGGACTCTGCTGCTCACGCTTACTGTGTTTTTTTTCTTTAGATGGTTTTCTTGACAAAGTGACTGGATCAATCTACAAGTAAGTGATATTTACACTGAACTGAGCCCTGTTCAACATTTATAAATGACAGCCTGTTACCTCTGCCTGTCTCTCCATTCACAGGACTGTAGCTGATGTCTTTGATGACGATGACGATGATGACAACTGAACCTAACCATATGTTGCCACCATGTGGCCAAAATGATATATATTTCACCTTCACTTCTGATTTTCATGGTTATTTTTGTCTTTTTCCTTGAGAATATTTAACATTTTCTCACCAATGACTGAATAGAAATTGTTTAAAGAATAACTTAATATATTTGTGTACTGTTGTTACCTGACAAGTCTAAGTCTTACTTCTGAAGTCATATTTGGAATATTATAAATAAAAAAGAGGGGATACTCTCACTGAATGATTTATTGATTTTTAAATACTCACTAAACTAAATGTCCGAAGGAATGTTTTCGGTGAAGGAAAATGAAAGAATCGTTTCCTGTAGAAAGGATTTAAAAGCAGTGCTACAAATTCCCTCGCCAATCGACATGCAGTGAACTGTTGGCAGTGGCATCTGGAGCCTCTGACAGGGGAGTTCACCTGCTTTGCCAGGTAGTTGCAGTCAAATTGGTAAAGGGATTGACTTTCCTTTAGTTCTTACATTACTGTTCGATACTATCAGAGGTGGAAGTAACTAATTACTGCTCAGATTGCTATTATTATGTTCTTTTTTTCAAGTCTACAATTTATTTTGTACTGAACTATGCATTGATTTCACCATGTATTCTACTCAGTTACCCTCAAAATCATAATTGAGTACTGAATGAACAATTTGAATGAATATCCAAACCTTTCATCTGCATTTTTGTTTCCAATAAAGCTATCTGATCAAAAAACAGACTGATGAAACCCCTGACCCAGGTATCAAAATTGTCGAGATCTGGCCCACACCAGATACATTCATCTGGCCCACATACCACTTAGAATGATGCGCTTTGGTGGTCTGCTCCTGACCATGCTATGGATGTCAGCCAAATATTAACCAAATAAACCAGCTCAAATGTAAGCCACACTTCATTCTATTCTGATGGATTAAAAAGTAACTAATACCATCCAGGTGATGCCATGGAGTGATAGGTCGCAAGTTTGAGTAGTTCTGTATATTTCTGGACAAAAATAGGCTAATAACAGAGCAAAAATCACTTAATAGCTGCACCTTCTCAGGAGGAATAACAAATATACCACCAGCACAGCCGCTAACCCAAAACAGTCAACAATGCCACCCGGACCAAAACTGAAAAAAGACCGGGATGAAGGCCCTATTGAAGCCCAAGGCTTAGCTAAGAATGGCCAGAGTGAAGGAAGGCAAATGACATGGTCAAAATGTCTGGGATTTCACATCACAACTACTCAAACATCTTGACACTGGACGAGAAGCTGGTGCACACAGAGCACTGACAACTCAACCAGATGATAGCCTACCTCAGCAACACGTCCTGCAGGTGTGCCACTGCCATGAATTGGAGGAAATTCTCCGTAAAGCCCTTGAGTTTTGCTCTGTTTATACTTATTTTATAAGCAGAATCTATAAGTTGAAATCATGGAAAAAATACATATATGCTGATGTGTTTTGCTGTTTCATTGCTTATGTGGGACTATGATTCATTCACTATACAGACATTTTTTATGTTATTGTGATTGAACTGTATTTTACAAAATAGACCTATTATGCATGCCTAATGTATGCAGAGGACAGTTAGCGGGAAAATAATTGATGATATTACACTTCCAGTTACAGCAGTACTCAGAGATACACTCTAATGGGCAGATTTCATGTGGCACATTGTTAAACCACATAACCTTAAAAGAAGAGGAACTAAGTAAAAGTTTATAGATAAGTACCTCAAACCATGTGTCAGTCAATATATATATTTGAAGACGAAAATTTACTGGAGAAGGGTAACATATTCTTTCAAACATTTTCAGTAGACAATAGAATTCCGAACTTATCAAATACAATCCCAAAGCGTCAGTATTTGACGAGTAAGGAAACTCAAAGCACCAGTTTTTAGAATGAGACTCAAAAATCAAGCTTCTTACAAATTGAACATTTCATTTTCACTTATTGCGCATGTCCTTGTCTTCCCACTCATGTTGTTGCTGTTTATGCCAAAAATTTTTTCTAAGAAATCATTTTAATATTCATAACACAGCCGCAGAGGACCACAGGTTGCAAACAAATCCAGGTCCCCTGGTCATCCTGCAGGCTATGTGAGATGTTTAGATTGCCACCAGAAAGATTTGGGGTGCTACAGTGTAACGTGTGATATCCAAGAAAAGTTTCCATTTTTGTGTACATCATACCTTTCTAACTTGCTAGTTACATCTACAGAGCTTGTCCATGAGATGAGCTGGTGACAAGCCATTCAGTGATTTTAAAAGCTAATAAAAAATTGTTCATTTAAAATCTAAAATAGGTGTTAAAATATCTTGCCGGGTAATGTTTTGTTATTTATTCAGTCTGGTTACATTTTTCCTGTTTTATTTTGAAGTAGACTACCCACCTCTTGTCTCATTTAAGTTCACTTCAGTGCCTTCTGTGTCCTCCCATCTGTGTGACTGTTACCTGCTCCTTGTTGGTTCTCCCTCCTCCCTCGTGTATTTAGTCTTTTTTCTCCCTTCTCAGTTTGCAGTTCAACTCAGTACCTTAGTATCTACTGTTCAGAGGAGATAGAGAAGAAAATTATATTATGTACCATTATATATTTTGTTTCATTTTATTTTTGAAGCTGTTGCATTTTCTTATTAGAAATGAGTGATAAGTAGCTCTGTATTGCATCACTAGAGTGATTAGTCAGTAACCCATGTCTCCCCCCCCAACACACATTAGCCCTTTTTACACAGCGACACCGCATTAACTCTAGAGCGGTGGTTCGTCAATTCTCCGCCAATGGTGATTCACACAGAGCGAAGCCTCTCCGCCTTTCCGTGTGTAATTCACACAGAAAGCCAGTGCTGCCACAGTTGCCAAATCTAGAATGGTATTATTGGGCCGCCCAGCTGAGGGCCACAATGTTTTGGTTTTCTAAGGATGGTTTCTTTCCCGGGTTAGAAATTGAAAAATTGTCCTCAAAAGGTTTGGCATTGAGTAGCTATTCAAACTTGGCATCCTTTGAAAAATTTATAAAACATACTACTAATCCTTTTGTAAAAAACACTGTTGTTTGGCATGTAGTACAAGGAAGGTTGGGTGACTCCCTAGGGGTGTACTGTTTCTCCCCAATCTGGGGTAATGATCATTTCGCCCCGGCAAAGAACAACATGGGTTTTAAAGCATGGTTGAACAAGGGCACAGTGAAACTACAGGCTGTATATGAGAATTACAATCTAATGTCATTCAATAAGTTAATAGCAAAGTTTGATTTACCGCAGAAACACTTCTTTAAGTATCTACAACTTAGAAGCTTTATTCTGGTACACTTAAACAATTCAGTACAACAACCTCCACTCTCCATCTTAGAAACACATGTTACAAAACATGTTTTGGTAAAAGACTGGTCTCCCGGTTTTACAACATGTTGGTTGAAAATCATAAGGAAAACTCAGGAGTGGATACGAGACTTATAAGAAGATGTTTCACTCACTGAATGGAGTAAAATATGTTTAAAGACTCAAATCATCAACACCTCCTACAACTAAATAAATTTGATCCAATATACTTGACCTTTGTTATAAGTGTAACAAGTTACATGGTAAACTGTATCATTGTTTATGGAATTGTGAAGAGATTCAAAAATTTTGGAGCTCAGTGTTAAAGTATATCTCTGAGATCACAACTTCCCCTGTACCTTTATGCCCTAAGATATGTATTTTAGGCATTTATCCAGATGACTGTTCTTTATCTTGTAAGGAAAGAAAAACGGTCAACCTTTGTTTACTGCAGGCCAAACGCTGTATTGCATTATGTTGGAAGAATGTTGGTTGCCCCTCTTCTGACCATTGGCTAAATAACTTGACATCAAGTTTGGCTCTTGAGAAACTGACCTATGTTGTTAGAGGGAGGGCTTCTGAATTTTATAACATTGGGGGAATATTTCTGGAACTGCTGAGGAGTGGAGATTTGGGGGAGAGAGTGGGGGAATGAGAGAATGAGATATTAGGAAATATTTAATGTGTTGTGGGAATGTATATTGTGACCTATTACTGTTTTCATTACTGCCGTATGTTGAAGTTGCTCCAATTGTTGGATGTTGTTGTATTAACAAAAAATCAATAAATACATGTTTTAAAGAAAAAAAGAAAAAAAGAAAGCCGGCACTGCAGCTCCCAAAGAAGCATGACCGTACATATCATGATGATGACTTCGGTGTGTTTTCAAGGTGTTTCACCGGTGTCCCCCCGTCAATCTAAACCGGCGGACGGTTTTTAATCATATGGATGCTGTTATAATGTGTTGTGATTGAGATCCTAACCCACCAAACATCCTGGAAAGTGACGAAGTTACGTCTTTCACTCTAAATTCCATAATTAGGCTACATATTCGCCATCATTAAACTGGAAGATGGCTGACTCACTCGCGGGAACGCAGGCTGTATTCTGAAGTCTGAAGTCTCGGTCCGGAGGGCTGACCGTCGCGGTGATTCATTTTCATCACAAACACTTGGTGAGTTAAAGTTTTTTACCAGCAACAGACGCTGTTTTTCAGGCAGAAACGTGATGAAGAGTCGGTTGGAAAGGCAGAAGGACAGACAGGAGGACGGACGCTTTTCCATGTACAGCTGTGGTATTTTTTCCCTCAAATAATTTGCCAAAAATAGTTACAGTTACTACGTTACTTTTGTTTGGTCATGTAACATTGCTTTGTCCGATCTATATGCCCCCGCTCCGCACCGCCGGCTTATCCGTTCACACTGGTTTGGTTCTCCAATAATATGGCCCTGATACTACCTCCAGAGGTGGATCAGCGCCGGAGCAAAATTTCACCCCTCGCCGCATCTGAAACTTTCACAGAAAGGAGACGGAGAATTGGCGCAGGATTCCCGCATGCAAACGGCAGTATAAATGGGAACACTCATAAAAGAGGGAAAGCTACCAATATCAGCACTCCCAGTGACGGCTTTTACTATCCAACAGCCAAGCAATTAAACAACACACAGAGAGCTGCCTCTGAAAAAAGAAAGGAGTCGTGCAAGTGTGGTGACGTAGAGAGGAAGGAGGGGATTGCTAGTTAGCTAGACAGGAAATAACCTGAAATGAAAACAACACTTAAAGCAGCTTTAAAATCGGGGTAGCTAAATGTGTCCTGAGGTAGCAGGTAGCAATTCCAACTTCAAGTGGTGTTCCATTGTACTTTTCTAGTAAATGTTCAAGTTATAAGTTGTGTAGAACACAGTTTTATGCCACAAACACAGCCTAATGTGTGTAATATGGGCTACATGTTATACACAGCTCACAGCCCTGCTTTTTGCCATCACATTGCCACTGCATCACCAAGATCCATTCACCTTTTTAACCCGTGGGCTTATACAATGGCAGTGCTACAACAGAAAGTATTTCTGTTGTCATCTCCTGCTGTGTGGCAGTTAGTCAATTATACAAAAGGATTATGGTATAGGATGTAAATCAAGTCCGACTTCAGGATTGCAGATCATGAATTGTCATGTTGCCTTTTTTTACCATTAACAGTGAACATTAGGGCTGTAACGATACACCAAACTCACGATTCGGTTTCTATCACGATTTTTGATCCACGGTTCCATACAAACCTCGATTTTTTTATTTTTTTTTATTTAGGTAACATTTCAGTAACTTCTGTATATGATACTCGTCTGATGGTATCAGATGTGCAGTCAGGTCCCTCACTCAACTTAATAAAGGGAAATATCCCACAAAGCAACATTACAGAACCAAACTAAGGTAACGTAGTAACTGTAACTGTCTTTGGCAATGAGGAAACAAATACCGCAGCTGTAAGTGGAGAAGCGTCCTCCCACCTGTCCTACTGATTTCTGCCCGAAAAACAGCATCCGTCAAAAAACTAACTCACCGAGTGTTTATAATGAAAACAAATCTCTCCTGATCGAGGCTTCAGTGAACTTTACCAGCCTCCTTCGAGTTAAGATTGATAGGGGGATACCGGGGGAACCCCTTGAAAACACACTTCATCATCATGACATGTACCGCTACGTATCTTTAGGAGCCGCAGCGCCGGCTTTTTGTGTGAATTACACAGCGGTTCGTCTTTACTCCAGCGGTGCTTCGCTGTGTTTGAACAAACAGCGGCGAAGAATTGCTGATGGCTGTGGTGTTAATGTGGCATCACTGTGGGAAAGGGGCTACTTATAATTCATAGGGCTGGATCTGGACTGGAAGTTGTGTTGCAATTCCGTCTTCTCACACCGCGAGAAAGGTCCGTGGATCTGAATGTCGCGATTTCAGTTTCGATACGTGTATTGTTACAGCCCTAGTAAACATGTGACAAAGTTAAATCCTACAGTGTGGTGAATAAAGTACAGTGTAACACCTTTGCTGCATGTCACACCACCCTCTCTCTCCCATTTCCTTTCTATCTCCTGTCAGAAATAAAGGTGTAGGGCTCAATATTTCTCAGATAATATTGCCAAAATCCCCTCCTCCACCACTCCTTTCTCCTGTTTAGAAGCATTTATCTCTAAACTAAACTCTGGAATTCTCTTCCTTTCACTATCCGATTCTCCCCGTTATTGATCTGTCTTAAGAGTCACCTTAAAATACACTTGTACTCTTTAGCCTTTTCCTGTGCCTAATTCTGTGTTGAATTTTAACTGTGCCTTCACTGTTATTATTCTGTACTGCTGTTGGCAATATTAAAATATGATGGCAATACAGTGTATAAAGTATGTTGTTGCCATTTTTATTATCAGAAATGCTCCTTTAATAACAGTAATGATCTATTTTCATTCCTGTTTTATTTTTAATTATTTTTTCTGTATGTTCACTTTAATTAAGTGTTCCTCTCTTGTTTTGTCTCCTTTTTATTTTTATTTCCTCTGTATGCTGTAAAACATGACTTGTCATCAGTCAAGCGCTATTTAAATAAAGAAATAAATTGAGAAAGCTCCATCTGAAAGCGGACATTTAACCTAGTGCGGAGGGTGGCAGTAAGGCAGCACTGGAGATGTAAGCTGTCGTTAAAGAAGAAGAAGAAGAAGAAGAAGCAGAAGGAGGAGGAGACTTCCGTTTGCGTTTACAGTGGACAAACCACAGCTGAGGTCCAAAACACAGCCAGGACGTAAACCTCCATTGCGTTGCGGCGAATGGGGTTTCATAAGTTCTGCAGTTCCGACCCATTCTGGGTGAGTTTATTTTCACTTTATCCCATAGGTCTGCCCGGTTGCTATCAGCTGCTGCTGTGTCGTCAGTTAAAGATGTATTAGTGTCTTAACATTACCATTGTTAGCTTGTTAACGTAACAGACAGACACTCTCTTCGACTCTCTATCTAATTTATTGTTTTTTTACGTTGTAATCATTGCAGTGAACACACTTTAACGGAACAGTACTTGTGGTCTCCACAGCAATAACGTTACATATAAATATCCCGTCATATATATTTTGACGATGACATTGGCCGCATGGCCACATAAAAATGACATAACAGCCCGTGGTGGAGCCGAATCACTGAACGCTACCACGTGTCCCGGTGGGTCGGATTAAAAGCGACGCCAAATGCGTCTGTGGTTGTCGGAGCTACAGGAGATGTTGACACCAGGAAGAGAAGGCGTAGCTGTCCTCGGCAATGCCTTTGTTTGTATTTTCATTAGAAAACACAGCAGAGTGATCTGTGGAGCCTGTCTGAGGAGACGTACACCGAGGCGCTGTATGGATGGTGTTTGTTGGAAACAGGAAAGAAAAAGTTCCTCTTTCCATGTGACTTTGGGATACATTTTCTAAATATACCTGTTTGCCATTGGAGCCTGGCTGAGTGAACATGTATCTTTAACAATTTCCACTAAGGGACACACATTTGAATAGTGACTTAGGAATGAGTTAGGAATTGAAAGGATAGTTAATGAAATGTTAGTGATTCCTCAATAACCGTAATTCGAGGACTGTTTAGTATATAAGTATGAGTTAATGAGAGAGAAAATACATGAATGAATCATGAGATAATGATTAGTTCATAAATGCAAGAATCAACTAAAGGAGTAATATTCTATTGCGTAAAGTGTGTTTTTTTATTTTCCATTATTATGCAGCTCTGATGCGCCTCTGAAGCAAGTATCAGAGGCACAGCAGAGGCCAACCTGCGTCTGTTTGAATGGATAAGTCGGTGGCGCAGAGTAGGGGCGTGCTGATCTGATGGTGTTCACAGTCTGATAACTAAACAGATCCTTCAAATAAAGAGAAGGGTCCCACAAAGCAACGTTACATGACTAAATAACAGTGACGTAGTAACTGATAGTGTCTTTGGCAACTTATATGAGGAAAAATACTGCAGTTATACATGGAAAAGGGTGTGTGTCCTCATGTCCGTCCACCTGTCTGTCCTCCAGACTCTTAATCACAAGAAACTTAAAAAAACAACGTCTGTCCCGGCAAAAAACTTTAACTCACCATGTGTTTGTCTCCTTCCACTATAGTGTTGTTGTAGTTACTGCTCCTTGTTTCCTTCTGAGGCAGACACACTTGTCCCTCAAGTTCTTGAAATTCTTTGTGCATTCTGAGATGTCCAGACCGGTGTTTGTGGAAATCTCTCTCATGAATTTGCTTCCATCTGGCAGTGTTTGTGCTGCAGCGAAAAAGGGTTACACAAAATGATATACTTATGTACAATCGTACCTGCAATGTGTTTTTGGTCCTCGATTACCCGCTATTCACTTCATGTCAGACCCACACATTACATGCACAGTGTTTTATTGCTCATGTGACTACTGAACTTTCATACATCTGTCACCTGAAAATAAATTATTATCCCCCTACTATGTTGTCTTACAGAATTTCTCCAACCTCTTTTAGCTTATTGTTGTAGTTTTACAACCTAAACATGTCAGTGATCTGGTGTTCTCTGTCCCTACGGCAAAAATAGGTTATTGCTGTTTCAAAAGGTATCATGTGGCATCTTCACTTTACATTGGCTGGCAGGGCTCTACTCACTTTAACTCAGCACCTCAGCCTACCACAGCAGTGATTTTGCATTTTCGTTATAATAGAGCTACCTGCTTGAATATGTGTCTTAAGTAAATGATACGCTTGAGTTGTGCAGTGGTCAAAGGAGCAACTGTAAGAATTGAAAAAAAGAAAAATCTTCCTCGCCACAGTAGCCAACTATCGAGAAAGAGCAGCTACCAAACCCTACTAATTCAGTGGCAAACAGGTTTGATTTCCCCCTAAATTACTTACAAAAGTCCTTCGTTATTTAGTTAATTTGTTGCTTTTATTGCGAAGCAGCAAAATGAGGAAGTGTCTGGTTTTCACCAGCAGTAACACAAGTCAGCTGAAAGCAAACATATTTGATGGATTCTGATCTTTATTTTATCAGCCATTTTAACAAGGTTGCAAAGATTATTTTTTTTATCATTTTAGGAATATTGCAAAAAATGTCATCATTTTTTACCCAGAAAGATGCTGACATTCCACTACATGATTTTATTTAAGGTAGTATAGATTGCAAGTCTCTTTCTAGTGTCCCCCCCAAAAAAATTCACCAGAAAATTACAGTAAATTCAGAACTCTCATTGTATGTTCCATCAAGAACCCTCAGATTATCTACGTGCATGCTATTCTGTAACTGCTAACAATTTTTTATTGTGTTACATTTTTTATTGTGTCTTTTTCTTATCGTGTTGTTAAGCAGTTTGAGCTGCGTGTTTGCTTGAAAGGTGCTTTATAAGTGAAGTTGTTGTTATTATCACTATTGTTGTTATTACGTTGAAACCGTAAAATACAGCTGATATCAGTACAAACTCATGTTCACACCACATGTCACAAGAGTAAAGTGCTTTGTTCTGTGTAGGTAAGGTGTGAGTGGTAGAGCAAGAGCTAGAGAGTGAGCAGTATGTGTGCAGACTACAGCCACTGGAAAAGAGGGCAGGCTGTGCATTTTGCAGCAACTTAAATGTGCATTGAAGGATATGTCGGTAAATAGAGGCTGCAGCTTCTCACCACCAACCTCAACCTCAACTCTCATGAGCTGTTTCATTGCTGCTTTTAAAAGTGAAGGGGTTAAGCGAAAGCAACTTTGTCCTAAAAGTAAAATACACATCTCTCAGTGCCCTGTGAATGGTCTCGACACAGAGCAAGAAAAAGCCAAGAGACTTTTAAAAACATATGTCTTTCAGTCTCAGAAGACAGGCTTGTTTGAGGAACAGAAGGGGGGTCTTTATGGTGTGGCTGCGGTTGCGAGACGTCACCACAGCCTGCTTGGAGGCAGCACGGGCACTCTTTGGCCTCACTCCGGAGATGTTTTTTATCTTTTAAAGCTCCTTTTGTTCTTTTTTTCCTCCAGGATTGGAACCGCACATGGTACACCAGTAACCCAGACTTCACCCAGTGCTTCCAGAACACTGTCCTGGTATGGCTGCCATGCCTTTACCTCTGGATGTGTGCCCCCATCTATCTTATCTACCTCCGCAGCCATGACCATGGCTACATATGTATGAGTCACCTCAACAAAGCCAAAACTGTGAGTAACCTTTGATTATGTGGAGTTATGTTTCTAGTTGTCCAATTGTATGTTAATTCTGCTCTCTCTACTGTTTTCTTTATGAAAAGTGGCTCAAACAGTTGTTTAAAAAATAAAAAAGAATAGGTGAGACAAAAGTTTAAACAGGGGCTCCTTTCTCAACTCAGCACAACTAATCCTCCTGAGGCCCAGAAACTGTTGGAGTACAACCACAGTGAGTTAATGTAGGTTTGAGCATGTTTCGACAGTTCCATGTCAGCCTATACTGCCACCTTGGCTGCCAGTAGCACAGTTGTTTTGAGGATTCTGTATTTTTGCTCATTTTTATTGGCTGCATCTATAATTATTAGCTAAGATGCAAGCTAACATTTAAAGCTTGGTGTGCCACATGAGTAACACAGGTTTAGAGTCAGAAGACCGCTGAGACACCTTGGGCCTGTGTCATTGGATGATTATTATTACGGATGTCCCGATCTGTTTTTTTTGCCTCCGAGTCATTTGATTTTGAGTATCTGCCGATACTGTGTCCTGATCTGATACTTCTATAATACTTTTTTTTTTTTTTTTAAATGAAGAAGAGCGAACAAACCAATCCAGGGTTTCCCTTATTTTTTATTTTATTCACCTAATTTTATCATGTAGCACTTATCATAGGTGTGATTGGCTAAGGACAAAAAAGCTGGTAAATATATGGGGCCACTATATCTCTCTTTACATTTATTTTATCCTGTTGTTGGCTTCAGCTAAGAAAGAAATAGTTCGCCCTTAGCAACAGTAAGGGGGTCCGGGGGCATGCCCCCCTGAAGAAAATTTTGAAGAATAACTCTTTAAATGGTGACTAATGGTGAGATTTTTGAAAAAAAATCAATCAGAATCAGAATCTAAGACATGAGACAAAATAGTGTAGAAGTTAACTTTGCTGCTTGAAAATATGTTAAACTCTTGAGCATTAGAGAAAGTTTTTTTACCATTATTTTCTTTATTATTATATATTTTTTATGGAAACAGAATCTGTTTCAGAAGTCAGTGGGCCACATGACATGGAAGCTATTGAGAAAAAAAATCATAATTTCTGCATATTAATATTCATATAAAATAGAGGAAGCACTAAAATACAATAAAAAGAGCTGTATCTTATTCATCCAGTTTACTACTACAATCTGCTGCTGGTTTGGAGTCACTGAGCATATATCCATTCCCTGATCGGGTTGTAACGTCGGATTCCGATCGAGTCTGAAACCACGTGATTGGCCCTGATTTCGGGACATCCCTAATTATTATGATTAAATCCATTAGTGAGCGAGGTTTTCATTGAGACCACAACACTGTGGAACAAAGTGTCAGCTTTCTACACTTCAAGACACTTGATTGGGATAGTTTGAAACACTGTTACCATTACTGATGTTGCCTGTAAACACCATATCCTGAGTATCATCCAGAGTAGTCGTGTGCATGTAAGTCATATATTTAGTTTTGTAATTGCATTTTCATTGAGTATTGTTTGAACATATTTTTGCTGCTGGAGGGTGAGATAATTCCACTACTCTTTGTAATGCGTCCTTTTATTTCAAGCAATCTTCGGTAAGAGGTCACGTGACCTGCAGAGAGGATGGCTGCGTAGCACTTTCAATCCCGCTCCTATTCCCCCAATTCAGGCGCATCTTTAGACCTGGGCATTCAGGCAATAGCCCCAGATGTTTTGGGAATAGCCCGGGATCTCTGTGCCTTAAAAATAATAATAATAATAATAATAATAATAATAATAATAATAATAATAATGATAATAATAATAATAATGATAATAATAATAATAATAATAATAATAGAATATAATTGCCTTACGATGAAAATAACCTCAGAGGTTTTTATGTGGTTGCACATTGAACGGCCAGCAGCCTCAATTGCAACATTGTCACTGGTGCAAATTGCACAGAAGCTGACCTGGCTTTCCTCATGGCGTTTATACTAGTTAGTTATTATGGATATATGGAGGTTCTTTGGAAAAAAAAAGTCTCAGCCAGAGCAAGAAGATGTGGAGCGTGAGACACCATCTCCCCCAACCCCTGAGGAGCAGAAGGGATAGCTTGCTTGCACAAATTCAGCAGTCCTGCCATAAATTCATCCTATGGTCAACTTGACACCTGGTAGGCGCATGTGTTAATTATTCTAATTTTAATTTCCAATTTTGCCCGCTGTGGTAAATCAAATCGGAATTGGGATCGTGGGTGTAGTTTGGGTGTGTAGTCTCTGTTAAATGACTTTTTTTTTCTCTTAATACCCTACAAAGCCTACTGTAGGCCTAATGCAGATAGACAATGAAGCAAAGAAATATAATAGGGAATGTTCTACCTGCCCTTATAGCCTATGCACGCAACACAGGTCTTATTACAGGCTATAATATATTTAACATTACTCAGTAGAGTTCTCAACGGGTCGGGCCGGCCCGACAAACCCAACCGGACCCACTGGTTCGGGCCGGGTTCCGGCCGAAAAAATACTCCAATGAGCCGGGTCGGGTTGGGCCGGGCTGGGCTTCGGGCTGGGCTTCGGGCTGGGCTTCGGGCTTCCTTTTTCATAAAACACATTTCATAAAACACATTTCTTGCAGGTTGTAAATTATATATTGTTTGTTGTGAATCATCGCTGTTCACGTGTGGTGAAGAGTAAGTCTGGCTGCTGCTTCATGCGGAGGGGCAGATACAGACCTGACGCCGCTGCATGACGTATACTCGCCCCTATAGCCTGGCTGGAGAAGATGGACTTGGCTAAAAGTAAACTTGCCACAGGTGAATTCACCCTTGCTTTTCGAGGAGTGGGGAAATCGTCTGTTTCTGTCTCTCCGAATATATTTTCCCAC
>CAEMYA010000435.1:482644-492983 GCA_903131615.1 Diplodus sargus | reverse complement strand
AATGATGGGCTAACATCTGGGGTCTTATTAGCAGCCATAAAGACATTCCATTGTTCAGTAATATAGTCAATAAACGGGGGACTACTCAATAGAGAGAGGTTCATCCTCTAGTGGCGAGAGGAGGGATCAAAGTATGGAGGGCGGATGCTCAAACTTCCATGAAAGTGGTCAGAGAGTGAGCATCCGCCAATTAAGCACTCCCTGAACCTATCCAGAACCATTCTGGATGACAGGAAGAAATCAATTCTTGAAAATGTCTGACGAGGTTGGGAGAAGGTGTGTCTCTTCCCTTGGGGTTGGTTATTCTCCAAGTGGCAAACAACTCCAAATCATGGCAGAACTCTTTCAGCCTGAGACTCTTTTGAGGGGTTGGGCTAGACTTGGGTCAAACACACAGTTAAAGTCGCCCCCTAAAACAACATATGGAGTGCATACTGATGAGACATCCGATAGAAGCTTTAGGGAAGAGGCACCTTCATATGAATTAGGGCCATATACACAACCTATAAGGATTTGTTCCCCCTAAAGATAGCCTGAGACAAGTGGCTACAAAGAATATAAAATCTTGACCAAAAAAGAGGTCCTTTCTTTACAGAACTATTGCACACTATTTTTGTGTCTTATAAAAAAGTGCAACTGAAGTAGTTGTTAACTTAAAATAACAAAGAATAACTGGATTTTTGAAAATAAATCCCACATCAAAATAATATCAAAACATAAAACCTCTTCAAATAAACTAAGACTGGCTTGTGTAGCTTGAAACTTTCAGGTTTCTCTTGAGGAAAATCAACATGTCAACATTCTCAGGCCGAAGCTGAGATCTCTGTGAGGTTACAACATCCCCTGTGGTCGAAAATACCCTTTCACTATGGACAGTGGTGGCTGGTGTGGCGAGGTAAGCCTTTGCTAGAGGTGAAAGCAGTGGGTGAGACTTACTGTTCTCCTTCCACCATTTGAGTGGGCAGCTTGTGAGGGAAATAGACATTTCACTTCTGTCCCTGACAATTTGTGCCTCAATCCGACACATGTGATTGGTCTGTGCTGCCCCTACACTTTCTGTGAAAGTCCCTTCTAGGAGATCTTCCAATGCAGTCTTCTTGAGAGGTGGTTGTTGAAGGTCTGCATCCACAATGTCTGCCTGGTCAGCAGGCAGCTCTGCTGCATGTGTAGAGGCACCGGTGTCTGTTACACCCTCATCAGTTTCCTCCACAGGGGAATTGTTCTGTAAACAGCAAGACAAGCACTTAGTAATATATATATTATATTACTCATATGCACAATTATTAAAAATTATATATATGTGTGTTTATTTATGATATAACGGCAGAGGAAAACAATCTCAAAGGGCTTATATAAAATCCTCCCCTCCAATACAAAATCACTAAAACAGATCAACCAATAGAAAAAGAAAAAAAAAGGAAAAGAAGCAGAAAGGGGAAAGAGACAAGGAAAAAACACAGGAAAAACGAGACAACAACAAGGACAAAGATCAGTATGAAAATAAGTATGAAACATAGACCTGGTCTTAACGCAAAAGCAACACTAGTACTACTATTAGTAATTGAAAGTAAAATAAGTAGGCTACCTGGTTGTGCATCTGCACAGCTTTCTCCTTCACCCTCTGGAACACATCTTGGCGCTGATCTTCGGTAAGATGAGGTAGAGAGCAGAATCTGGGGTCTAATGCAGTGCAGTCCAGCAGATGGTTGTCCCCAGGCCCAGTGTATCTGTCTGGTAAATTGTTGAAGATGTTGAAGAAGAACCTTTTTTCATCATGCTCACCGTGGTGGAGTCCTCCTCCACAGGCATCATGCTCTGCTCAAATGTGTGCTTTAACGGCACAATTGGAGACACTGTTGGGTTTTGTTCGTCACTTAGCACGGTGGTGACTGTCTTCAAAGGTTTGAGAAGTTTCATGATGTCCTCGGCATCACGGATGTCCAAGTTGTCCAGTGTGTCGATTTCACGGGCGTTACGATGGACTGCTGGGCTCAGCAGAGCAGCAGCCACAGCCGGCTGCAGGTTGAGATATCGTTCCAACATGTCCAGGCTGCTATTCCAGCGTGTGGTAACGTCCACAATGAGCTTGTGCTCATTGATGTCCGGGCCGAGCAGTAGTTTTTGCTTCGCTGCCAACACAGCAGTATCAGTCGGGGTCCTCTGGAAGAAGTTCACAATCTGCCGGATCCGACCCAGCAAGCGCGCCACGCGCGGTACACTCAAACCAGCCTGGGTGGCTAAATTTAAAGTTTGGGCAAAACACTTGATGTGCGGTGCCAGCCCGGCTTCCCTCACTGCCACATCCATGTTTCTCGCGTTGTCGGTGACTACAGTGACTGCCTTTCCAGCTGCCATTCCGCCACCGCCTCCTTTAGCACTTCGGCTATGTTAGCCCCAGTATTTGACTCCAAAAGAGGTCGCGTCTGAAGCACAAAGCCAGCCAATTCCCACTCGGCATTGATCACATGAGCAGTTATAGTGATATAACTTTGCGTGGCTCTAGATGTCCACCCGTCGGTTGTGATAGACACAGTATCAGCCCTCCGGAGAACCTCAACCACATGAACTCCTACCTCTTGGTAGAGTTTTGGCACGACCACCTGGTTGAAGTGTTGTTGTGACGGGATGCAGTATCTTGGCTCCATCAACAGCAGAAAGCCCTCATTTTCAATGACGGAAAATGGCCTTAAATCTTTTCCAATAAAATAACCAATTACCCTGGTAATTTCTTGCGCTGTTGCGTTGTTATGGGGGAGAGGAGATGCAAAGCCTCTCGTCAGGGTGGTTTGCCCCTTCGGCAATTTTCGCCCAGGAGGTGGCGTAACGTTACTTTGCGTCTCACTGTGGTGGCGGCTAATATGCTGCTGCATGTTGCCGGTATATGTTAGCAGTCTCTTGCAATATTTACATGCTGTTTTGGTTTTGTCTGTCCATTTCTTACCGGTTGTATTTGTGTATATGTGGAATCCAAAATCCCGCCACACAGGTGATTTAAAACCGCTCTGTGCATCCTCTATTTCAAAGTTGTTGCCTACCGTCGCCATGTCTTCCCTCGTTCTGTGCCCCGTACCTAAGTAGTGATGTAAGTCACGTGACTTGATTCGCGATTCATTTTTTCTGTCAACCGGTGCGAATCGTCACGCATTTTTAGCGATTATTAATCGTGTCACGATGCATCGTTACATCCCTATTGTGTGCCCCTCGTGTGACAGCGGTCGTTTCCCCTTGGCCGCAGCGAGAATCCTCAGCTTGTCCCTCGAGTTGTGGAGCTTGATAACCACTGCGCGGGGCCGGTCGGGTTTTGGCGGGCCGAGGGTCCTATGAGCACAGTCAACTTTGATGATGCCCCGCTTGGTCTCCAGGTCTAGCAGAGTGGGTAACCAGCTCTCAAAAAACTTAACAGGCTGTCGGCCCTCTGCAGTTTCTTTGAGGTTGTAAATTATGGTATTGTCTCTGCGGCTACATCCCTCCATATCAATGCTCCTCTCAGTAAGGACCCGCACTTTGGTCTCTAAGTCAGTCAGGCTGGACTCCATGGCCATCACGTTATCCTCTGCTGCCAATACACAGCTCTCAGTTTCCGTGATGCGCTTTGTGTTGGACTCTAGCCATGTTGTAATACTGTTCTGCGTGGTTGAGCGCTCTTCAAATGTGTTCGCCATCATAGTGGATATTTTCTCAATAAAGCCTGATTTATGCTTCTGTGTCGCGGCGACGGCGTAGCTACGTCGTCGACGCAGACCCCTACGCAGACCCTACGCCGTAGCCTGACGTGTGCCTCCAACTCCTTTGGGGTTAGGCATGTCACCGAGAAGTTGTTTGGCAAACTTTTGCGCAGTTGTAACTTTTGATTAAATCAGATATAGCTCAGTAGCAGTGGAAGCTCTGCAACGGTCGACTGCTCAGGGTTGCAGCATCATGTGACCCCCCCAACCTCCCACTTTTCTATAGGAATACATGTTTCCTACGGGCATTGCACTAGTTGGAAAAAAAAAAGAACTATGAACTAGTTCATTTTTGGAACTGTGAACTTAGTTCAACATTTTGAATTATGAATTATGAACTATGAACTATGAACTGAACTAGTTCATTTAAAAATTTGTGAACTGAACTTTGAACTAGTTCATGTAGAAAGTGAACTTTCCCGACGCTGATTACCGTATGTGGCAGCATCAGTGTCTGTTGATTCTAAAACCCCTGGCTCTCTTATCGTTTTGAAGTGCTGTCCACAACCATACTTGATAAATTTGGCAGTGAAGATGGCCGCATTTCTTACATAAAAACTATAATTGCTGGTCGTACACTAGCATTTATGTCGTGTATGTACCTAACCAATTCAACCCTATATTTTTCACCACACTATCTGAAATTCTGTCCGAGATGTATGATTTTGCTATAATCATGGGTGCAGATATGAATGCGGTTTTAAACCCGGCTTTAGACTGCTCGAGTCCTGCGGGACACTGTTCTCACTCTCAAAGCTTTATTTCAGCCTCTCTGTCCAAATTTATATCCGACTTCAGCCTAAGTGATGTATTTCGTGCTATCAACCCTACAGTTAAGCAATGTCATTTCTATTCTGACAGACACAAAACCTACTCTCGCACTGACAACATCTTAACCTCTAGCTCAATCTCCGATATCCATAATGCAGTGCTTTCTACCCCATTATCTGACCATAGCATCATTTTAGTCAAACTTGCCTTACCGAACACACCTACCAGAGCAGCTCGCTGGCGTTTTAACACAACTCAAGGGTGAAGAATATTGTGTCTACTATGTATCAGGGACACCTCGATAGCTTTTGCCTCACATCTTAGTAAGACTCGGCTGGCCAAAATAAATAATCTTGAATCAAAACTTACTTCCCTAGAGTATCAACAGCAACTCTCTTTCTCTGAATCCAGGAAACAAATCATCGATGTGACAAAAATTGAGCTAAATTCTCTGCTCAGACAAAGGGCAGAATTTTTAATTCATAAGACCAGAAGGACGTATTATTTTCACTGCCCTAGGCCTAGCCACCTTCTGTCACTCAGACTCAAGCAAAGTGAGAAATTTGCCAACATAACAGCCATCCACTCTGGGTCATCACAGAACATTTGAACAGAGCTAAAAGCTATTAACACAGTTTCGCGACTTTTACTTTAACCTATACACCTCTAAAGTTAATTTGGACAGTGACAGGTGTAGAAACTTTATACGGAAGGCAAATCTTCAATCTTAAACCAAGAGGAAACAGATGACCTGCAGAGGCCTATTTCAGTGATGGAACTAAAAGAGGCCATTCAGAAGATGAAAAAGGGGAAATCGCCGGGATGGGATGGAATACCCCCTGAATTCTGTTTGTTTCTCTGGGAGGAGCTAGGTCAACTCATGCTGGGTGTAGGGTCACCAACTCTGCTATTCTCACCGTTCTCCCTAAACTGAATAAGGATCCCTCCCTCTGTGGCAATTACTAACTACTCTTCAGCTCAATAAACGGAATGAAGGTTTTGCTGTCCCTAACTTTAAATTTTATTCTTGGTCTTGTGTGCTGCGTCTGCTTTACAATTGGCTGGACCCCCAGATAGCAAGCAAGTATCATGGAGACCTATAGAAGAACATTTGGCCTCCCCTCAACATCTTCAAGATTTAATACACTCAGGCCTTTCCATTAAACTCTCCAAACTAAAACTGGGCCCCATTATGACGTTCCTTTTGACGGTGTGGCACTCAGTGGAGAGGGTGACCGGCTGTATGTTGAAGTGGCATGCACAAATTCCTATTTTTCATAATTACTCTTTACTCACTGGTGGGATACCTTTTTCTTTCAGGGAGTAGAGTGAGAGAGGGGTTAACGTCTTGTCTGATATCTGTGATGATGGGGGTCTGAGGTTGTTTCCTGATCTGCAAGCTACTTATGATATACCAGGTACAACTTTTTCCTCTATTTGTGCCTAAGATCTGTGATGCGAGCATATGGTGTGCCCTGGGGTACTCCCCTCCCAACTCACAAATTACACACGTTGTTAGATGTAGGAGTAAGGTCGAGAGGCCTGGTTTCTGCTCTTGACTCTTTTCTTACTAGCATCCTCCTGTAGACCTCTGGCTGTTCATCAAGTGTGGATCGATGACCTTGATATCTAATTATTTTTTGTTTATAGGACACTGATATGACTGATATACTATGTGCTGTATCACTATTTGTACTGTATGTAATGTAGAAGATCATGTTGTTACACTGAGGGAGGGGGGTTGTCACCATTCTGAGCAGGGTGGGTAGAGGGAAGTGGATACTACTGGCTGTATCACTGGTTTTGAATTGTGTCATGTCCTTCTCTTTTAAAAATAAAAAATAATTGATCACAAAAAAAAAATCTTCTGTAACAAGTCTGTTTATTCAAACAAGGCTGAATCAATGCTCTAGTCTTCTCTAAATATAACTATATAATGCATCAGATAATCATACTCAACACATACAGTGGTAACACCATGAAAGTGTACACCATGTTTATGTAATTTTATGTTTCTTAGTTTCTTACTTTGCATAGTGGAAAAAGAGCACTCACTCCAACAGTAATGCATCAATTGTATAGTTGGCAAAGTTGCAGATTTATGTAAAATACAATTTATATTCTAGTCAGCGTGTTGTGACCTGTTCATCTCTCCACAGGCTGTGGGCCTTCTACTGTGGATTATCTGCTGGTCAGATGTTTTCTATTCTTTCTGGGAAAGAAGTCATGGCAGCAGTGTCCCCGCACCCGTCCACCTAGTTAGTCCAACCTTACTCGGACTCACCATGGTGAGAGTTTAACTTTTCACATCAACACCATTTCTATATAGATGACAACCTATCACCTAGTATAGCAAAGCTTTTAATTATTGTATTTTCCATAGTGTGGATCTTAGGCATTCTTGATATAGTTTTAGTTTAGAGTTGTTGTTTTTTATCGGAAATATGAGTTAAATGTCATTTTGTTTTAGTTTTATTTGCCATTAAAGGTATGATAAAATAGCTATTCAACTTTATGTTTTACATTAGTGTAGTTTATTCACACTTAGTGAGTTAGTATAAAATGATATAGAATAGTGATCTGCTTGCATCTTGACAGCACTGCAAAAAAGCTTTAGACCAAAGCTGTATCCATAAACCATAAAGAATTAATTGAATGCAGCTCATCAAAAATTGGGCTGTTACAAAGGTTACAGTCCGTGACTTTATTCATTTTCTTTGTAATAGCTCAGCCCAGCTTTCAAGGCATGATGGGATACATGTATTTTTTCCACTGCTGTCAAGATCAGGTTACAAGCTCTAAAACCAATATAGAGAACCAATAAAAACATATTGAGATTAGACTGTACTTTTTTGTGTGCTTTCAAGTAATATTCAACTATGATTTATAAATGTGTGTCTGCTCCAGTTGCTGGCCACTTTGGTAATCCAGTATGAACGGATGAAAGGGGTTCAGTCGTCTGGAGTAATGCTAATCTTCTGGCTGCTGGCACTGCTGTGTGCCACAGTTACCTTCAGGTCCAAGATCCTCCAGGCCCTGGACCAGGTCAGTCTTGAACTAAGTTTGGATGAATACAGCTGTATTAAACCTCTGGATGTTTACCTTGTATGGATGGTTCCGTGGGTTAAAAGCTTCATCTTTTTTTAAGTTATCATCGGTGTGTGCATGGAGATACACCACCTTCTACACCTACTACGCTCTGCTGCTGGTAGCTCTGTTCCTGTCCTGCCTGACTGACCAGCCACCTCTCTTTTCTGAGGCTGTTAAAGACTTGGTAAGATAACTACACACTGTAAACCTTTCTCTTTGTCACCCTCACTCTTTTATATCAATGAGTGTAAACTTTTATACGTTTCTGTAACAGTTTTCTTATTGTTTGTCAGCAGTGCTAAAGCTGAACAAGACTGTCGCAAGATGACAGTCCTCAAATTTAAATGCCCAGCTAGATGTGACATTGAGCCAAGATTGAAAATTATGTCTACCATTCAAGTACTGTGAACAGAGGTGGAGCCCTCTAATGGGGCTCTATAAATGTAACCCCAAAAGTTGGTACATCTTGATGATGCCAAAGTCCTGCGTCACCAAGTGTCGTGTGCCTGGCACCTTACAATGGGTGTCTCGTCCCTTGTAATTGTGTTCTCTTCAAACTTTGTGATCATCTCAGTCCATGCCTTGTTTGAAAGCAACAGTAAACATTGACTCATTGTGTTTTTTATATATACCCATATGTTTATTTTAAGCTTTTTATTCATGACAAGATGGCTAAAGGTTTGGACAGAAACTGAGAGAGAGGGGATGACACATAGCAAGGAGTCACAGGGTAGATTTGACTATCCTAACTAACACTAACCCTGAGCATCATTAAAACAAAGCTGCGCTCCAGGCTCACACACAAGCATTTAAATGACATCCTGAAATTGGCTTCTACTCAGGATTTGACACCTGATATCAGTGCATATGTTAGTTTCAGGAGCAAACTAAACAGGGAATAAGCCTACTCAATGTAAAATGCTACTTTTACACACTGAAGGATACAGTTCTGTGAAAATGAATGCTTACTGTAGAAATTTTAAAAGACACTGAACATTGTACAATATAACTTTTTATGTTGCAAATAAATCTGCCCAACAGGGACACAGAAAATGTTGATGTTAATTATTTTAAAACCAGTAATAGTAGGTTCCACAATGTTTTACAGTGTTCTGGTATTGCAATTAATTTCATAAGAGAATATTTAATTAATTATTACATTAAAAAAGTATGTTTTTTTAATGTTTGCGGAATTTTAACTCTCAAGCCGCGGAATCAAGAATTGCTGTCCGTGGAATCTAAACTTTTTCTCTGCAGATTCCTGGGGGGACTAATTTACAATTATGTGACTAAATGTTTTCTGCCTTTGTAGATACATTGTGATCTGTAGATAGTAATGCTCATGTGTAAATGACAAGCTGAGACATAATGTAAAACAAAGGGAACATTTTAAAGTTATTATTTAAAGGTTATTATGATTAAGACCCTGAACTAAAATGAGTTTAACACCCCTGCTTTAAGAACAAGTGCATCATGGCAGTCTTGAGTTCCAATGACTTCTACAACTGTAAGACAAATTGAATGACCAATTTTGGTGATGTAGAAAGTTGTCTTATTGAGACTTGTTTTGTAGCATGGCTTCTTTACTTCCTCCATGTGCTTATGACTGATAAAGTTTCATGACGGTTCTGGGCCCATTTTAAGAGGGCCTGTTTGACACAGCCATTAGACTCGGCCACAAACACTACAGTGGGAAAGTCTAAAGAGCTCAGCATTGATCTGAAAGCACATTAATGAGCATGTTTACGTGACCAGTAATATGATAACTGGGAATAATCAGGTCTATGATAATAATCTGATTTGACTCGTTTACATGCTCTTTAGTAATGCGATAATGGGAAAAAACAGGTTAACATGATAACATGATTCAGTCAATTAGTTGGATTTCTTTCCAAGTACATGACTTAAAACTGAGGGGTTTTTTAATTAAACATTTTTTTTAAAAGGGGTAGGGTTAGGCATCATGGCATGGCAACATGGCATGTCCACCAGTTGTTTTGAATTGAGATTTGTTAGGTTTGCGAAGCAAGCAAAATGAAGCTCTCCTTCTTTGCGTTATGCATATGAGCAGAAAACACATCCACATTAACTCGTGTTTTAACAACATGTGGTTTCTTTCTCACACATGCACAAATGTAAAATACCAAAAGAAACCAGATTAACAGTAATATTTGGCACAAAACTAGGTGTGTTTATCAGATTTTTTCATAATCCGACAACTTTTATCCACAGCATATCCAATTATGCTGTTTACATGGCCACTTTCAATGACCTGGTAACTCCATAAATCAGATAATGATCAGATTATGACTGTGCATGTAAACATGCTCATTGATTTGAACAAATCAAGAAAGTCACCTGAAGTCATTGCAAAGCGGTTACTGGTTCCAAGATCAAGTGTGCAAACAATTGCTTGCAAGTAAAGTAAATGGCACAGTTGTGTCACTGCCACGATCAAGAAGAAACCACAAACTGTCACCTGCTGCAGAGAGAAAACTGGTCATGATGGTCAAAAGTCAACCAAAAAACACCAAAAAGCAAGTCTCCTATGAATTGGAAGCTGCTGGAAGACAGGTGTCAGTCAGTACATTTACATGACATTCAAGAAAACCGAATTACTGGGTTAGTCCGACTATGATCGGATTTTTAAGATGCATGTTTACACCTTAGTCTGACTAAAATCGGACCAGATCGGATTTCTCATAGTCAGATTAAAACACCCAATAATGAATATATATATATATATATATATA
>CAEMYA010000435.1:466354-479972 GCA_903131615.1 Diplodus sargus | reverse complement strand
CATGTCGTCCTTTACTTTGAAATACTGAAGCATACCTTCGTGATACCTTCAGTTTATTACCGGAAATAATGACTGTAAAAGTCTCGTATGTTTGATGGGTCTGACTGTGAGACTGCAGTCTGTCCCACAGTCACTACCAGCAGCTCTTCAGAGCAGTGATTACGATTACCGTAAATGTTAGTAAATTTGCGCACTAGAAAACAACGTGCGGCTGATTTTACCAAGCTAACACGAACCACGGCTGGCTTGACCGCAGTTATGGCTCTGTGTGACTTTTCTTAATTAATAAAGTGTGAATATAGCAGCATGGAAGCAGCTAGTTAGCTAGCCATGCTGTTGCTGCCCCTTCATCAAGCAGGCAACCAGTGGAAGAACTTGGTTTAGTCTTCTTCTTCTGTTTAGTATAACAGAGTCTATCAATGTTGGAAGAGACACACGAATTGTAAATTGTGTGACACACAATGGCACGAAAAAACAGTCCTGAAAATACTAAATTGATATGCAGATGATGATATACAAGTTAGATGGCACAGATACAGATTCAGATTTACAGATACAAATCTGTTTGGCTCAGACACGGATTCAGATTTACAGCTACAAATCCGTTTGGATCAGACACGGATTCAGATTTACAGATATAAATCACTCTGCATTTATTTGTGAATTGTGTTTTACGAGACACGAGTCAAGTGACATTTTACGAGTCACCTGCGCCCTGTTGCAAATTAGAGGCACAGATACGGATCCAGCTTTGCGGATACAAATCCTTCTGCATTTATTTGTGAATAATATTGAGACTGTTCTAGCTCCATATATTTGTAAATACTGAATACTATCTCCAGTACATCAGAAGAGAACAGATTACTGACATATATCTAAGTGTTGTATCATAGGTAACAGGACTTGTTTCAGTTTCTTGAAGAGGTTCCATCTATCATCCTAGAGGCTTCTTCAGTTCTAACTAACTGGGGGCCAGTTGGCAGGCTTTAAAACTATGTGTGGGAATGTCCTTACAGAGTTGTTATGAAGGAGCTGGCTTAAGACATTACTTATCACCCACTTACACTGCTGTACTGAGTTCCCTCCCCAGACAGCTTAACCATTCACACCTGGGCTCACCTAGCACTACAAACCCAGATGAAGGCCGGTTGTGTCAACGACCCACAATTGGCCCTAATGGCTCTGAAACTCAGAGGTCACAACGACCTTAACGACTCTGTAAGACACTCCCACACAGAGTTTAAAAGCCTGCAACTCCCCTTCAGTTAGTAAGAACTGAAGAAGCCTCTTGGATGAGAGGTGAAACGTCTTCACAAAACTGAAACACTATAATACAGAACTTCGAATTACCATGACCTGGATGACTGAGAACCTAAATCAACATTAGTGACATAAATCAATGAACAAGTGCTTAAGATATGTCAATGTATATAATACAAGACAACAGTAAATATGTTTAACACAAGCACCAATGCTTGACTGCCAAACATTAGCATAACTACATTGATCAGCCACAACATTAGAACCACTGACAGTCCTAGTGAAAAAACATTGACCATCTTGTTGCAATGCAGTGTTCTGCTGGGAAACCTTGGGTCCTGGCATTCATGTATATGCCACTTGACATGCACCATCTTCGCAAACAATGTCACAGACCAAGTACACCTCATCATGGCAACGTCACTCTCAGATGGCAGAAGGTGGATGACTGGATGAAGATGTTTTCAGGGGCTGTCATGCAATTGGATTCGGAGCAGGTCTACACCATGTTCTTTAATTGATTTATTTACAGAGAACCAGTATTTTCTCAATGAGCAAGCACTTGGTGACAGTGGATTACTAAGTTAAGAGGAATGCTGCAATCGCTACTAGGTGTTGTGAAAGAACATACACAGGGAACAATTGTATTGTATTTTTTTACAAACAAAGCTGTCCGACTTAATAGTGAAATAAAACATGGTTAATAGGATAGAGAGGAGTATGCTAACTATTTGTGAGCTTCGGTCTACTGATATTCCTTTCCTTTGGCCAGTCATGACCCTTCTGTGTGTGTCTCAGATTGTACTACATCTTCTGTGTTATACTACTGGGCTTAAATGCTTCTCCTCCTCCTCCTCCTCCTCCTCCTCCTCCTTCTTCCCCTATCTTGTCTTCCCCAGGTTGATGGTGACGGGCTATAAGCGTCCTCTGGTAGAAAAGGACCTGTGGTCTCTGAACCCAGAAGACTGCTCCCAGAGAGTGGTTCCACAGCTGGTGTGTCGCTGGAACACAGAGTGCCAAAAGGTCAAGAGGTCAGGAGTTCAGTAAGGGACAAGTCTTGCCTCATACAAGTTGCACTACCAGTTACCACGTTTCTGTTGTTTGGTCCTGTAATGTTACTTTGTTTGCCATTTCTCTTTATTTGATGAGTGAAGGATCTGTTTAGTTATCAGACTGTGAACACCATCAGATTGACACACCCCTGATCCACGCCTCCGGCTTTTCCATTCACACAGACGCCATCTTGCCTCTGCTGCGGCTCTGATACTACCTCTGGAGGTGGATCAGAGCCGGAGATAAACTGTTGCCCCTCTCCGCATCTGAAACTTTCACACAGACGGCTATGCGAAGAATTGACGCATGATTTCACAGTATGAATGGGACTACTGTTACCTCGGTAAAACTGAACCTGTAGGATGCCTACTAGATTTGATGCACGTTGGAAGTGCAATATTTTGCTTTCCTTTTGGTACAGTATATCTACGAGTAAAAGACTATCAAATACATCTCAACCAATCTGTAACTAAACTTGAAACACATTTTTCAACCTTTTTTTCCTTTTTTAGTCAGTTTTGCTAAATGATGCCGGGATTTTGTGTGGAAATCTGGTCTTGAATTATAGGTTTCAGAGGGCCACTGATAAAAATGATTTCTTTATTTAGAATGTCTAATGGAAGCGGTCTGCATTTCCTTTCATTATCTTTTCCCAGGACGGAGAGGAAAATGTTATACTCCCCCAAACGGCTCCCACAAAGTGAGAGCAAAGAGGGCCAAGCTGTGGAAGAGACTGAAATTTTGCTTGTAAAAAGCCCCCATAAAGCCAAGGAGCCATCCCTGTTTTGGGCCCTGTGTCTGACCTTTGGGCCCTACTTCTTCATCTCCTGCCTCTATAAAATCATCCAGGACATACTCATGTTCGTTGGGCCTGAGATCCTTCGGTGAGAAACCTCAGTTTTTTCTGAAACATGCTATGTTGCTTGAAAGTTTGTGAATCTTCTACATGATCAGATGTTATCTATCAAGTTCTAAAAGAAGATAAAGATTATCCAGTTAAACAAATATACAGAAGAGGATTTGCTTAATCATTTATCTATTTTGTAAAATTATCCAACACTTATTGTCTTTGTTGAGAAGTGTTAAGGATTGGAGTGTAATACTCTAGGAGGTCACAAAGAACCCCAGGATAATATCTCAGCATCAACAGGGCTCTCTTGCATTAACTAATGTCAATGAGTCCTCCATCGGACACAAACACTGAACAAGAATTGTGTTTAGTAGGCTAGCAAGTAAGAAGCAACTACTCTCCAAAAACACTGCTGCCCATCTAAAGTTTGCTAAAGGCCACGTAAATGAATCAGAGTGTTGTTGGTGAAATGTTCTGCAGACAGATGAGTCCAAATGAGAACTATATGGTTTATGTTATTTTTGTTTGGCAAGTCCAACTCATGATGGCCCCATGAGTTGGCCCCATTTATTAAGACATTAGTAACAAATGTGTTTCTACTGGGATTCTTCCTCAAGGCACTTTTTACCTGTTGACCACCATGTCCTGGAGTGAAAGTTAACAAACAACAGTGTGTTGGTGACTTAATTACGGCTTGGTTTGAATTTGTCTATGATGTTCACATTCTTTACTCTGACCTTTCCAGGCTCTTGATCCGCTTCATCAATGACTCCAGTGCCCCGTTATGGCAAGGCTTCTTCTACACCGCTCTGCTCTTTATAAGTACCTGTGTGCAGTCACTCATCCTCCAGAGGTACTTTCATGTCTGCTTTGTCTCAGGAATGCGTCTGCGCACTGCCATCATCGGAGCTGTTTACAGAAAGGTACAGGCAAATTTGGTTATACAACTCAAAGTGATTTTTACAATACAATACAATAAACAGAAAATATTAAAACACATAGACTCCATAACAAACAATCAAGTGGATGAGTATTATTTAAACCAGACAATGCTCTCTCATTGCTCTGTTTTCACCCTGAAGAGGTCTTTTTTTTTTTTAAATTGATTTGAGCAATTATGAGTGGAAACAATCATTTAACGTTTATTTAAAGTTAGAGTCACATAATTTAATTCGTGGTTTAATTCTACTCGTGGTCAGTTGTGTGCATGCTTTGGCTATAACCTTTGTAGGGACTTTACCTTCCTGGATCCCCTCTTTTAGGCCTTGGTCATAAGCAGTGCAGCACGGCGTACCTCCACAGTGGGAGAGATTGTGAATCTCATGTCAGTGGACGCTCAGCGCTTCATGGACCTCATCACTTACATCAACATGATATGGTCTGCCCCTTTGCAGGTCGTGCTCGCCCTCTACTTTCTCTGGCAGGTAGGATAACAGAGCAATTATCGAAAACCAGACCGGTCCAAGATCACTATCACAACCAGCAAAATCTCCATGCTGAGATTGACTAAAATTAGCAGATTTGAGACTGTCCACGTAGAACTAGAATTAGTCCTATTAGCAAAGTATGTGTATTCATATGTGAAATTTGACTCTGGTTTTGCAATGCTATCCAGAGCATAGGTACAGGGAGACAATCATCCCTGCAATGCACCAGGTTGATGGTGAGCTGCATCTAATTATACATGATTGTCAACCTGTGCAGGAGCAACTAATAAGAAATTAGATTTTCAACTTAGTGGTCACACCAAAAGCGTGGTGCACTCCTTCTCTGAGCAGTCGTATGCCGCTGCATACACTTTCTCCTCAGTGGGATGATTAGCCCTTTTTTAGATAGAAAAGGCGACAATGTGCCGGCCTGTCTTTCTAAAACCGAGGCGTAATATTCCTCCTTTGAGTTGGGCGTAAACATGTGACGTGACGTGAAGCTCGAAGTTGGGTTGTGAACAGTGACATAGAATTTGTCTTCAAAATAAAAGTTTTACATCGCACCCCATTGGAGTTTAGAACTGGGTTTTTAGCGGGGGGCTTTTAATTTGAAAGTAGCGACCGTTCCTAGCTTGCACTACTACAACAAGCTAACAGAACCAAACAGCCGCTGTAATCCCGGAGACACTAGCATCTCCTGGATCTCAGCGGCTGTCCAGTTGCTCATCTTAATGTCAGCGGATTAAATGATGGATTGTCTGCTGTGATCAGCTGTTTCCTGGTTTTAAAACTCCTCGGTGGGTCGCACAACAGTGCAGGTCATTCACACCTCCGCCCATCTCACCCACGGGCCGGCACATTTCCGCCTCGGTTTTAGATAGCAGTCGAGGCGGAAATAAGTGTACCCTCTGAGGCGGAAAATCGGCGGACCACAACAGACCCCCAATTTGCCGCCCTCTGTCTAAAACTGCGGACCGAGCCGCCAAAAGGACGGGCAAATTGGCAGCTTGGTGCTCTGTCTAAAAACGGCAATTGAAATAGATGGTGGTGCTCAGAGAAAAAACTCTTATGTGGACAGAGGGCCTTAGGATGCCATTTGATCAGATAGTATGATCTCACTGCTAGCTTTCAGTACTTGACAGCTGATACTATGGACACAATTTTGTTGGTATAAAAACAGCTCTTCAAACATCACAGTCTGTATAATGTTTCTACCGTATTAGCTGTATATGTATGTCCTGTGTGTATTCCGTACAGTATGTATGATGAGGTAACCGAGCAACATGCTTCTTACCAAGTCTATCATGAAGAAGCGATCTGCTGTAAAACACAAAAATATAAGCAAAACAACTGTGAAACGTATTGGATTTATGTGTGCTGGATGATGTTCCACCTCTGAAATGTTTCCAATGAACATGAAGGAGCAGTAGTGTACATGGTGGAAATACCTCCTTAATTTGTTTTTATTGTTGTTTTTTACATCTGTTTCTGTGCAGAACCTGGGTCCATCCGTGTTAGCTGGTGTGGCCGTGATGGTTCTGATGGTTCCTGTTAATGCTGTCATCGCCATGAAAACCAAAACCTACCAGGTGGGACCTCAACACAGACAAGCATCGTCAACTTCTTAGCCTTTCCCAGCTTTTCAGTTATTGTATGTGTATTGTGTTAGGTCGTGTGTGCAGTCACCATAAGGGTAGATCCAACAGATGATTTCATTTTCATTTATGCACAGATGGAATATACACAGAGGTCCACCTCAAACAAGTGGCTAGCACTGAGAATCCACCAGAAAACCTCATGTTACTTTGTAGCATTATGCAGTTTGTATTTGTTTCTGTTATTATTTTGTGCATGTGTGTGTTGAGCAGGTTGCTCAGATGAAGAGTAAGGACAATCGCATTAAGCTGATGAATGAGATGCTCAATGGCATCAAAGTGCTGAAGCTGTATGCCTGGGAGCTGGCCTTCAAAGACAAGGTGTCAGAAATCCGTGAGAGTGAGCTGCGGGTCCTGAAGAAAGCCGCCTATCTGGCTGCAGTATCCACCTTCACCTGGGTCTGTGCACCTTTCTTGGTGAGGACAGCACATTAAGACAGATTTGGATCACAATTAACAAGTGCAGTGCATGGTTTTCTTTCAAAATTGTATGGGACCTCATCAAAAGAAAAAAAGAACATAGAATCATGTTCAGCTCATACAGACACACAAGCTAGCACCAGCATCAATATGACTGGATGAAATGACAGAATGACAACATCACAAGTGTCAGAGTGTTTAAAAATATATGCTATTCTTAATTTGTAGCAAAACTTCATTTAATTATCTCGAATGAATCAATCTAATCATCTGTAATCCTATGAACATCTATTTGCCTCTGTGTGACCTTTCCCCCTCCTGCTGGGTCTCTGTACAGGTTGCCCTGTCCACTTTTACCGTGTATGTGCTGATCGACGAACATAATGTACTTGATGCCCAGAAGGCCTTCGTATCACTGGCGCTCTTCAACATCCTCCGTTTTCCTCTTAACATGCTGCCAATGGTCATCAGTAGTATGGTGCAGGTTAGTCTGCCTCTATTCACATGCTGAGAACTCAGTCGTCATTAGTTGTCTCCATTTTTCCATTGGATTGCACTGCACATGATATTCTGTTCTTGGAGGGCGTATATATTTAAAGTGTGTTAACACCAGTGCCATTCCACAGTCTAGTCGTTTCACATTATAACTTTTAAGGTCTAGGAAACATCAGCTCTTTAATTGCACTAATTGCTGTATTTTGGCTCTATGCTAATGTATGAATTGTTTTATCATTATCTATCTCTTCCGTCTTCAGGCGAGTGTATCCTTGAAGCGTCTAAGAGTGTTTCTGTCACATGAGGAGCTGCAGGAAGATAGTGTGGAGCACAAAGCAGTAGCCAGCTGTGAGTCTTCTTTTCTTCTTCTGCTTTCCCTTACAATTGCTTTGTCTGTTATGCACTCCCTCCGTATTTCGTATGAAGTATATTAATTTGTCTCTTTCTTTCTTTCTTTCTTTCTTTCTTTCTTTCTTTCTTTCTTTCTGCCTTTCTTTCTGCCTTTCTTTCTGCCTTTCTTTCTTCTAGCCCCATACAGTATCTCCATAGTGGATGGAGTTTTCAGCTGGTCCAGAACTGAATCACCAACACTCAAGAAGTATGTGTTGTCTTTCCTAAGGTTGCTTCAGTCCATTAATATTTTTTTTGTTTCTGTTTTTCTTACTTTAGTACAGAATTCCCACAGCATGGAAAACCAGCCAGGTATCATATTGTCTTTGGTAACATATATGCGGAAATTGTACGCGGAGAAGCATCTTTCCTCCCGCCTGTCCTACCGACTCTTCGTCACATTTCTTTCCGAAAAACAGCGTCTGTCACCGGCAAACAACTTTAACTCACCAAGTGTTTGTGTTGACATAAATCACTGCGGCGGTCAGCCCTCCGGAATGAGACTTCAGTGAACTTTCCCCCAGAAAACAGCCTCCGTCCCTGCGAGTGAGACAGTCAGTGTCCAGTTTACTGATGGAGATTATGTAATTATGTCATTTAGAGCAAACAACGCAACTTTGTCACTTTCCAGGACATGTGGTGGGTCAGGATCTCAATCACTACACATTATAACAGCATCCATATCATTATAAACTGTCCACGGGTTTATATTCACAGGGGGACATCGGGGAAACACCTTGAAAACACACAGACGCCATCGTGACGTGTACCGTCACACCTCTATAGGAGCTGCAGCGCCGGCTTTCTGTGTGAATAACACAGCGGTTCGCCTTTACTCCAGTGGTGCTTGGCTCTGTGTGAATGATCAGCGGCAGAGAATTGGCAAACCGCTGCTGCGGCATTTATGCGGCATCTCTGTGTGAGAGGGGCTATTCTCAGCCTCTGTGGGTCCTACCACTTCCGGATATTCGCCTTGGTTGTTTGGGACTACGCATCGACACAAATTATTCATGTCGTCTCACCCCTACATGAGAATATATGAAAAATTTAATTGCATTTTTTTTCCCACTCATAACGTTTTCTCCACAATGGCAGACAAAGCAAACCAGATGAGATTCATTAGTCACTATTTATTTACCTGTATATATTACAATATGTATTTATCAGTACGTAATTCTTTTTTCTACAGAATTAACAGAGTTCAATCTCCCTGTGTCTCCACAGGCTTAATGTGTCTATTCCAGAAGGCTCTCTGGTGGCTGTAGTGGGACACGTGGGTTCAGGAAAGTCCTCGCTGCTCTCTGCCCTGCTTGGAGAGATGGACAAACTAGAGGGAACTGTGGCTGTCAAGGTGGCTGCTCTTGCTCTCTCACATAAATACATTGACACATCACTCAGATGGGTGCACTGAAAGCTGCCCTTCTGCTGCGTCTTCAACATGGACTACTGTCATGAGATTTTCAGAGTTTACAGTAGCACAGGTCCTGAAAGTACGGAAGCCCATAGGTGTAATAATTTTTTTAATGCCGTCATTTTTCAAGACAACAAGATAATTTATCATGAGAAAAGGACTTTGTAAACTTCATCAGAGTGGAACATGACATACAGACACTGCTGTGTGGGGTGGGGTTGGGAGTCTCAAAGCAAACCACATAACTTTTTAAGACCATTTACCATTTGAAGGTTTTACCTGTTATTAATTTGATAGGAAGGTATTTACATTATGGCTCATTTAGCGATGGCTGCAACAATGATATTATTATAAAGTGCCTGTTTCCACTAATACTTTAGAGTGAAGACCTTGTGAGGAGGAGCTGGTTAAAGGGTTCCTTATCCCATCCAAAGACATATATTCATTGACTTGCTGGACCCTACATCGACACCGTGCCATATTGGTGAAAACTGTGGGTTTTCCAAATAAAAAGCACTATAGTTTTCATTTAGCAGTCTGTCTGTCCCATTTAGTTTACAGTTTTCACATCTACTTGTATTTGTTAGCAGGGCAGACCTGCCACATCTAGTATGGTAGACCCACTGATGTATCGTGGCTACACTATGTTCTTTATGTCAATACAACAACCTCCATTTTACTCGAGATAAATCAATCAGTTATCATGAGAAAATGGTTTATGTCTTCTTGAGATAATGTAATAATCAACTGGTGATCTCTGTCAGTAATGGGCTTATGGGCTTCCGTAGAGAAGAGTGTTATTCCATTACAATTCTTCTTCATGAAGTGCTCTGTATCTAAGACCAATTTAGTTAGGCAAGAAGCTTTTCACAGAATTTACAGACACACCAACAAGCAGAGAGAACACTCTCACACTTGATATCGTTGCTTTTTTTGTGGTTTGCTTCACCTGTTTTGTTGCTTCTAGGGGTTGGTGGCCTACGTTCCCCAGCAGGCCTGGATCCAAAATTCCACACTGAAGGACAACATAATGTTTGGTCAGGAAAGGAGAGAGGCCTGGTACCAGCATGTGGTTGAGGCATGTGCCCTTCAGCCTGACCTGGAGATGCTTCCTGCTGGAGATGAGACCGAGATTGGAGAGAAGGTATCGACTCAGGAACACTGTTTATCTGCATAGTACAAACCTGGTTTGAAACCAGTTTGAATGCTGTGTAAAACATAAATACAAACTGAATAAAGTGAGGTTCACCCTGACCTTGCTTGTGAACAACTGGGTTTAGGAAAATGTTTTTGAGGCTTGTAATGACATGGTTCTTTGTATACTAGAGGATGTCAGCTTGTTCCCTGTATCTAGACAAAATATAAATCTTCTTACCTCAATACTCATAGATTTGAACAATCATAAAACTCTTAAGTAATTACTCACAAGTATAAATGTGTAACATTAGAAACATTATGTAGAAATTTAGTTTTTTTTTATTCTACCGTTGGTGGTCTGTCTCAGCTCCTCATGCTTGGAGGGTTTGCTATGGTCTTCTGGCCTCTGGTCAGAGCTACAGAAGGATGGATTGTTTGCTGGGCAAGAACAGCATGCCCAACACTAGAAACAAGGGAGGGTCCTCACCTCTCCGTCTTCAACCCCTAGAGAAGATCCCATAGTTTGGACAATCTTGTGGATTATGCTTCGTATGATCTCATATGAGAGGACTTCATGAAAAGCTGATGCAATACATAAAACACACATAGACATTACACAGGCACAAAAGAGTTAAACCAATAATCTAACCTATGTTGTGATTTTATCTCTGTCTGTGTCTTTTCTGTACAGGGAGTGAATCTGTCTGGTGGTCAGAAGCAAAGGGTGAGCCTTGCCAGGGCCGTTTATTGTGACCGTGCTGTATATCTGCTGGATGATCCGCTGTCTGCTGTTGACGCTCATGTAGGAAAACACATCTTTGATCAAGTCATCGGCCCGCATGGTCTGCTGAAAGACAAGGTGTGTAGAATATTAAACTTAACCGATAACTCCCCCACCGCATGCTCCGGCAGATAATCTGTGCAGCGGTCTACATCAGAGCTCAGAAATGTGTTTGGTTGTGCTGACAAAAGGAGGATGTGGGCAAAGTGCTCAGGTGGACTTGAGGGATAGCGAAAACAGGATTGAATCAATTGATTTTGTTTGTGAAAATATTAAGAGGAGAAGTCACTTCAGTAATTCCAGCCATATAATCTGCTTTCAAACTATCTGCAATTAATTTTTTTAAATAATTTATATTACGTCCTTTGTAGTGGACCTTAGGTAAATCTTTGTCAGAAAATGAACATTTCAAGGCTCCGATGAAGTTGATGCATTTCATTTGCCATGGTTTCCATTTCATTCTGTCTCGTTTGATGAATATTGGAAACAAATATTAAACACATTGTGAAATTCGTCATTTAAATTTAAAACACATTCAAATTGATTGTTGGTTGGTGGGTTAATCTAGGAAACTGGAGATCTGTACAAACACATGACATGTCATACACCTACATATCATTAATGGTGCATTTAAAAGAAGGTACATTGCACTTTACATACTTCACAAAACATCTCTAACAAAAGATTGCATCTGTTCTTTGGTGCTGGTGGAATTTGTGTCCTGTTTGTTGGGACTCAGCCGTCATGCTCTGCTTGTTCTGCTCAAGCTGCTGTCGTGTTTATTCAAGCCTGTCCCTAATGGATGAAACAAGCTCACTTGTATCTATGTTCGGGTTGACTGGTAAGGAGTTGTAAGCATCCGACCTCATTCATGTTGTTTACACCTGTACAGTTATTGATGTCACTCGTGGGTCATTAGTCCACCTGGCTATAATTTGAGAGTAGTTTTGAGTCATATAAGTCAAAGTGTGAATGGGCGCCAGCAGCATGAATGCCCCAAAACACAGTGAATGGAGTGTAACAAGATGTTAAGCTTGTATTTACTCAATTTAGCCCTATATGCCAGTAAAACATACCATATTGACAGGCCTCACATTCTGGTTATTCTTTTTTTGTCATTCTTTCTACACAAGCATCAGAAGAGAGATCCTCAATGAATGTTTGAAGGCAGCTTGACAAACAGTTCACGGTTGGGGTGGTGAATGTCTGTCATAATCCTGGTCGCTCTGGACCAGCACCGCCTGGTGTAAATGTCCTGAAGGCGGGGCAATGCAGTTCTTGTGATGCGCTCCGTACACAGGATCACTCTATGGAGAGATTTCTGGTTCTGGTTGCCGCACAAGGCACGGATGCTTCCAGAGATGACCGACTGGATAGCAGCAGAGAAGAAGGTTTTTCTGCTGCCCTGTGGGGCTCTTACATTTCCTCAGACGTCTGAGGTGATACAGGTGCTGCCTAGCCTTCTTCACCAGTGAGGTGATGTGGGTGGTCCATGTTAGGTTCTCCGAGATATGAATTCTGAGGTGCCTATAGGTGCTCACCTTCTCTCCCGGGGTCCAAAAGATCTTAAGTGGTGCGAACTGGGACCTCTGCTTCTCCCTCCTGAAATCTACCACCCTCTCCTTGGTCTTGTTGACGTTCAGGTCCAGGTTGTTGGTCGTGCACCATGATGCCAGCAACTCCACCTCTTCCAAATAACCCGTCTCTGTGTTGTTGATGATCATGTGGCGGACCATGTGCCATCTTTCTAGCTTCACACAGTGTTCTGGGACCTTATTTTACTCTGAGAACAACCTGTTTTTTGAGTTATGAAAAAACTGGAAAGGGATGTCAGGATAATATTTGAAGTATGTAATAATTGTTTGCTCTTTCACTCCTCCGCAAACTATCTGTCTTCTCTTATCAGTAAGTGTACATTGCTATCCTTGTAGTTAGAGCTGCGCAATATATCATTTGCGCATCGCCATCGCAATGTATGTGCGTGCAATAGTCACATCGCAGAGCCTGCGATGTAGGACGCAAATGAATTAATATTTCAAAGGAACCTGACTCAGCATTCAACTGTGTCCCTCGTGGCATTCTGTGGGAGGTGCTCCAGGAGTACGGCGTCGGAGGCCCTCTGCTAAGGGCTGTACGGTCCCTGTATGACCGGAGCAGGAGCATGGTTCGCATTGCCGGCAGTAAGTCAGACCTGTTCCCAGTGCATGTTGGACTCCGGACAGAATTTCAAGGCGCAGCCACGGGCCAGAGGGGGTCTGGTTCGGGAGCCACTGGATTTCATCTCTGCTTTTCGCGGATGATGTGGACCTCCAGCATGTCCTAGAGCGGTTTGCAGCCGAGTGTGAAGCGGCTGGGATGAGAATCAGCACCTCCAAGTCCGAGGCCATGGTTCTCGACCGGAAAAAGGTGGCTTGCTCCCTCCGGGTTGGGGGAGAGTTCCTGCCTCAAGTGGAGGAGTTTAAGTATCTGGGATCTTGTTCACCAGTGAGGGAAGGATGGAACGTGAGATTGACAGGCGGATCGGTGCAGCGGTCGTTGTATCGGTCTGTCGTGGTGAAGAGAGAGCTGAGTCGAAAGGCGAAGCTCTCGTTTTACCAGTCAATCTACGTTCCGACCCTCACCTATGGTCATGAACTTTGGGTCATGACCGAAAGAATAAGATCCCGGATACAAGCGGTCGAAATGAGTTTCCTCCGCAGGGTGTCGGGGCGCTCCCTTAGAGATAGGGTGAGAAGCTCT
>CAEMYA010000435.1:440623-466132 GCA_903131615.1 Diplodus sargus | reverse complement strand
GGTGACCCATGGGCTGAGCTATCTGCCCCAGGCCGACCTGATCCTGGTCATGGTGGAGGGAGAGATCACAGAGATGGGCTCCTACCAGCAGCTCATGGACACAGAGGGAGCCTTCGCTGAGTTTCTACGAACATACACTGCTGTTGAGCACACTGACAATGACGGTGAGACACACAGCACTTCACGCACCGTCGAAATTTCAATGTACAGCAGATTAATGCAGTTATTACAAGAGTAGAGGTTACGATTGCAGTGCTGAGAATGACTTTGTCTGCTCCATGAACAGTAAAGCCTCATTTCGACTTAGCAGTCCGGTTCAGCTCAGTTCGTTACACATTAAAACTGTCATATCGGGTTTCCCGGTATATAAAAGGTGTGAGTGGTACCCAAAGAGCTGCTCCATGCCACGCTGTTTTTTTTTCTCCAAAGTATTTCTCCCAAACTCCTCAATAAACAACCACACGTGTGCTGTGGCTGTGCGTAGTGATGGTGTGGTCAAGCAAGAAAAGGAGAGAGGAACTGAAAAGAAACTAGGGATGTGAGCTCAGGGTTACGGTTAGTGGGTGTTTGTTTGAGAGGTTGAGAAGAGAGAAAGTTAAGTCAACGGAAGAGCAAAACACAAGTCAGCAAAAGTTTGTAGAAAAGACTCAAGAGATTCAGCCATCTGTTGTTGCAGGTGTGAGACGGGAGCTCCAGCCCTACAGGGAAACCACGGCCAGCGTCTGAAACACACAGGCAAAAAAACACTTGCCAAGCACAGACAAAAGCCATACAGAAAATTCAAAATCATGATAAAGCAGAGCAAAAAGGTCATCTGTTTTGTCAGTAATGTACAGCCCAGATCACAGTGTGTCAGTTAATAAATGCAGCAGCTTCTCACTAGTTGAAAGCGGTCTCCTCTTCTGTTTTCCAAATACTGTAAAAGTAAAAGGGGTTGGCCCCCAGACAGTAACAACCCTGCCTACCTTCAAGAGTACTGTCTCTGGTGGAAATTAGGGCTGCAATGATTAGTCAATGATATTACGTCGACAATAAAAAAAATTTGCGTCGATGCGTCGTATTTATTATTGTTCTTCTTCTTATTATTATTATCATCATCATTTTTCATAAAAAAAAGATTTGCGCCGAAGCAAATCGCTTTATCACAGCTTCTAGAATGCGCACCACAGTGTGGCGTAGAAGAAGAAGACGGTTCCGCAGAAGAAGAAGCAGCAGCAGCAGCAGAAGAATATGAATGATGGCGGAACATGTTGAGGAGAGCAGGAAAGCGAGACCAAACACGTCCAAAGTTTGGGCGGTAACCTACTATATCTTCAATATATGATATTAAATGTACATGTTACTCTGTAGTAGAGCTTAGATGGGGCCCAAAAAATCAAGCCGGACCCGACCCAAGCACGTTGAGTCCTAGCCCGGCCTGGCCGACGCATAAGCTGTGATTATGAGCTGACCACTTTTCTCAGTAACGAGTAATCTACCGCGTTAATATTTCCAAACCACTAATCAGATCAAAGTTACTTATTCAAGTCACTGTGTGTTACTGCTACTTTTGTCATTTTCCTAAAATATGTATTTTTGCTTTCTTCTTGCATCTCAGAGAGTGACGTCACGTTTGCAACAAGTCACGTTTTCAGCATTAGGACAACCCACGTGGAATGCCACGCAGTGACACAAACAACAATGGAGGGAGGGGAGAGATGCGTGTTTTCTAGCTGGAAATACAGTCATTATTTTAAGTTTATAAATAATTAAATAAATAATAATACATTTAAAAAAAACAGGCTGGGGCAGAGAATCTAAACTCTACTCTGTAGTAGCCTACAAACCTACAAGCAAATCAAACTGAAATGGATTTGCATTTTTTTAGACATAGTCATCCATTAGTGTGCAACCAAAAAGTGATTTATTAAAATTCGTAGTTATTAAAAATGCAACAGATCTCGAATGACGACAACAACAAGTCGGGTTGTTGTGAACCCAAGCCGCCGGAGACAAGCTCTTTGAATACATTCATTGGTTAATAATGTGTACAGATGTGAAGGGTGGCCAGTAAAATCTATTATGAAAAAATAAGTCAAATTTTCAAATAAGAGGTTTCTGCCTGACAGCAACAATATCATTAATAATTCTTGTGTAGGATATTAAATCAGTACTAAATAGTAATGATATAAAATGGATAAAACACTGAATAGTAAAACTCCACTTAATGCAATGATTGATAACATAATAATTCATTTGTAAGATATGTAATCAATTAAAAACTGTAATATTAGTCTTAATTAGTTCAATTGATATATTAAAAATCCAGTTGTGTTTCAAAATATTATGTTTTCAAATGCATGTTTCAGGGGTTATTCATTTGCTCTGAGAATATGAGGTAAAACCAAAGTCGAAACAGATGCTGCCAAAAATAATCGATAGATTAGTCGACAACCAAAATAATCGTTAGTTGCAGCCCTAGTGGAAATGTGTAGGTACAGTTACTATGGGTTACGTGCTCTAGTGGAAACGGTTTTGGATTTTCCTTGTTCAGTGGAATAGTTCAAAATAATCTTTAGGGAGCAATCCTTTTTTCTTGAAATCTTCACTTTTTTGTTTCCTTCCAACATTTAGAATCTGTATCAAAGAGTGTAACCAAGGGAATGGAGAACGGCAGTACTGCTGCTGTTGTTGGGTGAGTGATAATGGACAACAGTGAAGCTCGAAGAGAAATAAGATAGATCAGCATTTGGATACACAGACAACACATATTAGTAGTAGTTGGTATTTAGTGGTAGTAATTCATTGTTCGTTTGGGTCTCCAAATGGGATTTGGTAACAATAAAAATAATTGAGTGTTTGGATGGATGGAAGAATGGAGACACACACAAATAGAAAACCTTATCTTAACACAGTAGAAATAACTTTATTTTTTTCATATATACGTCTTCAATGATTATTAACACTTTCCCATAGAAAAATGTTTAAAGAAACTCAAACTGAGTCGTCATTACAAATTAAAAAACTAGTAAAGATGAATTTTTGAATTCATTTATATAACTTACTATAATCATTTTGCTTTCTGTGAACATTTTACAAACAGTCTTAAGCAGTTGCTGAGGTGTAGAATACAAATACAGAGAATCACAGAAATGTTGAAATGTGGGTTAGAGGGCAAAATGTCACAATTCATAACTAATAAACTATTTGGATAAGAGCTATAGGATTTAGGATACATTTATTTAATAGTTTTGACGTAATGTTTTTCTTTGAAAATCCTTGGTGAGTTGGTATTGAATGACCCTCATATGACAGATCTGAACCACATATTCAATTCAAGAGAATTTGTGGCCTTCACCAAATGTGTCATACCCAGTATTCTGTCTGAGGTTCAAATGAAATGAATGTTGACCTAACTACCTTTTTGTCTCCTGTTTGTTTTATTGTATTTGTCCATTTGTAAATTGCAGTCCAAATGTCAGCAGTGTTTCCAAACTGTCCCAGACGGGTAAGGAGAACATGGTGCTGAACAAGAAGGTCAAGAACCCTGAGGTGGGCAAGCTGACAGAGGCTGACAAGGCCAGCACTGGACAGGTCGGTTGATGCTCAGCATGCTCTGCAACATCAGAGCAAAGAATTCATCATCACAAATCCATGCAGTATGCGATGGTGCTAACCTCAACTTGAACCCACTTGGTCTCCTTTCCCTCCCCAGGTCAAGTTGTCTGTGTTCTGTGCCTATCTGAAAGCCATAGGAGTGCTCCTGTCATTCATCAGTCTGCTGCTGTTCCTCACACATCACCTGGTCTCCTTGTACTCCAACTACTGGCTGAGCCTGTGGACCGATGATCCGGTGGTTAATGGAACTCAGCCTTACAGGCAGATGAGACTCGGGGTGTATGGTGCTCTCGGTCTGTCCCAAGGTGAGAAGGGGTGAAATGGAGGGAGAAGCATATGTACAGTAATAGAAATTAAGCAAAAATAAAACTATACATTGACCCTGGAAGCCGAACAGAATGAGAGATCGTGAAAAGAAAAGGTCAGATGCACCAGTTTTTATGGTTTCTGTGTCATTTGTTATAGTCACAGTCGTTACAACACGAGTGAGGAAACAAAAGCTGCAAAATGATTACATCTGAGTTGAAGTTGGTATTTATCTTTTCATGTATATAGTTTAACAAACTGCAGTGTTGTACTTATACACTTATAAGGCGACTTCCTGTTGCATCTAATCAGCTGACACAACTAGAGTTATAGAGAGCGGACATCCCTCCTCTCTAAAGCTTTGTCATACCTGCCCTGAAATAAGGAACTGAAGCATCCTGATGGCCAGTTCACCAGTATTACAAAAACTATTTTTTTCATTTAGCTGTTCTGACATATATCATAGGTTTGGCTCACATATGATCTGGAAACTTGGGAGTCATCGATCAAGTGAATGTTGACTAGGGCTGTCAAAATTGCTCCAAAATGACGTTTGAATATTAGCTCTAAAAAAAACACATAGGTTCGAACCATTCGAATATCTAGATTTGCGCATCATGTCAATAACTGGAGGACAAGCTAATACAATGAGACATAACTACTTGTATAGGTATTTTCGGGACACGGTTCCTCAGTTCCCACTCTCTGAAGCCTGTGCCATCAGTGATACTCAGCCTCATGTCCTTGCATTTGAAGGAAGCAAGTTTCTTCTTGCACGCCTCTTGTCGTGCTGCAGACAAAGAGCTTGTGGCGGGTGGTGAAAAATAAGAGTTGAGATGTGGCTGTTAAGTTGGAGTTTCAGACACCATGGCATGCTCGTTTGGTGCACATTTTCGAGATGTGCCCTCATGTTGCTAGTGGTGGAATGGTAAGCTAACTGTAGCTTACACAGCTTGCATACAACTGTATCTTGAGGCTCTGCATTTTTGCCGTCTACTGACTAAAATCCCAAGTATTTCCAAACAGGGCTTTTTAGGTTGCTTGGAGTCCAAACCACTCTCTCTGCTGCAGAGTTGGGCTCTGAAGTTTCTGCCATTTCGTTTTTCTCTCTGCCATCTGCATCTGCCACGTTTTTTGTTGCGTCTTACTTTCAGCAGTGAGTGACGCTGTGCAAGTGACCCGTCATGCCGTGTGCCCACTTGCAAAGCAGCCACCGATGTTTTTTTGCAGAGTCGAATATTCATTTTCACTATCAAATCTGTTTTTTTTTAATATTCGAATATATATTTGAAGGTTAATCACGTGATCAAGATCTGATAATGTCGCCGGTGATTGGCTGTAACGTTACATGTGATTGCGGCATGCAGGAAAAATACATACGTGGTTACCAGAGACGTTTTGTGGTTACGCCCACAGATGGGGTTCACGGGTATCTGTGTTGTGAACTGTAGTTGTGTGTGTCGTTGAACCGGTTAAAAATGGCCACCGAGGTCAAAAGCGTGGCTCCATTTAAGCAAGATTGATGCCAATCGCATATATGCAAAAAAGTCATTGCTGCTAAAGCCGACAACAAGACTACTTTGATGAAGTACCTGACCGTGCACGGAAACAGTTTAAGAGCAGAAAGTTGCTCCGTGTTTGACTGCAAGAAGAGCGGACCGCAGCCATCCTCCTCTCAGCATGAAAGTCCGCCTGTGGACGTTACACAGCCCGAGCGGCCTGATTCAAAATCTCCACCACCGGACTCTGGTGTGTAAAGCTAACTTAAGATATTAGTGTGTTGCTTTATTTTATGGCTATGTAGCTAGCTAAATAAAAATCAAACTAGAGATTGACAGTAACGGGTAAAGTTTAGCTTGTAAAGATGTGCTCATCAGCCCCTGACTACAGACCCGCAGACCTCAATGTGGGTGGAGTTAAACGTTTAACCACGCCCACTTCCCAACTCATTTAATACAATGTCCAAAGAGGGACAAGAAACCATAATGAATGTACCCTAATTATTCATTAAATAATGAATAAAGTAATATATTTTAATGTGTATTTGTCATAATCAAATGTAACCTGAGATACTTTCTTAATGTTATCAAAATTAAAGGGATCAATAGACCGTTTGTTTTTTTCATTTTTATTGAACAACAAATTATTTAACAACAAATAACAAACAAACATTAACATAAAACAAGCAGGCAAACAGTAAAATACTAAAATGAAATACTAAAATGATATTAATGATGATCATATTGACAAAAATGATCATAATGTTAATAATAATAATGACAATAATTATGATGTTGATAATGATTATAACAATGATGACAATAATGATGATATTAATAATGATTATGATAATATAATAATGATGATAATACAAATAACACCAATAATTATGATGATGATGATGATGATGATAATAATAATAATAATAATAATAATAATAATAATAATAATAATAATAATAACGATAATGACAATAAGAAGTATAACAAACATCATAATAATAATTTTTGAAAGTGGGTGGACATGAACTGGTCTGGGTCTGAGGTACGAATCACATGATATCACTCTTAGAGGAACATGGCATGGCGTCAGTCAGAAGCGTGGAAGGAGACAGGAGGAATACATAAGACCGAGCAGGAAGCATCACAGTGACGGCGGAGTCAAATGTTGGAGAGTAGGTGGGGTTAAACGCTTAACTCCGCCCACATTGAGGTCTGCGGGTCTGCAGTCAAGGATATATTGGGCATCAGTTGGGTCGGCTGGTTAAACAGCTCACCTAGCGTTCACTGTTACGTTTATCTTCTCCTCGCAGTAGACACCATCAGCCAGAAGAGGGCTTGTCTGTGTCCTGAGAAAGCAGACATGTTGATTGTTCTGAAAAAAAAACTGCTAAGGTCCTCAGTATGTAGCAGAGAGCATTAGATATTAACTTATCACTTGTTTGCAAGAGTTCTTTTGCACTGGAAATTATTCATTGTTTATTTTTTCTGTAAGAAAACTGCTTTGAGTGGAAAAATACCAAAGCTGAAAAGTTAAACTCAAGATTTGTACTGTAATGTGTTCTGTAATTTTCTTTTTGTTAGAATCGATATTATAAAATTGGTATCGAAAAGTATCGTTCAGGACACGGTATTGAAGTGAAGGTATCAGTATTGGTACCCCTATCGAAAATGTTTGATTGATACCCAGCCCTAGTTAGTAACATTTCTCACAAAGCAGTACCCCAGCAGTACTTGAATCGATTCCAATGTGTCCGCAGTTTCGTAAACTGGATGCAAACACTTTATTAAGTCCATCAGCTGCCATTTATCAAGGACAATGGTGGGAACATGGACTCACTAATCTACACCAACTCTTTCAGGTTGGAAGCCTTAAACTATTAAACAGCTAAGAGGGGAATTTGAGCTTCTCAGGTTCAGTTAATGATCTTTTTGATGAAGCATAAAGAATGGGATAAAGTCTTTCGCCCCACTCCAATTGAAGAGTTCCTGATAAAATTACAAAGTTGGAATGGGAAACATGATGAGAGGACTTAAAAATATATTTTACTCATATTGCTAATAGAAGTCATTAAATGCATGACAGTTGAATGGTTAAAAAGTTGAGCACGTGTTAAACCTTATACATCATTTACACATTTTCTAACTCTATAAACCCTCTACTTTCTTGCAGGTGTGGCAGTCTTTGGTTACTCCATCGCCATGTCCATCGGGGGCATTCTGGCATCCCGCAGTCTCCACCAGTCCATGCTCTATGACGTCCTGCGCTCACCAATGTCCTTCTTTGAACGAACCCCCAGTGGCAACCTGGTCAACCGCTTTGCCAAGGAGATAGACACCATTGACTCAGTGATTCCGAGCATTATTAAGATGTTCATGGGTTCTATGTTCAATGTTATGGGTGCTTGTGTTGTCATCCTGATCGCCACACCCCTGGTGGCTATCGTCATCCCTTTTCTTGGTCTGCTCTACTTTTTTGTGCAGGTTAGTGGAAATTTGAGAAAAGATAAAAGTACTTTTGTCCTTCCTTTGGAGGGCTATGTGCAAACAATCTACAGTTATCACACCGTTGTCCCCACATCTAATGTGGGTGTATTGTCTACAAAAAAGTGTTGCTGTCCTTTTACGTCTCATTGCACTGTATTTTATTCTAACTGGTTAACTGAAATTACTGATGTTGTTGGACATATCTGTCTTTACTCTGTCCAGAGGTTTTATGTGGCGTCATCTCGCCAGCTGAAGCGTCTGGAGTCAGTCAGCCGTTCACCTATCTACACCCACTTCAATGAAACGCTGCTTGGCACCTCTGTTATCAGAGCCTTCGGTGAACAGGAACGCTTCATCCGTGAGAGTGACCAGCGAGTGGACAACAATCAGAAGGCTTACTACCCCAGCATAGTAGCAAACAGGTCAGAGACACTTTACCACTCACTCCTAATATATCTACTGCTGAAACCGTGTGCATTGTCATAAGTGAGCAAAACACAAGAATGGATTTTGAAGCAGATTTCTTTTTTTTGTAAGTTATGTTTCTGCTTTAGTTGAATTGAATGGGCCACTTATGGGGCTTTTTATAGCTACTTTTTGCCACAGCAAGTCAAACCGTGCCACGCTGATTTGTGTTACAATTACCAGTTTAAATGTGCCGTGTTGAACCGAGCTGCGGATGTTGTGGAACTGCTGAGTAACTGCTAACTAATTGGACTCTGCACACACCCATGTGGAAATCATGGCCAACCTGTGACGCTGCCAATGCTTGGACATAATCTGTCAAATGAGACCTGTCAATTTTATCTAATTATAATAGTATATATAATAACAGCAATTGTGTTGTCTCCTGCTGAAACAAAAAAAAGTCTATATGAGCAACCCCTTTAAACCCGTTAGTGTGCTGTGCTTGTTGTCATCAAGACGAGTTATCAGTTAAAGACACAACTTCATGCAGGTAGCCTTGTTGTAATGGAGATGTGAATCCCTTCCACACTTGATTGACATGCATAGTCAAAACAACCTGAACCAGCACGTGTGTGGAAAAGCCCCATTAGTTGCTATAGTAGTCCTTTTCCTCATTGTGTCAATGAATCTGTGTTTGTGTAGATGGCTGGCAGTTCGCCTGGAGTTTGTAGGAAACATCATCGTGTCATTTGCTGCTCTGTTTGCTGTTGTAGCCAGAGAAAGACTCAGTCCAGGCATCATGGGTCTGGCCATCTCATACGCCCTCCAGGTAAAAACTCATAGTCACACCTGTGTTCCCTATTCCAGTTCATACCCTCTAGAGAGAAATGTTGAGTTCAAATTCACTCCATCCAATAGGATGTCTTACAAAAATGTAAATGATGAAGTGTTAGCAAAGTTTTTTAATGGTGCAATCTAGTGTTACAATATGAATTATGTTAACCTCCATTGTTTTGGGGTGTAAGCAAATATCAGACAGAACCTTCGAACCTGCACAATAAAAACAAAATCATGTGCATGGATCGATTGTGGTGAGTGAAAAGATGGGTGAAGAGATCCCATTAATGTGAGTTTCTGTCTTAATCGTCACCTTGCATTTCCTTTGTACCATGTGTAGTTGACTGCCTCTCTGACCTGGCTGGTGAGGATGTCCTCTGATGTGGAGACCAACATAGTGGCTGTGGAGAGAGTGAAAGAGTACAGAGACACAGAAAAAGAGGTACAAGGGAACAAACTGTTGGAAACTTTTGGAAGGTGTAGTTACTTCTCCTCATTTCCTTTATGGTGTTGGATTGGGACTTTTTACAATTGTTGTTACACAAAACGTCAAAAAACAACTGTTTATTCAGACTTTTCTCACTGATGATGAGAAACGGTTGAAAATAAAGACAGACTTTTATTGGTGCTGAACACTGACAGACTATCAATAATACAAACACAAACACACTATTGGATCAACAACATAAATGACAATACAGCAGACTGTCCTCAACCTGACTCACTAAACCAAAGTGCAGCAGTGATGGAGAGAGCAACAGGAAAAAGTTCAAGATACGGGAAGCTGTCAAATGTTAATGTGCACCACAACAGCTGTAACAGTAAAGCATGTGTACTTAACAAATGTCTACATAGCTGCTGTTAAACTATTAACTAAAAGGAAACTCCTGAAGGACTTTGCTGGACTCTAAAAGAAAAACTCCGTACAATAGCTGCGGTACCTCCTTCTGAGCCAAACAGCTCAGCTTGTTTTAATGTCCAGTTCTGCTTGAAAGTCTCATTGCACACAATTGGAGAGAAGTTTAAGTGTTCATTTGCTTATACCGCTTATGTTGTAGTTAGATACAAAGCTGGTTGAAAATCATCAAAGTTCCTTGTTAATTGTATCATGCAGTGCACTTGTTTATCTGTTTATTCAGCATCTGTTTATCCTTTCATTAGTGCTCTGAAAGAGAGCAGAGAAATTTCCAACCTGAACATGTGAGCCAAGTTACGTTTTCAATGTCTACAACTGCAAATATTAAGGAGTAATTTAACTAGGTTGAGCCTAAGAAGAAAGCAAACATAACGTTTATTAAGTTCAGTTTACTTTGAATTAGGCCTTTTTTATTTATTTTTTTCTATACATTTATTTCTCAGCTGTCGTTACTAGTTACTTCTCATAGTAAGACCTTTTAAACAAAGCATATCTTCTATATATGTGTGTGTGTTTTATATATATATATCTATATCTATATCTATATCTATATATATATCTGGGCATGTGCGCGGAGCGAGCGGGGAGCGGAGCGTGCGCAATATAGTCGGAGCGCAGAGCGGGTTTTAATCCAAAGGCCAGAGCGATGGTTCCGTTTCGCTCCGGTTCCGTTTCGCTCCAGTTCCGTTCCGATACTGCTCTCCACGAGTCTAGGGCATGCACAAGTCCAGACTCATGTGTGCCTTAAATGGTTAGCTTACATCATTCGTTGAGAGATGGAGTTTGTAAAATATTTCGAAAAGCAAGCAGACAGGTCATAGGAAATGCTCCATCTTCAATTTGAGCGAGCGTGGAGCGATTTCACCGGCGCTGAATGAAATTTTAGGTGAGCGGAGAGCGGTCTTGGAGTGGAGCTGTCTGGTATAACTTTTTGGTATAACTTTGACCGCTCACATGCTCTGATAGACAGATAGATAGATAGATAGATAGATAGATAGATAGATAGATAGATAGATAGATAGATAGATAGATAGATAGATAGATAGATAGATAGATAAAATGTTACATTACAATGTAACAGATTTAACTGTGTTGACTTAGAATAATTACATTCAACTCCAGCTAAAACTGTGAAATGATTCTTGTGTTTTTATTGTCTCTTTGTGTCACAGCATTTACATCCCAACTCTGTGCGCTGCTTGGCTGTTTGTAGCACACTTCACTCTAGGTTAGGCTTAACGTTACCCACACCTGCAGCTCTTTATGACAACCCAAGACCAGAAGAGAGAGACAGAGACAGCGATGTAACCTGATCACTACATTTATATAGAGTCCCAACCACACACTGATGCCCAGGAATGTCCAAAACACAGCATACTAAGAAATACTAAGAAAATAAGAAGATTAAGGCAGAGGGCAGGTTTCACCGCCACACTTCTACTTTTACCGCCGCTTCCCGGCAAAATGAAAGTTCCAAACAAGGCCATAGGTGTAAAAGTGTATGCAGGGTGGGCTGTAGAGTTTCGGGGATGTTCATGGGCTTATTTACGCAAATGCAAGACCTGCTCTTTATGTGTCATGAGATAACTTTTACTGTGAGAAGGCTATACACAAGTAGAATTGACTTGGCTTAATTGTGTTAATTGATTTAATTAATTAATTCTGTCTTTTTTGACCACCAGGCAGATTGGAAACACAAGCCCTCCAGCCTCCCTGCAGGTTGGCCTACTGAGGGCTGCATAGACATCAAAGGCTTCAGCCTGCGCTACCGCCACGATCTGGACCCAGCTATTCGCAACATCACCATAAGAATCAGTGGAGGAGAGAAGGTCTGCTTTTATGTCACTACAATAAAGCAGTGGTCTACTTAAAACAGTCCACTAAAAAATAATTGGTCAATTATCAAATTTCCTCTGAACAGCTGACTATGTCTATTAATGCAGTAAAATACGTAAGATAAGAGCACTTCTCAAAATAAGTAACCTACAATCTGAAAAACCCCGATCTCCTCTTTTCGACCACTGGCTGTTTAATCAACCCCGTTTTAATGAAGGTTAGCATTAAATTTACTACCTCCAGAATTTGTTGTCCAGTTCAGATAGATACTATTCCATCAAACGTATGTCATTGTCAGCCTATACATCGTAACACCACAGAACCTTAGTTTATTTTTTGTTGTAAAACCTGACACTTTTAGATTCCATCTTATGTCTTTTCTTAAATAACAGCTTTTTAGATAAAGATTTACTTCACATTGTGAAGTGTTCTCTTCAGGGTAGAATGTTTCCCCTACTGCTGTCCTAGTGTTAAACCTCTCCTGTCAAACAGGTTTGAATCCTCATTTCCTCAGCTGCAGACCTGTATCCAATCTGCTTCTTTAACATAACATTTTACAAAGGCTTTCTTTTAGTCAGTTACACACTTCAATGAACTTCGACAATATTTTTAAAGTATAATAATCAGGTTTTCCAACCAGTCAGAGCACTGAGGCAACACTAGTTAAATGGGTCAATGAAACACATTTTTTTTCCATATTAGCACTACTTGATTTAACAGCAACCTTTGATATAGTAGATCTCTTTTTTCTTTTAGATGTGTCTCTTCATGAATCTGTGCCAATAGATGCCCTCTTTAATTGTATTTAAGATATCAAGCTATGGATGGCAGAGAATTTCTACTTCTCAGTTAGGACCAAAGTCTTTGGCATTAGTAATGCATTTTAGAGAGGCTGACTCTGGCATTAAACCCCTGGCAACAGGTAAAAAATGTGGCAATTATCTTAGCTATATACAGGACTAAATACAGGACTGACTATTGTAAAGCTCTACTTTCTGATTTCCCTAAAAAGAATATTACTCAGTTACAATCACTTCAGAACTTTATTGTGTTACATTGTGTTCTTTTGATAAGTGCTGTATAGATAATCCAGAGTGATTGAACTGATGAGGTTGTGTATACTTTGTTTTAGTTAGCTACAGTATGTTACTTAATCTATGTACACAGTATGTCTAAGGCCTCTGACAGTTGCATCATCTACCCACAAGGTGGGGATTGTGGGGCGCACTGGAGCAGGGAAGTCATCCCTGACACTGGGGCTGTTCCGTATCATCGAGGCAGCCGAGGGCAATATCCTTATTGATGGAGTGGACATTGCTCAACTGGGCCTCCATGATCTCCGCTCCAGAATTACCATCATACCACAGGTCAGTGCTGAAAAGACACAAAATCTTGTCTCCCAGTTGAAAAATGTATTGATTTTATATTTAGAAAGTACAACTCTTCTTGTAGATTAAAACAGCTGCTCTGCAGCCCTGCCTTCAAAGCCCCTCCCCACAGAGGAGCCTGCCGGCTTGTAACGATGGTAACAGAGAGCGTCAGATAACCAAGATGCCACATTCAAAATAACAACAACAACATAAGCCCTGATTGTTCTGTTTCTGACCAGTACAACTAAATTACAATGATGAGTGTTACTCGTGGTATATACAGTGATTGACATGAGGCAATCAATATTTCTCACATTGCTGTAGATGAAGTTACCAGCTAATCATTACACGGCGCAACACTTTCTCTCTGAAGCATGAGTAACATTATTTCTCTAAACCAACTCAACCACTTCAGAACATCCTGAACACATACTAATGTTATTATAACTTCGTGGTCACTAGAAAGACATTTTTGCTAACCAGTAGCCATAAACACAAAGGTTAACACCGGAGTTAGCGTACAAGCTAGATTTAGCAACAAGCTACATAGCTCAACTACAATATCATACGGCGATATGCGCTATTGCGAGTATTACTGTAACCGCCGCCACCATAGCCTTGTGGTTAAAACATGGAGATTAAACAAGCAGGGGTCCTTACTTGTCAGGCAGAAAAGCAGCTAACTCTAAGTCCTTACAAATCCTGCAGCTCCCTCCACCTCTGAAATGACGCTCCGATATTTATCCTTGCTTTCTCTCTGGTTTGGTCCAATTCTTTCTTTTTACACTGCTTTCTTCTCTTTGATGTGGGCAATGGTGGGGCATTTCTCGGCTCTGTTGTTGTCTGTTCTCCACCTGTGTTTACAGTTTGGCCATGAAAGTATTAGAGATGCACCGGTCAGGATTTTTGGGGCGATCACCGATCACTGAAAGCAGTATCTGCCGATCCCGATATTGCCGATCACCGATCACCGATCACAGCGTCAAATCCATACATTTTTCTATATTGTCGTCTTGTGTAACTTTTATATATTTAATTAATTATTCTTCTTACACAACATTGACATTGTATTATTAAGTACAAAAATTTGGAGATGAGAACGTATCATGAATTGACCACCGTTTTATTGCAGGCTGAGGCAATTTGCAATATTTCACACTCTAGAGACTCTCTTAGAACATCCTAACATGTTACATTATAACATCCTAATTTATAATAAGAAATGGATTATGTATTAAAACATTTTTTAACACCAAAATCAAGTTAAAGTTACATTAGAAAGTCATTTTTGTTAAGTAGGGTTAAGATTAGGTAATTTTTGTGACACCACACTGAACATTAGTGTTATTGAATATTTCTCCCAATAGAAATTCCCCAAAATTATGGCAAAGCACAATTTTTCCAAACAAAAAATTGTAGAATAACCAGCAGGAGACCACTGATGTGTGGAGTAATTTTGGTTACACTACACTCTGAATAATAGTGAAGTAATGGGATTTTGTAGTTTCTCTTTTCGGTGTTGCACTTTGTAGACGGTCCCTGCGCCCTCGTCTCACAGCCGGCTGACTATAGAGACCAGAGTTAATGTCCAGACGCTCGTTTTGATGAAAATACGGTTGTAGCTCGTTGTCTTCCTCACTACGGTAGGAAGGGCCGTCGTTTGTGTTTTAACAAGGTTTCACTTATGAGTTATTGATCCGGGAAGCTCAAATCTTTGAATATATTTCCAACTTTACCGAACTAAATCCTCCCACATAAGTCAGTTACGTATCATGTCAAAACCGGCTGAGCTTGCTTACTGTGCTGTAAGTTTCGTTCTTCTGTTTTGAGATGCTGCTGCTGTTTGAGAGGCTTTAACGTGAGATCATCGTGATGATGAGACTCCACCTTCGCGAACCGCGGACTCACTGAAGTTACTGTGAGTGACTACTGCGCACTCAGGTGGCTGTAATTGAAGGCAAGCTCGCTACGCTGACCGGACCAGGGGCACAGAGGCCACTGTGGGCGTACGATGTTTTTTTTTTTCATGCTGCATCAAGGCCAAAGTGCGGGGCTGGCCACTGTGAAATTCCCACCCTGCATGCAGTCAGTGCTGTATATTGAAACGTCATCTGATTGGCCTGATTTGATCGGGGCATTATCGGCCGATTGCGATCGGTTGCCGATCGATCGGTGCATCTCTAGAAAGTATCTGACCAGGTAAGAGCAGGCACTGCGTCTGCACAGGGGAAGAGCTCTGCCGAGTATGCGCTGTGTGAGGGAGGGGGGCTGTATGCACAAGAGTGATTGACATTTCTCAGACACTCCCCTTGGCTCTGATTGGTTGTATTCTACTGAGAGTGGTGGATTCTTGCAAATCAGATTAGGGCCACTGGGTAGAAATACAGACAGTGGATTTTTACATAGCTGACCTGTATCTTGTTCTACTGTGTTGCAACCAGCTGTCAGAATTGCATCACCGCCCACCTGTCAAACAGTTAATTCATGTTTCTCTCTTCAACACCCACACCCAATTATTATTTGTCAGATGTGGCTCTGACTGGCACCCCACTTCATTTAAACGCTTCAAACCCGCTACAACTGTCAGATCGTAATAACAGTTTTAACAAATATTACCCAAAAAAGTTACAGACTACAGCTTTAATTCATCCAGTTTCCCATATTCTAAAAAACAGAAAAGGAAAAGGCAGCTGTTTGTCTCAGTATATTCCAAAAGTCCTCAATATGGTGGGAAAACTGCACGTGCAACTACTTTGCAACTCATTGCCCTAAATTGCAGTTAAATGTAAGCATAATATATTAAGAAGTCAAGCAAACATAACTTAATCAACACGGAAATAATAATAAGTAATATTTAATTGCAAAACTTCTCTTGATTGTGGGATCCAAAACTAATGCAGAGTGGTCGCAGTCCGATCCAATAATCACAATCTGGCAATAATGCATTCATTGCAACAGGCCTAGTATGGCTTCATTGTACTGAATTTTTATTGTGACTTCATTTGGTTGAATTGGTAGTTTTTGTTTTTCTATCGTCGATAGTTGTGGGGAGCAGCTGATATGTTCTGGTATCACCTGGGCTGAGGTTCTGAGCAAGATTAGCCAATACTTAACGTCAGAGTGAAAACGCTGCCAACCACTGATTGCTCTGGAAGAATTTTCACTAGAATTGCGACACTACAGAATCCTGCACCCTGTCCCCATGATGTGATGTACAGGCATACAACCTTCTGTCCTCTCCTCAGGACCCAGTGCTGTTTTCAGGCTCTCTGAGGATGAACCTGGATCCCTTTGACAGCTACTCTGATGAGGATATATGGAGGGCTCTGGAGTATTCCCATCTGAAGAACTTTGTTTCCGCCCTGCCCGACAAACTCAGCCATGAGTGTAGTGAAGGAGGAGAGAACCTCAGGTATAACTGCTTTATATACAAACATGTCACCAACCAAAAGCTTTTCCTCAACTAGTATGTATAACTATACGTAGATGCAACTGACTTTTTCCATTCTAAGTTGCTGTTGATGCTGTTTGCTGTATGATATTTTATACCTATAGCCCCAATTTCATCAGTACAACAGAGTCCTGCCATACTCACTACGTCTGCTTTCACTTTTCACACTGTTCTCATGCACTAATAATTTAATTATTATTATAATAATCATTATTTTTGCATTCAGTGTTAGTTCAGGCTATCAGTGACAGTCAACATATCCTGTACAGCTGTGACATAGTAAAAGCCTTCCTAAGCTCTTTTTCAGCTTAAATGACATAACCTTCCTTTTTCCTGGTATACTTGTTAAGTGAAACTTCTGCAGGAAGTGTTCAGTTTCACTGAAGCTAAACACCATTGGCCCCATTCACATTGCCCTTTCAGTGTGTGAATCATGTGCCGATACTGGGCCGATGTGGAGAGGGGGGACAGTTTCGCTCCGGCTCTGATCCAGTAGCAACGTTACAGGACCAAAACAACAGTAACGTCGTAACTGGAAGTGTCTTTGGCAACTTATGAGGAAAAAATTTAAAACCGCATCCGTCCCCTCGAGTGATGGAGTCAGAAAGTGTCCTGTTTACTCATAGTGATTATGTAATTATGTCATTTGGAGTGAAAAACAGAACTTTGTCATTTTCCAGGATGTATGGTGGGTCAGGATCTTAATGCAATATGATATCATCCATATGATTAATACATGTTGAGATTAACAGGCTGTTCAAAACCAGCTTTTATTTTAGATGCTGAACATGGCTTTTATTGGAAGACTGGCTTCAAAAGGTGTACAGAGACATCGTAACACATTTTAAGTTTTATTCATAATGCTGACATTCCAATTTTAAATGAATGAACACCTGAATGCTGCACTGCATTATTTTCTATTCATTAAATAGAAATGTGTTTTTCTATAAAAGGAGAACCTGCTACTTGCCCACAGCAACCCATAAACATGTGTGCAACAGCATTCTTGATGTTTCAGCTGGTTACCAAAGAAGATCAGGAACAAGCCAACCCGCTCCTGAAATGGGTTATGTGTGTGTGTGCTTTCCCTCCAGTGTGGGTCAGCGGCAGCTGCTGTGCCTGGCCAGAGCTCTGCTAAGGAAAACCAAGGTCCTGGTTCTAGACGAGGCCACAGCAGCTGTGGATATGGAGACGGACAACCTGATCCAGTCCACTATCCGCTCTCAGTTTGAGGACTGTACCGTCCTGACAATAGCTCATCGCCTTAACACCATCATGGACTACACCAGGTACCATAAAATTCACATTACCAGTCATAGAATGTTTTTATATGTTAACGCATACCTGTATGTACCTGTGTATGCACCAGTTTATACAGCCAACATTGGTCATACTTACCAATGATTCTGTTAATATTGATTTATCATGGCATAGTCATGTCATTATTACAAGTTATATATGTTTATTATGTTTAATCTCGGGATATGATCTCATCTCATGATGGAGAAAAAAATGTGTGCATACCTATAGACTACTAGACTGCTGACAGTTGAGGCTATAGTGGTAACAGATATAGAGGTAGGTATTGTGTATGTAGAAGAAGCAGCAGAAATGACTGTAATTCTTTTTGCTATGTGTACGGAAAGAGTTTCATTAGTGTTCTGGCCCCTCTAGGGTCCTGGTGTTGGACAAAGGAGAGACAACAGAATTTGACTCTCCCTCCAATCTCATCGCTCAAAGAGGAGCATTTTACAAGATGGTCAAGGATGCTGGTCTGGTCTGAAAGTACTATGTGCCTCGCTTCGTCCACCTGCTCCCCCAGTTCCTTCCAGCTCCTCTGGCTTCTTGCTATTATCCTGAGTTAAAAAGAGGGAGGTCAAGTAGGGGATTTTAAGATTTGGAGTATTTGTCTGTTCAATCAAGAGTGTTGATGAAATACACTTCCATCCTCCTGTAACTACACAAAATAATGTTGCCTGTCCCAAACCACTCTGTTTCTTCCTGTTCGCCCATTGTACTTGAGTAATTGTACTTGACTAAGAATGTGGAGTTTTATTTTGCTACGGATAAAATTCCATGCTGTATGTATCATAACTCGTTGACCTCTGGTTATGGGGCTAACTAGTTGACTAGTGCTGAGCTCAGTCCAGGACAAAAACATCAAATCATATAGTGTGAAATATTGCTCTCAAAGCCATAATTTGATTTAAATGCAGGTTGTGATGTGGAATACTGGTTAACACATATTAAAATGGGCTTATGTATCTTCCCAATTTTCCTTCCTGAAAAATTGAAAAATCCCTTTATCATGACTGCCTTGTCCTAATTCCATACTACATGCTAAGTGTATACAGAATGTTTTACATACTCATCTTTGTAGTATGGTATGTCTATACAGCATCAGGACTCATCAGGAAACATTGTTCTTAGAGGAGAGTCAGAACATCATCAGGAATATGTAGGTGTTGGCAGCAAAAGCAGGTTTACGAGCAGATTTCATCAGAAACATAATTTATTGGGGGATGTCACAGACCAAGGCAATGTTGGTTTGTAACATTGAACACCAAAATAATACTGTATGTCACAACACATACAAATCACAACAAAACGCACAAACTCACAGAATCTGTGGGATAGATTCCACTTGACTGTTACTTTACGTCCAGCACTGATTGTTAATTTATTTTGTGTTCGTGTTCTTTCAGCTTTAAATTGATTTGTTCTTACAACCTGGTGTTTTGCTTACTACTCCAAGGCATATATTACTAATGTATGTATATACATGCTTTGGAGCAGAAGTATTTTGATGAAACCAAACAACATGTAGTTGTTTCAATAAGTCTGCAGTGATTTGATTTGCAAAAGGAAACTTTTGGACATTTAGAGGAAATGCTTCCTTGTTGGGTAGTTAACCTGTGCATACAAGAAAACTTTTAGTGTAAATGCACAGTAAAGTTTTAGTGCACATTGTTTGTAATGTGCATTAGGAACTTTTTTTCTTTAGTTTGTGTAAGCCGTGCAGTTATGTTATTAAATTTCTCCAAAGTGAAACACTGTCATACAAGGTGTTGGTATTATGAAAGGAATACAGAAATATCAAGGGTGATGGTTTTTTTAATGGTCAGTTTCACATTGGGTGTTACCATGTTGTTACCAAATGTAACATACTGCAGTTGCATGGAATGTATGTTTTTCTTTTTTTGATACAATAGATTTTTCCCTTTTACAGAAGATGAGGGCCGAATGACTAAAAAACTTCTGAGAAAAGCCAGAATTTCCGCATAAAGGTTAAAAGGAAAGAAATGTCTAAACTTCATAATTTAAGTTTCAGTCTGAGTATCTGTGGGTGAAAAAGTGAGATTATTGTCTGCCAGCTCAAAAGTTTGTTCTTCACATGGCCCTAATCCTCTCCTAAGAAGTTTGAAGGTGTGTGTGAGTGTGTGAGTGTGTGTGAGAGAGAGAGATTTCATTGCCAGCTTGTCCTCTGAGGACAGATGCTATATCTCCTCCTCGACTGTGTTTGTTAATTTGAGTACTAAACACTGTTGACATCTGTATGCCAGTGTGTATGTAGTTGTGGCTGTTTCGGGCAAAATAAAGTCTCTGTTCTTTGTTGAAAAGCCAATAGTAGCTTCTGCCAATGTTCCTCGATTACATGTTTCAGTACGATTTAAAGCATCTTGAAATTGAATAAAGCATACTTGTGATATATTGATGACTACAAAGTGTATATTTGATGTTTTTGTATATGCACTCCTTGGTTTATGAAATCTGTTTTGAAATAAAACCAAATTGTCGTAATTCAGTGTTATGTTTCGCTAATATTTATAACACATTGAATTAAAAACACATTTTAAATGTTGACCCACATGTTTTAATGATGGCAAACCGATATTACATTTGTCAGTTTAAAACTTAATGGTCTGCAGTATTGCAATACTCTGTAACCAAATCATTCAGCAGTGCCTGTGGACAAAAGCGTCTTGAGCAGCGCCACTAATAAACGTCAGGACCTGTTCAGCATGTGCAGCTGTTTTGAAAGCAAACCAAAACGTTGACAGACATAAAGAATTACTTAAAATAACTATTCATATTATATCATTAATATTGAGGCATCAATATTGAATTTAGTTTCATAAATAGTTTAAAAGGGTTTCAGCGGAGTCTTAAAAAGTCTTAAATTTGACAATTAATTTTAGGCCTTAAAAAGTCTTAAATACATCCATATTTTGTATATAGGTCTTAAATTACCTTTAGTCAGGTCTTAAATATGTACGTTCATTTACCGCTTCCATCATCGCCCTTTTTTTTGTTTGTTTGTTTGTTTGTTTGTTTGTTTGTTTTGAGGAAATGTGTTGGTGAGATTCACAGTTAGCTCCCATGTGTTCTTCTGCCTGAAGTATCCGGGAACCTAAGTGATATTTGGCCAACAGTTGGCCTTGAATTCGATATTCAGACTTCAGACTTCAGACTCATTTTATTGTCATTTCTTCACCAAGGAACATGGGGAAAAAAGGAAACACAGTGCTCAGGTCCCAGTGCCAAGTTACAATATATAAATAAATATGCTTCTAAAAAAAGCATATAATATAAGCATATAATTATGTATAAATATAAACAATGTAAACAAATATAAAAGTCAGTAGGAAAACTAAAACATCCAGACAAAGACTAAAGATTTATTCATAGCCAATAACTTAAGTGCAACCTCATAAAGTGCCAATAAGGGAATGGACATTTAAGCCATGCAGCAATCAGGGGTGCAGCATTGTTGAGCTGTTGAGCAGCCTGACAGCGTCTGAGAAGAAGCTATTTTTCATCCTGGTGGATCTCGACTGAATGCTGCGCAGCCTCCTGCCTGAGGGGAGGGGGCAAAACAGTCCATGTGCAGGGTGGGTGGGGTCTCGCATGATGCAGGTAGCTCTGTCAGCGCAACGGCTGATGTAGATGTTCGAGAGGGTTGGAAAGCTGCATCAGTACACTCTCCACCACACATCTGTAGAAGGAGCTCAGGATGTTTGAGATCAGTCCTGCCCCCTTCAACTTCCGCAGAAAATACAGGCGCTGACGAGCCTTTTTTATAGGGCTCATAGTATTTTCACGCCAGGTGAGCGTGTTGGAGAGGTGTACACCAAGGTACTTAATGCTGGGGACAACCTTCACAGCTGTGCCGTTGATGTGAAGAGGAGGAGCGGCAGTGCTGTTCTTTCGGAAGTCCACTATCATCTCTTTTGTTTTGCTGTTGTTGAGAGCAAGGTTGTTCTCCCTGCACCACAGTCCCAGTCTATCCACCTCCTGCCTGTATGCTGACTCATCTCCGTTGGTGATCAGCCCCACCACAGCTGTGTCGTCTGCGAACTTCACTATGAGGTTACTGTCACAGTGTGCTCTGCAGTCATGAGTGAGCAGGGTGTAGAGCAGTGGACTGAGGACGCAGCCCTGGGGGAGCCAGTGTTGAGGATGATGGTGGAGGATATGGTGTTGTTAATCCTTACAGACTGGGGTCTATTTGTCAGGAAGTCCAGAACCCAGTTGGAGAGTGATGGGGCTAGTCTGAGAGTGGACAGTTTATTCACCAGTGTCTGTGGTATGATGGTGTTGAAGGCAGAACAGCAGCCTCACATAGGAGTTCTTCCTCTCCAGGTGTGTGATGGATGAGTGTATTAAGGCAGCGATGGTGTCAACTGCGGAGCGGTTTGGCCTGTAAGCGATTGGACGATAGTCATTGAGACAAGGCACTGTGGAGGCCTTTGGCACAGGGACAATGTATAATTGGCCATTTTTGACTATTTTTGATTTTGCCATTATATTTCACCTTAAAAACTATTTACCTTGCCTTGCTTGGTGTCATTATGTTCAGCACAACCTCACATAGGAGGTAATTATTAACACACTGTATTAACACAATAGACCTAAAATCACAAAAAAAACTAAAATCCGACTAGGAAAAAGTTAGATTTTTTACTGTGAAAAACACAAATATGTTTAATGAACCATTTTTATTACTTACAATGGAAATATATATTGTTGTTTGCTAAATTTGTGCATAAGTGTTTGAAATTTACAAAGTTATATGTAACTATTTACAGGGCCACCCCTGGCCAAATTAAGGCCCTAAGCAGAATTTTATTTTGAGCTCCCCCATTACAAATTGACTGTATCACGAAATGTCATTTAGGTTTACAACCTTTATTAGTAGGAACAAATCAAATGAACAGCCTCTTTCAACAATGGAAGTGAAGTCTGACACAACCTTAAAAGGCCCTCGGCGCACAAATTCAACCCAATCGACGTCTGATAGGTGTGCTGGCCGCAGAGCAGGATCAACTGGTTGTGCACTTGAAGTAGTGATAGTAGCTTCTATAGCTGAAGAGATGTTACTTGATGGCCCTGGTGACATGCTGGGTGCGGGCTCCGTGTCACCCTCAGTAACAGACTTCAGCATTGACCCTGTTTTGACAAGAAATCCATCATACAAACAGATTATTAAGATTTGTTTTGGTCTTAATAGTAAATTACACAATGAAATTAATGTAAATACTAGCCTCACAAAGATTAAAATGCAATTCACGCAAATGCAACTACAACTAATAATATTCATTATGATTTGATGATATTTCTATATTTAAATATTTTCATATATATAAAATTTATATTTTATATATAACATTTATATTTTTACCTTTTGTACTTAGGTTCTATATTCCTACACTGCTGTTTGCTGCTGCAACGCTTTAAATCTCTCCATTGTGGGTCAAATAAACTACTATCTTAATTTATCTTATTTTATCTAATCCTATATGACTGTTATGAATTAAATTCACCAAGAGATAGAGGCATTTTACCACCATAAAAATAGCCCCAAACTTCTATTGATAGCATAGATAGATAGGCTATGAACCGGAGCCAACTTACGACCACCAACTGGTCAATTAACCACTCCTTTTTCAACAGATGTGAATGTATGTGCAGTTAACAAGTCATTCAATAAATGATAATCAGGGCCGCTGGAAAATGTAATCTCCAGTCCACATCTAGACAGAATTATCCTCTCTTCTGTCTCGTGATTAGCAGGCTAGCAGCTGGGGTGTTTACACCACAAAGTTTTTCTTTTTTATTTCAACAACATACCCACCTTCAAGTGAAGCATGTGCCTCCTCTTGTTTTGACTTTTTCTTCTTCTGATTCATATTGCCATTTGGAGGCCACCTCTGTCAGGGCCGGGCACCAGGACTGAAACGCAGACACGGGTAATGTTAAATACAAGAACATTTATTGAAGATTTGCACAGTTCAGGTTGCGGTTTGTGTGGCAGGCGTTTCCGTGGCATCAGAGAGTGGAGGTTGCATTCAGGCTCCAGGCTCGAGGTCGGCGGAGCGCGGGCGGGCAGACTGGGTCCACGCTCAGGACTCGTGGTCTGTGGTGAGACAGGGAAAACAGGTAAGCAAGATGCTAAGCACAAGGGTTAGTTCAGAGTTGGCTGGCGTTTCTCACAAGAACTGATTCAACGATCCGGCGAGGTCTGGAAGGCTGGTCCGGCCCGGATATATGTAGGCGAGCTGATTGCAGGATGATGAGCTGCAGGTGTGTCGCCCGTATCCTCCGTGACCACGCCCACCAGTGGCTTCCAGAGGAGAGGGAGGAAAAGAGCATAACACAGAGACAGACACAGAAACAAAAACACACCAAGCACACCAAAAACGAACAAAGGAAAACAAAAACTACATTCACACACATACTGAGCCGGAGGTCCGGGTCACGACCGCAATCTCGTGACCCAGACCTCACGATGCGCAGTCAGCGCATCTGACCACTGATTGGTCAAATGCTGCATGCTGTCAATCATTGCGGCAACGCGTGTGGTGTCAGATTACTCTTCTCTTTTTTTTTTCTCTCCTGCCTCTGGCTGACTTTGTGCTCTACGCCGCCTCACGGCAGCGAAGCACATCCTTTGCGCATTTGCAGAGAGTGCGTCCCCTTGCGCAAAATGGGGCCTCCCATGGATCGTGGGGCCATACGCACAGTGCGTGTTCTGTGTTTAGGGAGGGTCGGCGCTGACTAAACATCTAAAGGCAGGCAATGTCTCAGGCTCAGGCCTCCCTCTGCTCCTTCCAGCTCAATGAAGGGCTGCAGTGTCTGCTCCACATTCAGCTTCTCCTCATTGTTTTGACTCATTAAACAAAAAAACGACTCCACTACACACTAAACACACTACACCAAACACTACACACTAACTATACACTCCAAACACGCTAAATGTCACAAATCTCTCAACTCTCAAAACTCGCTATCACTATCGTTGTCTCTATCACCGTCACTGTCGCTGTCACTCTTCCGCCGCCGTCCCTCTCACAACTTCCCCCTGTTCCTCAGCAACCAAATCTCGTAGTTTGCCATATAATTTTGTGATTGGTTGGTGTGGTGCCTTTTTCCACCAATAGGAAAGGGAGTAGCGCAGTTTTTTTTGCTTGCAAACACTCCCTGCTTGCGGACACTTTCATGAGAGAAGCCCGTTTTGACCGTTTCTTCCTGCACCAAACGCGCAGCAAACGTGACGGCAATGTTGGCAAAAAAGCGTTGCGGACATTATTTATCAAGTCCGGTTTTACTTGGCCTATCAACACGATTTAAAAACTGGGATATAGTTTGAAGGCCGCACCAACACATACGTCCGAGGCTCATGGAGGCTGCGTCTTGCTGCTACGTCATCTTAAATTGGTCATGCGATTTGGATGCACCGGCGCATCTGTCGACTCAGGAGGTGGGGCTTGGGGGTGGGCTCTGCAGTGATTGGCTCTGGTG
>CAEMYA010000435.1:413135-433806 GCA_903131615.1 Diplodus sargus | reverse complement strand
TAACACTTCCAGTCAGTCAGTAGCCTCTTTCACACAGCCGTTTGCATGCGGGGATCCTGCGACAATTCTCCGCACCCTCCTCTGTGTGAAAGTTTCAGATGTGGAAATTTTGCACATACAACACATGCTCTCCAGCCTTTGCCACCTTTGTCTAAAAAAAAATAAATCCTGGGAATACCGTGTTGACCAAGAACAGAAGAAGAATATACATTTGTTGCTCTAGTTGTCTTGCAAATAAATTAAAATTGATCCTAATGAATCAGCTTGTATCCCTATAAATTATTGTCACACTGTAGAAGAGCTACTTTGGAGTCTCTGTCAAAATTTCCAATTGCATTTAGGATAAAGACTGAATGTGTCCTTTCCTTTCTACTAGGGTTCCTGGTTTTCTACCGACCTCCAAGTCCCAGTGTCTGACTATCGCATCACCAGTTTTCCTGGCCCATGGACTTGACTCCAGCATCAGGCTTCAAAAGGAGGCCTGCTGCCTCCTCTTCCCCAAGTGGAGTGAGAGAGATTGCCAGGAGCACCCCACCCTGCTCACCGTCTCTGTCTTTGTCATCGCCTTCATCGGATCCTTCTTCACCCTTGTCTACATCCTCTGTTGGTGCCACCTTGTCAATTTATCAGAACCATGTAAAAGGTTATACCCCGGGGACAGTGGTGGCCAGGGTGTCTTCCACTTCTCCCTCTCTTGCTACACAGTCTCCCTCCACACCTAGACCTAACAACAACTCATCAGATTCCTTCCTTCTGGCTTCAGTGCAGCCAAGTGTTGATTGTGAAGACGAGAGCAGGAAAAGGGAGATGTATGACCCTTTTCATCCAACTGAGGGGGTAAGGGGGGATGAGGGGGAGGCTGAGAAATATGACCCCTTTGACCCCACAGGGTCTCCAGCATCAGATACTGATGAGAGGAATGTCAAAGTGAAGGGGGTGAAGAGAAACGCTGAGCAGGGAGATGAGGAGGAGAAAGAGGAAGAACCTCCAGATTCCACTGACACCTTGACTGACCTGCCAAGCCCCTGTATGGACAGCAAGCTCTGTCTTAGAAGGAGAGTGGACTGTAGCACCACCAACGCTGGAGAGCGGAGGGATAGTGGTGACTCTGATCACTCTGAAATAGAGGAGGGTGAGATAGTTGGGGCTGCTGAAAGAGATGGAAGCAAAAAGAGACCAACTGGAGAAATCCTCCCCCTCAGTTCTCCCAGCGTTTCCTTCTTTGGTACAAAGCCAGAGCGCATTCTGCGGGTGCTGGATGTGGATGGCTTTGTGTCTGTGCGTACAGAGGGCACCTGGGAGGTGGACGGGGAGCCTGAGGATGAGCCTGTGGTAGGAGTGGAAGATTTGAGAAGGAAGCTGGTCAGCAGGCGGAAGGAAAGATATCTCTCCTTTCCTGCTTCTTCCTCCCTCTCTCCTCAGCCACTGCCTCCTCCCTCCCATCCTGTAGTTTCTACACCCTCTCCCCCTCTCACACCTCCTGTAGAGCAAGGTAGTAAAAACCAAAAGTCCTCCAAGAGTTCCAAGGACCGAGACCGACAAAAAAGCAAGGATAGAAAGGCTGGGGAGAAGGAGGAGAAAAGAAAAAAGAGAAGAAAGGACAAAGAGGGAGGTCGGGAAAGGAGCAAAGAAAAGGAGCGAGGGCGCAAGGAGGTTAAAGGAACAAGGAGCAGCAGGAGCAGCAGCCGGAAGATGAAGAAAAGACGTCACAGCAGCCCAGATGCCCCACAATCAGGCAACTCTTCTGGAAGAGGGGGCCGCAGTAGGCACTCCTTTTCCAGCCTATCCGAAGAAAGAAACAGAGAGAGGGAAAGAGATAAAGACAGAGACAGAGACAGGGACAGAGTTAGAGATAGAGACAGAGAGAGGGAAAGAGACAGAGGAAGAGAGAGAGACAGGGATAAAGAGAGAGAGCAAGATCGTACCAGTAGTCGTAGAAGAGATGAAAGAGATCAAGATTCTAGCTCTCGAAAGGAGAGGGAAAAAAAGAGAAGACAACATTCAAGCAGCAGAGAATGCAATATCTCAAAGAGGTCCAAAAGAAGCAGAGAAAAGAGGGAAGGCGATAGAGACAGACAGCTTGAGAGGGAACGGCGACGGGATGGTCGTCCTGTTGTCCCGCCATCTATCCAAGATCTCAATGGGTCTGACCTCTTTGCCATCAAGCGAACCATTACAGTTACCACCACCACAACCACTACCACCGTACCTGGCTCCCCAAGACTTGCCCCAACCTCTCCCTGTCGGCCCATGCAGGAATCTGACAAACCCCACAAGAGAAAGAAGAAGAGAAAATGGCATTCAGCTGGAGAGGTGGAGAATCGAGGAAGTGGTCACAGCCGATCACAGTCGCTCACGCCACCAAGGTATCACAGCTATGAGTCAGACCACTATTCAGATAAATTAGAGATTGATGTGTTGTCTTTGGATGGTGAAGCTTTAGACTCTGACTACCCATCTTTAGAGGATACACCCCCTGCTGCCTTGCCTCCAGAACCACCTGTCCCAAGCCCTAAAACTAAGATTACCCCCAAGACTGGACACCCGAAAAAGAAGTCTCATGCATTAAAGAAAATTGGCCAATCTGAATCCTCCTCATCCAATAGAACTAAAAGTAAATGCCTCTCCTCACTGACCGTGACATCAGGCTCTGCTTCTGTTTCATCTGGAATCCCCTCAGTAAAGCGAGCCAGGAAGATGGGGAAAGACAAAGACCGGGACAAAAGCAGCAGAAAGGATTTGGGTCGCTCCGGCAAATCCAAGAAAGAAAGTGGCAGCAGTCGGAAAGGCAAGCTACAGTCCAAAGTATCTGTGCTGGTGCGAGAGGGTGTGAGCAGCACCACAGGTACTTCAGTTGGCTCAGGAAAGCTGGGCATGGACCTGTTAGGGTCAGGGGGTACAGGGCCAGGCGGTGGGGGTTCTGTGGTAGGTGGCTCGATTGCAGTGGTCTTCTGCAGGGACAATGAGAGCAGGTCTCCATTCCTAAAACCTTGCTCAGAGCCGCTGTCACTGGGCAGCCGCAGTAAGGATTTGGCTAGTGTGGGAAAGCGAAGCAGTCTAGCTGCACCACCATCCACCTTAACCAGTCCTGCAGGGATGAAATCCAAGAAAACAAAACCAAGCTCCATCACATCCACCTCATCCTCTGCCTCCTCCCCCTCATCATCTCTGGCAACTAAGCGTCGCCGTCGCCTGGCCAAGAAGACAAGAGAAAAAGGTGGAGCTTCTGGCTTGATAGTTGGAGATGGCAGCCAAACAAAACTCACATCTGAGGGTTGGGGTGGAACCTCCTTAGATGTTCAGTCAGCCATTGCAGATGGGAGCAAGACAGTCAGTCCACATACTGGCCAAGCTGTCCCTGCACCCTCTTGTTCCTCCTCTTCTTCCTCCTCATCTTCCTCCACCAGTGTGCTCCCACCCTCTTCCTCACCACCCCACACACCCCCACCCTCTATGGCTCCTTTGCGGGACACCAGAGAGTCTTCCCCAGACTCTCAGACTGTAGACAGCAGCTGCAAGACTCCAGACCCTTCTTTCCTAGCTGAGGACTGTCCAACTCAGACCAGCCCCACACTACCGGCATCCAGTCCGTCCAGCATGTCCACTGCTCAGGCAGCTGGCCTCAACATTACCATGTCTTCGTCGACTGCCAAGCCCCCTCCTCCAGATGATACCATCAAATCGCTGGCCTCACCCCCTTGTTCGTCATCCTCGACAGGCTGTGGTCTCACTTCCCTCTCTCTACCTCTGTCTTCGTCAGACCCCTCCTCCTCTTCCTCTGTATCCTCCTCATCTGCTAGTAAGCCTCCTCCTCCTCCACCCCCAGCATCCACCCTGCCCTGGAGTCTGCAAACCGGGGTGGACTGCACAACTGGAGGAGTTCTAGCATGTGAGTAAAGATGTCTGTAGTGTGGCTTTCCAAGCTTCTGGCAGCTCAGAATCTTAAAGGGATAGTTCGTGTTTTTTGAAGTGGGGTCATATAAAGTACATATCTATAGTCGGTCTGTTCCCTACCATAATCACCGATCAGCGCAGCCTCAGTTTGGCGGAGCAGAGAGCCGCTCCAGCCCAGGCGTTCAGCTTTGTACTACATTGAACAGGATCCAGATGCAAAGTGAATTTTAAGCACCTATAACAAGGCTCACCTAAAAAAATCTATAACAGTTCAAGTGTACGTTGTATAGAGAAAATTCACACCGCTTTACATCGCCATCAGACCGGGCTTTCTTTTGGCACTACATTTTCTCAACCACCGTATCCCTATGCAGTTGCGCTAATGCATAGGGATATGGAGGTTCTATGGTGTCTGTCTGTGTCTGAAATTGTTAAGTTTGTTTTTATCGAAAGTAAACCTCTTGTCCAGCAACTGGGCCTTGCACTGTATTTTGCCGCTCGCAGATCACCTGTTACCCAGTTGCGCTAATGCGTAGGGATACGGAGGTTCTACGGTTGAGAAAATGTAGTGCCAAAAGAAAGGCCGGTCTGACGGCGATGTAAAGCGGTGTGAATTTTCTCTATACTACGTACACTTGAAGTGTTATAGATGTTTTAGGTGGTAGATGGTTGTGCTATGTAAAAAGTTCTAAAATTGTTGTTTATAACTGTCAAATATGATGATGATACCAACCCCACAAATTAAAGCACAAACGATGAGTGGTTCTGAGCATTTAGGATTGTATTATATAGAAATCTATCAATCAATCAGCACATTATGTCTTACTTACTTCCAGCATCCCTAATGGGCAGGCTCTGCATCTGCGCTTGATAGTGTTGTTGTAACAGGAGTACTAAAGTAGTCGATGTTGCCAAATTTTGATAAAAGCACTAAACATTATCAAATCATTAAGTCAGAAACTCTCAGAATATGCAACATACAACTGTGCATGTTGCGTTGGCATGTATGTTATGTTAATGTATAGCCCTATAGATGTACATGTACTTTTTGTGAAATAATGGTCTCTATCATTCTTTCTCTCAGTGACTGCTTTACTCTTCAAAATGGAGGAAGCCAATATTGCCAGCAGAGCAAAAGCACAAGAGTTCATTCAAGCAACCAGCCAGGTAATCTTTTTTAATAGTTAAGAGATAACTTTTAATTTTGTTTTAAACCCATTGCTTTATATCGATTTAAAATGAATATTAGGGATGCACAACTTTTATCAGATAGATTAATTATTGGCCCAAATTGCTTTTGTTGGCTTACAAGTGCACCATCTACACACAGTAGGTGGCAGTATGCACCTTTACAGTAGTTTTATGAGCAGCCAATAAACACAGAAGAAGAACAGCAAAGACACTGTTGTGGCGCTCATAACACTGAACTGCTGCACCTGTGTAGAGCTGAACACTGTAGACATGAGCTAGACATGTCGTCACTGGTGTGAATATCAAATAAACCATCTATGCTCACTACATCTTGGCCTTTCTTACACTCTTGTGCATGAAAAAGCGTGAAAATGTTGCTTACAAATATCCGTTATTGGGAAAAAAAAAATTGATTGGAGCACCCTTAACTTTGTCTCATGTCACTCACACAGATCCTCTCACAGGCTAACCAGAGTCAGTCCCAGCAGCACGCTCCTCCCCCCTCAGCTTCCTCTGCCTCACAGATCCCTCCCCCTCCTGCTCTCCCTCCGCCTCCTGGACTGAGCCCAGCACAGTTCATCCTCCACGGCTCCCTCCCTTTGGTTGGTTGCACCAAAACTCCACCCTCTCTGTTGCACCAGTCAATAGGTGGTGGATGTGCACAGACCCCACCCTCCATCATGCCTGTGGTGCTGTCAGGAGTCACTGGGAGCTCTGGTGACACTGGATGGGACAATGAGAGCAAAGACCCTGATAAGGTAAAATTGATGTCCTTGAATCCGACCAGCACACTTTGCTCTCCTTTATGTAATATATTCCACTCATGTTGCACGGCTGCTTATCAGCATCTACAAAAGAAACCAATCATTTTGAACTACAAAATTATTTAAGTGTACAAAGTTATCTTGTTCATACCTTGAAAAAATGATAATATCCATACAGTTTTAAACATATGATAATTTAAGTAGCTGTAACTCAGCAACTGTTGTATTCAAGTATTCAACTAATTGATTTAATATATGGATAAGATCTAAAGAGGTAAAGATGAGACTAAGTAGGCCTTGAACAACAGCACAGGGTATGAGCTTGGCTGGCTACAAGGTTTATAAACCTACTGTTGAGTCAGAATTACATACATGCCAACCTGACTGTAATGTAATGTTACTGTAAGTGGAGATCTGCAACTTCCATTCTTTATTTATTTTAACTTGTCTCTTACCTGAATTGTTCAGTACCTGAAGAAACTGCATACCCAGGAACGGGCCGTGGAGGAGGTGAAGCTTGCCATCAAACCTTACTATCAGCGCAAAGACATCAACAAAGACGAATACAAAGACATCCTCAGGAAAGCTGTACACAAGGTAATTCTCAGCACATACAACACGCAACAGCAATAAGAGTACACTGATTACTTAAATCAATGTGCACCACAATGCATATCTTCTAATTCACAATATTTTAGTGTTACTCTGTGGAGTATGCTTACAAATATGTCAATCTGGCAGATAAAGCAATATTAGTGTCTATTCCTGCATGAAACCCCACGAAAAAAGCTCAACTACTCTTAATGTCCATGTATCAAAAATTGCTATTTAATCATACTGTCATTGTCTCAGATCTGCCACAGCCGCACTGGGGAAATCAATCCTGTCAAAGTCAGCAACCTTGTCAAGCTGTACGTCCAGCGCTACAAATACTTCCGGAAACATGGACGCAAAATGGATGAGGAAGAGAGGGACGACAGGGAGCCAGGAGCATTGCATTCCTCTGCTTGATAGGAGACTATCTAAATGGTCCCCTACTCTGCATTCTGCAAAAGATCTGGCCCATCCACTGATTGTTGTCTATTTTTTATTGGTTTAATAGCCCACTTTGTCTATGCTTTTATGTGATCTTATGGAGGTCTCTCCTCTTATCTCTGTGACCTCACTGTAAATATGTCACACATAGGAAATGTATTATGTATACAATGTTCAGGACGTAAATGCTATCATGCATACCTGTGTGATTAAATACAGTCCAGTACACCAACCCTGCAATAAATACTACCTTTGTGAAGCTTAATAGTTTTAAAGTTTTCGTTGACTATGTCTGTTAGAAACTTTGCAATGGTGGTACTAACTGCAAGGCTATATTTCAATAGCACTGGATTAGGTGTTGCTAATCTGTCTATACCGTCCCCATGTATATCATAATCCAAGATGAGGGGCGATATTATATTGTTGTGTACTGTAAAGACACTACACTGCATTCCCCCTCTGTGTCTCTGTGTCTTTGCAGCCAGTGTGCAGGCTTGAGCCGTCGGTGAGATGGAGGGCTGAATGATGATGGTTCAAATACACTGACATTTGACCTCTGAGCTCTTTGATTTTGCCGTCAGTGTTTCATTTGCATGTTTTACTGAGGTTGAGAAAATACCTTTATAAAATAAATACATGTCATGTCACTGACAAAAAAGATCAAGTGCATGATGAGTGTTAGAATCTGTATGTTTGTTCCCCTTCATGTCAGTGGCTCGTAACAAGGAGACCAAGTGGAGTAGTGGTGCAAGCACCTCCCACTGTTCCTCCCACTTTACCACTAGAGGCCTGGATGAGGCCTTCCTCCTCTTTGTCTCCAAACTTTCACCAGACTGAGTGTGTGTTGGTGCTCACCTGAGTTGGCTATGTGTCTTTGAGAATCCCTCACTGTAAGTACTACGTAATCTGTTTCATTTGGATTATGAAGTTAAAATACGATGAGGAACATAATTTGCAAAATAATACCGCAATTGAATTATCTTAAGCTTAATATTTTGAAATATTAATTGTATTCTAATTTGCAAGTATTTAACATATTTTGAAGCTGGCTTTTTTATTTGTTTGGGCAAAATATTGTAATTTGTTTTCTTACTTTTAGAACCATGGCAATCCACCAGGAATCATTCTAATACCAACATTCACATTATTCTGGGAAAACAAACAAATAATTGATTGCCACCTGCGTTTTCTGGTGGTTTGTGGCTCCAGTTCGAACCATTATATCCACAAGAGTTAGGCTATTATACAGTATTCCCACCATATCTAGAATAGACATTACACCACTTTTTGATCAGTGCAATAATTGAAGTATTCAACAAATGCGTACTTCATTACCAAAACTAAGAAAATTGTAGGTGGGATTGTAATTGAGAACAAATGATTAGCCTACAGTGATTCATTAGCTCTACCGTGGAGGTTGTTGTACAGGTAGAAGAAGAACCCCAGAGGAAAATGTTAATGCTCAAAGCTTGCTCAATGAGAGTTCTCGTTTCATTCTTGTTGTAATCTTTTTTGGTCTCAAACATTTCTCGTTTGTTTCTCCTAAAGTTCATTAGGGGCAATAGGTGAGACATGACAGCTAGCAACAGGAGACCCTTACTTGAGACATGGCAAAGCTTTATTCGAGACCTCCTTTGGAGAAAAATGAGCAATACTGGAGCCATACCCAGAGGAAAATGTTTACTTCCCAAAGCTTGCTCCTTTCCAGCACAGGGGAGACAACTGACATTTCTCATTTCTTTCTCCTAAAATTTGTTTGGAGCAATAGGTGAGACATGACAGCTGGCAACAGGAGCCTTATTTGAGCCCTCCTTTGAAAACAAAAATGAGCAATACCGGAGCTATTATGGAGCATATATAGCAGCACTTTTAAAAATGTTGAAAAAAGGCCTTTATTAAAATCACCATCTTTAGTACACAACACAGCAGCACTTTATAAAGCACAGTTTGAACAGAATAATGATAACATTTAACATTTCTGACAGTAGTGATCTCTTCAGAAAAAAATGCAGATTGCTTTAACCAATGTGTAACAACTGACTATTTCAGCCAGTCGTGTAAAGACAGTTTATTTATGTGTCTCTTCTCAGTGAAACTTCTTAAAGAAGTGTCTAACAGTGTTCCACACAGCTGCACAACAATGCAGAGCATTTAATTACTTTAGTCTTTTAGCAGTATGTGTGTCGGAGTCTTATTTGACCATGGTCACCTCAACAAATGTTTTCTCAACTGATTTCCATCCATCCATGTGACATAATGCATGATGTACCTGCAAGAATAACAGAAAGTCCAGATTACAAATAAATTCCCTTAACATACCATAATAGCAAGCTATCAAATATAAAGTAATTACTGAATTGCTACGGGGAGGACAGTCAATGTCCACTCTTTGCACTGCACTTACTTAATGTTTGGGACCGCCGGCCGAGATGCCCTTCCCCGGGCATAGCAGCGTGACTCCGAGATGGAAGTGCAGGTGGCGACTGACCATTAATTAAGGTCATGCTTAACACTAGATAGGTTAGATTTAATTTGTCTCTGCTTTATTCAATAGAAAGATAATGACTGAGCTGAGATCTGTTCTACATGCTTTAGTGATTGCACATTTTGTAAGTTGTTTGTACAGAAGTTTGCTAATTAACTTATGTAACAGACATACATGCATATATGCTTAGACTGATTTCACTGTTTTCACTTAGTTTCTTTACTTCTTATATAAAGACAAATAGGGTGTTATTATTTACCTTTCATGTGTCGACTGCCAAAGCCTGCAGTGTTCATCTGATGTGTCGCTGTAGCTTCCTGTCAGCTGATTTACTTGAGCAACATCTCTGATGAGGACTGCAGGCTTTGGCAGTTGAGACATGAAAGGTAAATAATAACACCATATTTGTCTTTATATAAGAAGTCAAGAAACTATAACCACGGCTAATTTGTTATTTCTTTATTATTTGTTTATTTTCACAGAAACTTGCACCCATAGATGAACTACTGCTGTTACCTGTCTGTGGGCCTGCCTCTCAGGGATCTTGCCAACCGTTTTGGTATTCATCGCACCACAGTCAGCAGAATCATTGTGTTATGACTGAACGACAATATGTTCTCAAATCCGATGTCGTTCCACCACAAAGTGATGTACAGTATAAAAGAAACAAAGAAAAGAAACAGAGCTGGCTGGTGAAGGAGGGGCTCATCGGTCTGATGGCGGTTCCAGCTGCTCGGCCTCGGTGTCAGCGTCTCCCTCGATGGTCAAACAGCCCGCGCTCCGCTCTCCTGAGCGGACCAGCCCAAGCGTGCTGACTGAGTCCTTCTAGTTCACGGGTGAGAGAGCGAGGGGAGGATTCGTGGAAGCAGGGTTGATGAGGTGTCCCTAGCGCCATATAAACTCAAGCTGCCGACCGTATACGAAAGACGAAAACGCTTCGGAACAGCTATGGGTCCATCGGCGGTTCAGTCTCTCCTGCAGCGTCTTCCAGGTGGACTTGATGAGCAATCAGTGTTCGCGCCAACCGACTGCGCCGGGGGTGACGTCACAGTAACCATGGTGACATCTGTGCATCACATGTCAACACAACCAGCTCCAAACAAACAAAGAAATAGAAAGGGAAAGACCTAACCTGTCCGTAACACATTGCTACCTGGACACACTTTCTGTACCATCTGCTTGGTTCCATCCGCCTGTGGCTAACAGCAGACGTCGTCAAAGCTCACTTACCACCAATCATCATTCCCTGACACACAAGTGGTGCTTGACTGTACAGAAATCTTTTGCCAAACTCCCTCCTCTTTCCTTTTGCAGAGTGAGGTGTTTTCAACATACAAGTCACACACCACATTCAAGGCAATGATTGGTATTGCACCCCATGGTCCCATCACCTTTGTGTCTGCGTTGTATGCAGGTTCTATGAGCGACAGGGAGATTTTCAAGCTGTCTGACATTGCCAAACTCCTCACAGCAGACATGGTTATCATGGTAGACAAGGGCTTTCTTGTGGATACCCTTGTTCCCTGCAAGGTTTAACGACCTGCCTTCCTGTCAAGGAACACTCAAATGTGTAGCGAGGATGTTCAGCAGACACAGTCTATTGCCCGCTTGAGAGTCCACGTTGAGCGGTGTATCCGGAGGGTTAAGTGCGGGTTAACCCTCCTTGACAAAGTCATACCGCTATCAGTGTGTGGCAGCATTGATCAGCTATTCAGTGTGGCTTGCTTCCTGGTAAACTACCAGAATGGACCACTGGTGAAGGCATGGGCAGGTAAACGTTGATTGTGACTCACTCACAATCTAAAACATGAGCATGCTGTGTACAGTTTACTCCTTATCTCTAAGCTAGCATTAGCAGCTGTCCTGCTCTCTAATTGATTTGTGAAAGTTTACACTCTAGCCCCAACAGTTCCTGCGATAATTTAGCACATTAGTGTCCTCTCAAATATACAAACGGTATGTGAGCTACGCAGTGAACATTATGTGCATATTATTATACATGATTTTCACAATTTTCCAGCATCAAATTTGGGAAGGCTCAGCCTCCCCTAGCCTCCATTACCCGCCGCCCATGGTCTTGAGTAATGATTTGATGGGGAGGGCGTTTGGGGAGGGCGTTCCAGAGGGAGGGGGCGGCTATGGAGAAGGCTCTGTCGCCCCAGGTGCGGTGCTTGGTCCTGAGTGGGTGTGAGAGGAGGTTTGCGTCGGATGATCGGAGGTTTCTGGAGGGAGTGTGGTGGTGGAGCAAGTCTGTGAGGTAGGAAGGGGCCTGGTTATGGAGGGCTTTGTGGGTGAGGAGGAGGAGCTTGAAGTTGATTCGATGTGGGACAGGGAGCCAGTGTAAGTTTTGCAGAACAGGGGTGATGTGTTCGTGGGAGCGGGTGTGGGTAAGGAGGCGGGCAGCCGAGTTTTGAATGTACTGAAGTTTGTTGAGAACCTTGGATGATGAGCCATAGAGGATGCTATTGCAGTAGTCGAGTCGTGAGGTGATGAATGCATGGATGAGAGTTTCGGCGGCAGAGAAGGAAAGTAATGGACGAAGGCGGGCGATGTTCTTGAGGTGAAAAAAAGCCGTTTGGGTGAGGCGGCTGATGTGATGTTCAAATGAGAGGTTATTGTCGAAGATGATACCAAGGTTGAGGATGAACGGGGAAGGTGACAGGGTTGGTGTTATCAATGCTGAGGGAGAAGTTCTGGGTCGATGTGGCGAGGGATTTAGGGCCGATGAGTATGATTTCAGATTTGTCACAGTTCAGTTGAAGGAAGTTAGTTTGCAGTTTGCAGCCATGATTTTAGTTCTGTCAGACAGTTGGTGAGGGTGGAGTGGGTGACAGGGGTGATGGATTTTGTAGAAATGTAGATTTGGATGTCGTCAGCGTAGCAGTGGAAACGGAGACCATGGCGGCGGATGATGGAACCAATGGGGAGTAGGTAGATGATGAAGAGGAGAGGACCAAGCACCGAGCCCTGGGAGACGCCTTGAGGGAGGGGGACAGTGGAGGAGGTGCAGTTGTTGATGTGGATGAACTGATGTCTGTCGGTGAGGTATGATTTGAGCCAGGAAAGAGCAGAACCAGTGATGTTGAGTGATGTGTGTAGGCGGGACAGGAGAATGGAGTGGTTGATGGTGTCGAAGGCCTGAGAGGAGGAGATCATTTGTGATTTTTATAAGAGCGGTTTCGGTGCTGTGTTGTGGGCGGAATCCAGATAGAAATGTTTCGTACAGTTCATGAGAGTCGAGGTGGGTTTTGATTTGTGCGGTGACAACGCGTTCCAGAATTTTTGACAGAAAAGGGAGATTTGAGATGGGACGAAAGTTTGAGATGGTGTCAGGATCCAGGGCGGGTTTTTTGAGGATGGGGGTGACAGCAGCCAGTTTCAGGGTTTGGGGGACAGAGCCAGAGGTGAGGGAGGAGTTGATGATGGTAACGATGAGTGGGGAGATTGCTGGGAGACAGAGTTTGATGATGGAGGATGGTATGGGGTCCAGGACGGATGTGGAGCTTTTCATGTTGGTGATGATCGGGAGGAGTTCCAGGGGGGAGCGAGAGTGAACTGTGAAAGGGGTGGAGTGGTCAGGCGGCAGGAGGTTGAGAGTCAGAGGTGGTGGGGGGGTTGCCAAGTTGATTGTAGATGGTGTCGATTTTGGACTGAAAGAATGACAGGAAGGAGTTGCATTTACCAACTGTAATGGAGGAGAGGGTGCTGTCGCAGAGTTTGAAAGGTGAGATCTGAAAGGTGGTCTGTGTAGGCATGGAGATGAACTGTGAGAGTAGTTTTCTTGTATTGTCGCTTAAGCTGACGTTTACGAGTTTTCATTTGATGGAGTTCGGGAGTGTACCAGAGAGCTGTGTGAGTGAATGAGACAGTTTTAGTTTTTGGAGGAGCCAGTTTATCAAGACAGAGGGACTATGTGTTGTTGTACTATGAGACCAGGTCAGAGGGGCAAGTAGTTGGAGGGGGTGTGGATACGGACAGAGTATTGGTCAGCAGGTCAGAGAAAGCTGAGGGGTTGATGGACTTGATGTTACGGAAGGTTATGTTGCGTTTGAGCTTTGGGGGAGGGACGGGGATGAGAAAGTCCATGGTGATGGCCAGATGGTCTGAGATGTGGAGGTTGAGACTGGAGAGTTGGTGGAGAGTGAGACCGGCGGAGCAGACTAGGTCCAGAGTGTGGCCGCGACAGTGGGTGGGGGAGTTGACATGCTGGGTGAAGTGAAGGCAGTGAAGCAGTTCCAGGAGGTCTATTGCACTTTTGCAGTTTGGATCATCGATGTGGATGTTGAAGTCGCCGAGCAGGAGAATTGAGGAGGATATGGCAGATAGCTGGGTGACGAAGGCGGCGAGGTCAGAAAGGAAGGAGTGGTTTGGTTTGGGAGGACGGTAAATGATGGTGATGACCAGGGAAGTGGGACCAGGCAGTTTGAGGGCAACATGTTCGAAGGACTGGGCAGGAGGGATGGAGATTTTGGAGATGTTTACGTTTTTTGTTTCAGGTGTTTAGGGGTTGGAGTAGAGTGGGGAGTGGCAGGAGTGCAGAAAATGGGGCACAGGTTTTTGATATTTACAGCTTTGGATGTACAGTGTGGGCGAGGTGGTCTGTGTGATGTGATGGACTGTATGGGGAAAGACTCAGGTGGGAGGGTTAATGACTGATTGGGTCAGACGGGGGGGCGCTGGTGAGCGGAGGCGTGCTCTGTGCTGCTGTTTGCACGGGGTGAAGAAGAGTGGCTGCGGAGGGGGTTAGTGGTGTAAATAGTCAGTCACGTGAAGCAGAATGTACAGTGTGCTGAATATTGGCTGCGAGCATGCGACTTCCAGTAGTGGCTGGGTGAATGCCATCGGACTTGAAGAAAGAGGGGCGGTTCCAAAAAAGATTAAAATTGTCCACGAAGTTAAAACCCAGAGCGCTGCATGCAGGTTTGAGCCAGGTGTTCAAAAGGAGCAGCCTGACAAGTATGGGAATGGGACCAGAAATAAAAACGGACTTTCCACAAGTGCGTAGGAACTCAAAGAGGGAGTTAAAAGCACTTTTGGTCAGTTCGGTGGCACCCCGAGCCAGGTTGTTGGTCCCTACATGCACCACTATGCGGGTTATGGATGAGTGGAGTGACTGCAGCAGCCTGGGGAGTTTTCCCAGGATTACTGGGACTGTGGCTCCGGGGAAACAGCAGGTGGTGGCATTGAAAAAAACGGATATTCCTTATGATGGAGTCCCCAATAATTAGGGTGGTTGGTGAGAAAAGCTGGCGAAGTTGAGGTGGCGGACCAGGGTCCGGGCCGCGTGCTGACCGCAGGAACGGTGACTGGGAGCGAGGCTGGCTGGACAAGTGTTGCGGTGGACCGGCCGTTTCGGCCCCAGGAGGAGGAGAGTCCTTCAGCGGCCTGGGATGGTGGATGCCTCCAGAGTGCAGGAGAACGGCCTCCTTAAGGAACTTGCAGCGTGAGGCAGAGGTAGTTGTCCGGGAAGACAGCCGGCGATCCGGGCCCGAAACAGAGCGGCTCCGGGCAGCGGCGAGCAACGGTGGGGAGGAGGGCTCCACACCATCCCTGGGCGCTGGGCCGCCAGGGCAGCGAGCCGCAGGGACCGCCACGATGGTCCCAGACACAGGGCAGCCCGAGCGGGTTGAGGTCGCACCGGCAGCCGCAGAAGCACCCGCGGGGGCATCAGAGCTGGAAGCCGCGGGGCAGTCACCAGCTGCAGGAGTGGAACCAGCCGCCCCAGACGTGGAGCCGCCGGAGCACCAGCGGTCGCCTGCAGAGAGCTGGCGGCGGCGCCTCCAGGCACCGAGCGAAGAACTGGGAAGTCGGCCAGGGCCTCGAAGCGGCAGTCGCATCCTGGACTCTCTTTCTGTCACGGATAACAGCTTCAGACCAGGATGACTGGAGGCTGGGGGTTGAGGAGGTGAAAGGCCGTGGGCAGGTGGAGGTATCCCAAGGAGCAGTATCCTGGAGGGCCGCTTTGAGTTGGATTATATGCATGGATTGTTCGTGGGCGATGTCCAGACAGGAGGTCAGCAGGGCCTGTTTATTCTGCAGCTCCTGGGAAAGTTAACGGATGTCTTCTTTGAGGTCAGTGATCTGTTTATTTGCCTTAGTGAGAGAGGTGTTTTTGCAGGCCATGATTGTTGTGAGTGTGGGCTCCTGCTAGCAGCGGGGAGCAAACAACAAACAGCTAACAGCTCTCTGCTACACCGGGGTTTTGCACTGCTGATTTAGGATCCAAAGATTAGGATCCAAAGATTAGTTGTTTAATTAAAAAGAGAACACTGCAAGCGTGTGTCTCACCATCGGATTGATGTTGGCCTTGAAGATCCCGAATCAGTCGAGCTAACAGGGATGGCAGACAAGAACGTAGGCAGCAGACGTTTCGTTTTTAACAAAAGTTAACCTCTCGTCCAGCAACTGGGCCTCACGCTGTATTTCGCCGCTCGCAGATCACCGTTTGCCCAGTTCGCTAATGCGTAGGGATACGGAGGTTCTACGGTTGAGAAAATGTAGTGCCAAAAGAAAGGCCGGTCTGACGGCGATGTAAAGCGTTGTGAATTTTCCCTTTACAACATACACTTAAACTGTTAGATTTTTTAAGGTGAGCCTAGTTTTCGGTGGTTTATATCCCCTCAGAAATGTAGTGAAGTAGTATGAGGGTGGGATGGGATGTAAATGAAAATGAATTAGAATGAATTAGTGATCAGTTAAATATGTTTAATTTTTGAATTAAATGTAATGCCACAGTAATCAAATGCAGTGTAACTTTTGATATAAAACCTTTAACTCCTGAAATAAATGTATCTAACTTTAAAATAAAGTTAAATTACATCATTGAAGTTGATATATTGCAATCAGGCCTTCTTTCTCTGGATATTTCTCTTGGGAAAAGCTTTTATTTTAACATCTTGCAGTTTCCTTCACCATTTTTATTGAAGTAACATTGAGGATGCATTTGATATCCGATCACTCAGATCACATTCAGAGGTGCGTACGCATGTCTCCGGGGCCACATTGTAGATCTGAATTAAGAAGCCTCTGGACCTGCCAGTGTTAGCAGCAAAGATGTTTTTGAACACATTGTTTAGCACATAGCATCATACTTCACGTCTGGCTCCTAGTAAATTCTATTTTCTTGTAGTGTCTTGTTTATTGTTATCTGTTATCTTGTTAATTTACATTTCTTTGCATGAACGCTGCTTAGGGAGGGCTGCTCTGCTCACTAATGATTCAGTAATTAGTAAATAATGATTCTATATTTTGGTGTCTACTCAGAATGATGGTTCACTTTATTTGAGGGTACACAAAAAAGAGTCATTGATAATTCAGTAATTAGGATTTAATGGGTAGTCACTAGTTCATTTCACTCAGTGGTCATGATTCATTTATATCTTATCTATTGATTATTGAAGATGTAAGATTTAAGATAAAGATGTTCTTTATCGATCTCACTTGGGAGAAACTTGCAGGTAACACAGCAGAATAGAGGGAAATAAGTAGCAGCCCAAGAGTTAGTCTCAAATAATAGAGAGATATTGGAAAGAATAAAACAGCAATTTGAATAAAAAAATATAATAAAGAATTATTAAAACAATGCTATAAATGCTATATACAATAACTGTCCTTGTTTGTACATTAAATGTGCAATTTATAATAAATGCTGCTCATTATCATTAAACAGAGGATCCTTTTTTGGTTGGGGATTAAGGTTATTAAGCTTTGTGTCATTGGCGGAGGGAGGTAGAATTCTTTTGTTTGTTTTGTGAATATTGTTCACCTCCTTTCAATCCACCTTTTTCTTGACCTTATAAAGGCCACCTTTGCTTTGAGTAATTCACTCAATTTAATCTGTTCTGAAATGAATTATGGAGTTATGTTGATGTATTTTCGATAGCCTGGTATTTCCTACATTTTATACCAAAAACATGACAAAAATAGAATTGTTGATGACTCTACATAGTATTTTCTATTGTATGGGATGATAAAGAAACATAGCCACAGTCTCTTCTTTAATTTTGTCTTTTTGCAAATGTGTCAACAATTAAACAATACATTTTTAATCTGGCTTCATCCAATTTTCAGATGTTGTGTTTGTAATATCTGCAAATGATGGTACATTTTATGAATTTGCATTTATTGATGTAAAATCTCAAAACTTGCAATACATTTTTTTCTTTGGTATAATGTCACTAATCAACTGGAGAAGTTTCATAGTGATAGCTATTAATTGAAAATTAATGTTGGGCACAACATTACCATTTAATCTCGAAAAAAAATATGTTCCACTCCATCTATGGCGGTAGACTTTTAGTATATGATTCAGGAGGGTATTAGGGCCAATAAAAACTATGAGACATTTCTTTTGCAAATGTTTTGTTTTTTGGGTTAGATTGACTGGCCTATTTTGTGGCTTCAGTCTGTAGAGTGTTCCATGCAGTGGGTTCGAAACCTCATATTTGATCCACCTCCAAATTACAAGTTAAAAAGATAAGTAAATACGAGAATTACTTTGTAAATAAAACGCCCTACAGGGAGTACAATGTCTTGATTGTATTACTGACCAATATCATGATATTTATAGTCCCAAACCTTCCGCCCGACGTTTCATTTAAAATGGGTAGTGGTTCGGTCCATCGGTCCCCATTGATTCGCGACCGGTGCGCTTTACGGCAAGTATTTGTTCGATTTACGGCATCCCGCCATTTTATTTATCGAGGACGACAGCAAACCACACGCATTTTAACTTTGTCGCCGCACGGAGTGAGTTCCCTGCGCAGTTCGCTTTTAAGTTATTACTTGTATACTTTTGCTGTAGTATTTTGTCGGCGTGACTACCATATATCGGTCGCTTCTTGCTCTGGTGTATGGTCTGACATTGGTCAAGACTTTGGAGGAGACAGGTAAGAATCATGCTCGAGGCTCCTTGTTAGCCGTAGTAACGTTAGCTTGATTCGTAATGCAAAGGGCTCCAAAAAAGTCTGGGCGCTGGGCTAACGTTTCTCTGTTGCGAAGATATTCGAGTTTTTACTGGACTTTTGTCTTTTATGTCTTCGCTGTTTGATTTGCAGAATAATGTTTCGTTAGTAGGAAGTCGTCAATGAAGACAACAATTGACGCTAGCTCACCGAGCTGTCCTGCGAGCTTCCGTTGTTGGAGTTGGCCTTGGCCTGCCTGTGCCTGCTGCAATATTGTTCCGAGCCTCGCGTAGCAGTGATTACACTAATAACTGTGAATGTCTATTAAGGTGCAAGATGACGCAGTTTTTACCTCCGAACCTGCTGGCCCTCTTTGCACCGAGGGACCCGATACCATTCCTTCCACAGCTAGAGAAGTTGCCCCATGAGAAACATCATAACCAACCATATAGTGGCATCGCACCCTTTATCAGGCACTTCGAGGTAATTATTTGATCAATTGTCACGGTCATATGCGTATATATTTGCAAGTTTTCACTCATTATCGCACATGTGTTTTTACTACCTCTTTTGTGATTAGGACCCGAGAGATGCACCTCCACCGACGAGGGCGGAGACCCGTGAGGAGCGCCTGGAGAGAAAGGTAAGATTCGAAATTCCCTTCACAAACTGTAGAAAGACTGGTTCTGGCTTGGACTTCTGTACAAGCAAGTGTAACTCACTACAGAAGGCAAATAGTTGTGAATACTGGAGGCCTTCAGAATATACGTTCTTCTAAGCATTTTTCCCCTGTCATTAACGCCTTCCACTTGCTTCAATGTATTTACTCCATTCAAACACCAAAATATACATATCAATTAGGAATCGACTGCCTCATTTTTCTCATTGACAACATTCTTAATTTCTGGGATGTGCAATGTTTTTGGGGCATTTTCCAAAATCACATTTTCAATTTTTCAAGCACTTTCAAGAAATATCCACTCATTGACACTTCCAGATAGAAACTCCATTCAAACTTTGAAATATTCCACAATTTGTTTAAATTCAAGGTTGTATTCATCTTTCAGATCCCATTAAAGTTTCAAAATAATGATCTTTGTTTATTTATAAAGCTTTGTCATACTGCAATCATATTGGAAGTCAGTTAGAAATCCCTTCAAACCTGCTAATTTGATTATTGACCATTTCCTATAAAAAAAAATTCTTTCAGAGGCGAGAGAAGATTGAGAGAAGACAAGCAGTGGTTGAGACAGAACTCAAGCTTTGTAAGTTTCACAGTGAGTGACAATATGCAAAATCATTTCATTGTATGGTTTCTTGGCTAATTCTGATTTCCTTACTGCATTATGACAGGGGATCCCCATAATGACCCCAATGCACAAGGCGATGCCTTCAAGACATTGTTTGTAGCTCGAGTGGTGAGTACGATGGACACATTAATTTTCTCAAGTGTTCTTACACCAGATCTTTGGATTATGCAAATATTTTCTTTTCTTACATCTGATTATGTCTAACGTATTTTGTCTTTGCTGTAGAACTATGATACTACAGAGTCCAAGCTTCGTCGTGAGTTTGAGGTCTATGGACCCATCAAACGGGTATGTTTAGCTGATGTTTCTTGATTGTCTCAACCTGTTCATGTTTGCAATAAGTGAACAAAACTACACTGCAATCACACTTGCTGAGTTTATTCATTGTCAAAAAAGCTTGGCACAGGAATTGTTTCTCCTCTAGCCTACACCTTGAAATTCAATTTAGTTAAAAGGATATCACGTGACATGCAACAACAACCACCATAAAACTGCTTAGGAATGGCTTGAGGATCCTAACAGAGAGCTCTAGGTCTTTATCTGGCCCCCCAAATTCCACAGATCTAATCCCAATCCGTTCTAGCATCCATGGGACCAACCATACCACATTTGATGGCTGTAATTCTTGTATGTTGAATTGAAGCCACATTTACATGCCTACGTAAAACCACATGACACCGGTTTGTAAACTTCTGTCTAAAGGGGCGCTCAAGGAATATATATATATATATATATATATATATATATATATATATATATATATATGTATATGTATATATATGTGTTTACAATTCTGTTGACTAAATTGAATAAAATTGGATCATGTTCTCCAAGATAGTGCATGCCATAATAAGCCCCCCCACACACCACCCAGACGTCCAACTGCCTTACGCAACCACTCTCCGACCACTCTGTTGCCTCTCGTCTGCCCCGTTCGGCACAAAAGTTGCATTGAAACACACTGCTTCAATGTGCTGCCAGCTCCACAGTAGCGTGTACGTTCTGCGCTTGCGCGAGATGCAATAAGCTGGTGTTAAAGACACTAGAGGTTTATGCACGTAACTCTTTTTACTTTGGATCAAAATGGAA
>CAEMYA010000435.1:390598-412285 GCA_903131615.1 Diplodus sargus | reverse complement strand
GTCTGGACAGATTCACTAAGGTTTGCACAGCTTTTGCTCATGCTAAACCTGCACAGGCTGAGCAATCTGCCCGTCTGTTTGTCTTTGAAGACCCTCTTCACATGTTTCAAAACCAAACACAGAGACCGATTGTGCAGGTTTAACACAAGCAAAAGCTGTGCAAACCTGAGTAAATCTGGACCCTAGTCTCATGCTAAAATTGACTTTAAATTCGCCTTTAAAGCTGTTTTTTTTTTTTAAAATCCCCGGACCCTTCTAGGGAGTCGGTATCTTGTCACCTTTTTTTGCCCCTGATGAGTTTGCACCCCTGCATGTTGAGTCGGAGCAGACAACGTCCGAAAGCTTCCGACGCAGCTGAACACACCGAACAGAAATGTTCCCGGCCTCATCCGAGTCTCTCCAAACGCTTCAGACGTCCAACGGTTGGGCCGGTGTGTTCCTGCCGTTAGAGCTGGTAGTAATAGCCCCACTTCATGGCTGTTAGTAAATCACCAGCATACTAGTTATTAACCGCCATATCTCTTTATGGAATAGTCCTTATTTTGACTTACCTTCTACAGCTGAGTGCAACACCACTCAGTGCGTTTACATGCACAGCTTAGTCAGATTACAGCCGTAGTTCGACTAATGCTGCTCAATCGGACAACTGCAATTATCCAAGTATACATGCCAGTGAGAAAATCGAATTACTGGCCGAAGCATGTCCTACCCCGGTACGCTAGGTGGCACTGTACCCATTTCAACTAGTGTTAACGGCGCACCTCCGTCTGACCTCTTTACGTCGCCAGCTGCCTCGGCATTCAAGAAAGATGGCGTACGAAGAGCGAGACGAAGCTACATCTTTGTACACTACGTATATGGTGTACATGATAATTACACAAACTAGGTGCACTCTGGCGCTCTTTCTTGCAGTGATTTCGGAGGAAAGACGCCGCCGCCAGCTACTTCCGGCTCACGGCCCCGGGGAAAAATCTCGCGCCTGCGCAGAACGCAAAATCCGATCCGATCTGCTGGAAACGTATACATGCAGGAGTAATGCGACTTTCAATCGAATAATCTACGTGGTGTAATTCGACTATGAGAAATCCGATCCGGTCCGATTTTAGTCAGACTAAGGTGTATACATGCATCTTAAAGATCCGTTCATAGTCAGACTAACGCAGTAATTTCGATTTTCTTGAGTGTCATGTAAACGCACTGACTGTTGTAAATACAAGTCCCAGGTCTCAACAATTTAACAGACATAGTGTAGGTGCTAACTACAAATCTCATTATGTTATGCCTTCAAAACATCTTGTTTAACACTGTGCTCCTACCCTCTTGCTGAGGTCTCATAGTGCAAAAACAAGCAATACAGGGATGGAATGGGTGTGACAGACACTATTCATCCTATTATAAGGCACTGTACCACCAGAATGATTTTGAATCTGTTATTTTCAGGTAAAAGTTACACAATGTTACTTTAATCAACATGTTGTGTAAAAGTTTGTAACATTTGATCCAATTTCATTGCGGCTGCAGCCACAGCTGGGAGCATATTTCTCTCACACATTTGCTTTTGGAAGCGCAGTTTTAGATTTATGTGCAGGTCAATTAAGAGTCAAGAGAGCTTTCATTCGGTCTCTCAGGCAACAGTAGCCTGTGTGTTGGCAAAAATAATAATTAAATAGTTGCATAATAATCTTTGGTTTAGCCTATTTAAACCCACGTTACAACTTAGAATTAGTCTCGGCCTGTAGTTTAAAAAAAAGAAATTGTCAGTTGATTTTCTTTTTGCTTTAATCCCTGTAAACACTACTGATATGACGAGCGTTGCAGTCTGTTTTTTGATAATGGTGTAATGATGGAAGCCGACTGATATCTCCATGCTTGTGTGTTTCAGATTTACATAGTTTACAACAAGAGGACGGGGAAGCCTCGGGGCTATGCATTCATCGAATATGAGCATGAACGAGACATGCACTGTGAGTAGCAATGCTGGTTTGTAAGGGTGCTGAAAATATTTGAAAATGCATAAATTGTCATCTGTTTCCAAGGTTAGAAGTGCTGGGATTTCGGATAATGTACTTGAAATTTGAACTACCTTACTTTCATAACACTTTGTTTTAATATTGGCTCAGCCAGTTTATAGAATGCCAAGTCTGTTTTCAGACTGGTGACACACTGGTGAAACATGCAACTTGAATGTGTCACGCCCCTTAAAATGCTGTCTTTTGACTGTCAAAAAAAGCTATAGGAACCCTGTGTGAAGCACTGAGCCAAAAGCTTTCTCTATGTGATCACATGTTCATGAAGACTGATGTCTCTGACATGCAGGATGGTTCTCCAGTTGAACCATTCCTTTTATTCTACATGGATATTTCTGTTTTATGATACTGGGGTGGCAGCTTTCTCCTACACCTAGGGAAAGTGATCGCTACTTAATGAGCAAATTAATGGTAATGGCATCAAAAGAATCAGTACTTACAGTACAGACTTAGGTTCTACATTTGCATGTTTGAAAATCTGGGTCTGGTGGTTTTGTAGTGTGTCTGTGTGTGTGTATGTTTGATGCATGTCATCTGTTGACTAATAGTCTGGAGGAGGGGAACAGCTTTATTCAATGCGATGGGCCATCTTGGGGGGAGTTGGGGGGCAACTGTCTGTCATCTGTGAACTTGAAAATCTTTGCCTTTCAACGGGCACATTGTCTTTTAACTGTTAGGCGTTGTAGCTCTGTGGGAAAGCTGCTCTCGTGGTTGGACTCTAATGGTAAGCACAAAGTCAGACTGGTCACCAAGCATAGAATGGGTTTTTTGTTTTTTGAACAGAACAGTGTTAATGACTGTATGGAAACCCATCTTTTGTATGAATTGGTATGGAGCTTGTTTGTCAAAGTATTTATTGGTGGTCTTCAACCCTGGTCATGGTGAGATTAGTAAAACTTAAGCACACGAGTGAGAGAGTTTAAGCTGGAGGTGATACCACAGTGTATTATGGAGTACTGTCTTTTTAGACAAGTGAATGGTGCCATCTGACACAGTGACACCATTCTGGGATATTGGTGATATCAGCTCTTCAAGACCAGAGTTGCTGAATCACAGCAAGCATGTAGTCACAGCAGGGGATGAACTGAGGGGGGATGCGGGGCTAAACAGTATATTAACTGTGTGTTGTTCTCATTGCCACTGCAGCCGACAATCTGTGATGGCTATTGGCCAGAGCTGGCTGGCAGATGATGATGGTTATGATACATCTACACCCTACTACCACAGCTCAGTATATGGTTGGTATAATGGGTTTGTATGATGGGTAAGATTTCTTTCCACCCTCCATCTCCTACATAGGGAAGAGGAGCTACGTTCAATGGGTAAAGCAGAATACTTTGCAAGCCCTGGAGTACTTTAAGCAATTACTACTACTATAGTCTTTGGCTTTGACCATTGAACGCACCCCTGACTACTATTATATTAAATGTCGCCCAATGACTCTGCCCTTTATGTGAAAGCCACTTCAGGTCACTGAGGGCATATGCTTCGCAATAGCAGTGTCTTAGATGTGTAGAGAGGCAAAGGGTCAGCAATTAAGAGAGAAATCAAATGTGGTATGGCACAGCTGTCAATCCCACTAGCTTCTTGTGGAGATTGTTGTGATAAATGTTGTGCAGATTAACTGAATTTGATGCAGCTTTTAGAAAAAAAATAGTGATGCTATTTAGATTTTTATTGTTGCATAGCAGTAAAATTATAAATATTAGGGGTGTCATGATTCTCAAAATCCTCAATTTGATTTTCGATTTTAAGGTCACGATTCGATTTTTGATCTTTTTTACTCTTAACACAGATGGCTATACCATTTTTAGTGTAGTCTAGGGTCCTCGGTTTTATCTCAAGTTCTTAATTCTTATTTCAGAAGATGTTCTACATGGTGTAGTAAGTCATATAACCTCAGTTATGTGTTTGCAGTGTACCACACTAAGACCTTATTGTCACATTTAAATTTATGAACAATATAAATGTAACAATAACTTGTTTCACCAGTCAATTGGAAACCTACTGTTAACAAATGAGATGTCATTGAGGGTACCTGCCATCTAGTGACACTTTTTTAGTAACTGCAGATGTGAAGAGTGTGTTGTGATGGTCATGTAGCTCTGCGTTGCCCTGGAGGTCCAGCCACTGAATCTGCCAATTAAATACTTAAATCCAGGGTTTTCTACGACTGAATAAGGTTGCATGTCTGATGCTACAAATGCTTCTTGTCGCCAACATGGGTTGTGAACATTAGTCAATGGGAACGCAAAGTGGTTCAGGAGCGGGTTTGAGTTCAGTTGATACGTCTCCTATATCAGCAGTGGCCATGGTGTCTTTTCATTGGTTGCAGCTCCAAATTAGAGGAGGTAACGTGTCCTTGCTGGGCTACAGCATGCTGTGTTTTTTCCCTCTTGGAACACCTGCGGTACATGATACTGATGCTGATGGTGAAATCAACTATTCCACCTTTGATTTCAAAGGCTGAGATCATGACGTCATTTTGATCGATATTCAACTTGCAATCGAGATTGTGACACCCCCAATAGATATGGTAGGTCAGCAGCAAGCAACATTAAACAAGAACCAACATTAAGAGTTGCTTCTCCAAATGGCAATCTGAGAAATGTTTGCAATTTGATGCCGAAGTTGCCTGCTTTCTGCTGGACAGGTAAGAGTAAAGATTACAACCGACTGTAAAATACATTTCCCCCTGCAGCTAACGGTATATGAATCCTAGATAATGCACAATGTTTTAGCAGTACATTTGTTTCATTGGAAATTACTTCTGTCTCTTATAACATTAAATATTAGCACACTGTGGTCTCAGTTTGTGCCTCTATTGGTAACGTAGCGTTGGTAAGATTTATTTAGATGTATGCCTTGTCTTTTGCAGTAAGACAACATAATGAGCAATAACTAAGATGTATAGGACTGAGTGCAAAAGACGATTGAAGACTTGGTGTGACATAAACCGAGAAGTCTGCTCATCACAGAATTAATAAATGTTCTATTTTTAGTGGTCCGAAATCTCTTTGATCCCATTTTATTTTTTAGACATATAACCTGTAGATTTATAGACTAAATCACTAAATACATCTTCACTTTATCACTTGAGTTAATAGAAAACTGGTTTATTGTCCATGAGGGTCACTGTAGCTTATGTTTTTGGAAAGGGAGGGGTGAGCAATCTCACTGCTCACTCCATTCCTTAAATTACTAATTTTCTTTGCAAATCATTGAGCTGTATGTATAGCCTTATCAGCTGAATACAGGTCACAATCCATTTTTAATCTAGAAAATGTTAAACTAATTTGGGTTGATGCATAATACTATTCAAACAAATATGTCTGAGCTGGCTTTAATAGAAAAGGCAGATGAGGGAAATGCTCTTGGTAATTATGTCAAATAGGCTATTAATACATGATTTATTCACTACATGACTAAAGGTTAGACTAGACAGTAGTTATTGCCTCTATAGATTGATTCATAACAATAATAGGGTTAAGATTTTCAAATAAATGGTCCCTCCACATTCAACTTCTGACATGTCAGGAGGTTAGACACTGGATGCCCTAAATCAGGTCAGATTTCAGGCCAAGACATGTGTTTGGGACAGGATTTCATTGAATTCTTTTTACTTTATTTATTTTTATTTATTTATGGTTAAAACAAAATTTGTTTCTCTTTTTTTGGTTTGGGTTGCGATGAGGCAACTTCTGCAAGGAAGGTGGCCCTGTTTTTTGTTTTGTTTTTGTTTTTTCAGTTTGGCAGTTTTGGTAGGACGTCAGGGGGTTTGGTAAGGCCCTGTCATTGGATGGGATGTTGACAACCTTAGTGAACACAGGAAGTGGTGGGGTTCTGGTAAGGCCCTGTTGTTGTGATGGTATGTGTATTCTGGTGCTGAGGGGTTTTTGGTAAGGCCCTGAGACTGCAGATTTTCATAAGGCCCATGGTTGAGGCAATATGGTAAGACCATCAACTGTATAGTATGTGTGAGGGAGTTTGGTAAGGCCCTCAGAATGTATATGTGAGGATGTGGTAAGGCCCTCAGACTGTATGCTGAACCATATGGGTGTTGGTAAGGCCCATCTACTTGGATTTAAAAGTTGTGTCCTCTGGGATCATCATCACTTCAGACCAGTATGGCAGCCAGGATGAGCTGCCTGGATCTCGCCAAGTCCTTCCATCATACATGATGGATCGGAGGACTGTTGTATGGTATAATGGGATGAGGTGTGGGACGAAAATCAGAATGTACACAAGTTTGGAACGATGCCAAATGCTGGAGACTACTTGTTGACAAAATCTTGCTCTTGGTTGCTTCAATCATGTTGCTTTATTATAAAGCTTATACAAGGTTTGAGCAAATTAAAGACACTGCAATACGGCCATATAATATCTGGTTTGGTAATTATTAGTCCAATTTGCCTGACCAGCTTTGTGCTCTTCTGTCTCCACAATGACTAATGTGTTCTGTGTACAAACTCTGGATTTTAATTGTTCTAAAACTGGGATTAACAGTTATACATTGGAGCTTTAGTAACTAATAAATATAACTATTGTTAACTGTCCTGACAGATTTGGTTAAATTTAGCAAATACGTGGTCAAGGGAAATGACAATGACAGAATTAAGACCTGTCTTAAGACAATGTGTCACACTTTGGAATGAGAGTTCTACTCAGCAACAGTCAAACCTGTGTTGGATGAAGCATTTATTCAGCCAAATATGAGGAGTCACTTTTCACTCTGCTTGTTCATAGTAGTATTTTTTTAGAAAGGTCGCACCCCAATACATTTGTCATTTGGACATATATAGCATATTAGCTACAGTGTTATCCAATAAAGACAGCGAAAGAACTGAATGCTTGGTAGCTAAATGATGCAGTTAAAAGTATAACACGTCAGTCACTCATCGGGTGGAAGGAAGTCGACTCCCATTATCCTTCGGCTTTTACCCAGAGAGCAGCCATCTCGGCCTCACCTGCTCCTGGTCAGTATAATGACGCACTGTTTGTTTCCTTTGCCACAATGATGCCGTTATACTTGCATATAGCCTTTTGTCTTCCTTCTCCCCATTCCTATTCTTCAGCCGCCTACAAACACGCAGACGGGAAGAAGATCGATGGTAGAAGGGTGTTGGTGGACGTGGAACGAGGACGCACTGTCAAAGGATGGCATCCTCGCAGGCTAGGTCAGCTGCCTTTTTTTATGTGTTGAGTTTCAAAGCTGTGTACTAAGCATGTTTTAATTTAACCTGAAAGATGAACAGGCTCTTAAACAGTATGCACTGAACCCAACTAAAACAAGAGAATGGGTAAATGAACCAGAGGTGTAATAACTCCACTGACACTTATATTTTACAGCTTAAGCCATGTGGTTGTGCCAACCTTTTCTAATCTATTTGCATTTTTTGGTAATATACATAGTCAACATTATTGGCTTACTAATGTTTTTTTTACCCTGTCAAAACAAATTATTCACAGCCCATGATTCAGATTATAGAGTATAGGGGGCCAAGCCCAAGGGGCCGAGGGAACGCATATGCTTGCAGGACCAGCGGTGCTAGGAACCCTATTGGTTCTAAAATGCCACATATGCAAAACCTACTTTTTCGAACTCCTCCTTGGGATTTTGTCCCATCTGCGTGAAACTTGGCATGTACACTCTTCAGCTGGACCTTATCTAAAGTTATCAAAAGAATTCTGCTGTCAAAAAAAGCGCAAATCATTAAAGAACAAATTTCTATAGCTAGCTATAAAAATGTAAACTGTTTGATTTCTCGGTCAAGCTAAATGCTATTAACACGAAATTTGAGATCCTTGGTTGCCATGACACTGGGAAGGGATGAGCTGAATTTGGCAAATTTTGGCCGCGAGGGGGTGCTAAAAATGAGGGAAGTTTATATCCATTTATTTATGGCTACACCGATTTTTACGAAATTTCGTCATATGATGAAGGGCCAATCCTGAGGCCATATCTTGAAGGTGGGCATGAATATCAATGTGGGCGTGGCTTATTACAACAAACTCACTTTTGCCCCGAGCCCGTCATCCTTTGGGGCCAACTTCCGTGGGCTCTGCGGTGCGTGGGGAGGCTTGGCCCCGGTTTATAACTGCTTGCAGTTCTAGTTACATTTGATATTACAAGACCTCTTCGTTATGTCCAACTACTGCATCCAGAGGTTCTGCAGAACAAATGAAAATATTGAGGAACCTGGTCAAACACAGCGCTGTATCTGTTTTATTATCACAACCATGATGTGAGTGAGCTAGATGCTGATCAAACATTGCAGTCCTGTATCTGCGCTCCAGTTGCGGCCTTCTGGGTCTCAGTAGCTCAGGTTGCAGGGCTGTGCTTAAAAAGGTTCACATGTGCATACGTGCTCCATTTTAGCTAAGTGTTCAGATGGATGAATAAAATAATGTCTGCCTTGTTGGGTTTCCAGACTTGATGACTCATGACATCAAGTCTAGGGGTCCTAACTTAACACATGTCTGGCTTGTTTTTCCTAACCAGGTGGTGGATTGGGTGGCACTAGGAGAGGTGGAGCTGACGTTAATATCAAGCACTCTGGGCGAGATGATGCATCCCGTTATGATGATCGTCCCCTGGGCGGGTGAGCACTGTCGGGGAAGACTTGTCATTTGGCATAAAATTGTGTGCCGCTGTGTACACCAATGACTGCTTTCTGTCTATAGTGATCGGGACCGTGGAGAACGGAGGGAGCGCAGTCGGGAGCGTGACCGGGACAAAGACAGAGAGCGCAGAAGGTCGCGGTCTCGCGAACGCCGCCGTCGTACCCGTTCCCGGGAGCGAGAGAGGGAGAGAGAGAGGCCGCTCGGAGGAGGAGACGAGGTCACCCCTACTAGTCGGCGTCGTGAACGAGAGAGGGAGCGTGGGGGGGCAGCGGGAGGAGACAGCAGGAGTAGGGAGAGGAGTAGAGAACGTAAGAGAAGGAGCAGGAGCCGTGACCGCAAGAGAGACAGGGAGAGGGGCAAGGGGCTGGATGGAGAGGAGGTTGGCCAGGGCGATGGAGTCCCTGAGGGTGGTGAGCGGCTGCTGGAGGAAAATGAAGGAGAAGTGGGTGAGGGCATGGAGGAGCGTAGAGACAGGGACAGAGAAAGGGACAGAGACCGCAGGCGCAGCCACAGGGACAAAGACAGACGCAGGGGAGACCGGGATAGAGACAGGGAGCACAAGAGGGAGCGGGGGGAGAGAGATAGGGGGGACCGCAGAGAGGATCGCCACAGCTCCCTACGAGATGACACTGGCCCCCAAGATGACATGGGCAATGAGGATGAGGGAGGAGCCCCACCAAACATGGAGGAGTACAGTCAGGATGGGATGATGATGGACCAGCAGTCATTGCCATCTGCAGATGGCTATGTCTCCAGTGAGAATGGCTACAAGATGGAGGCACCAGGAGATGAATACTGAGATGGTCCTTCACCCAGCATACTCCCATTTATGAATAAGTCATTTCATACTATACTTAAATGTGGCTCAACTGTTTGCCAAGGTTCAGGAAGCTTGGATACTGTCAGGGCTTCCTCAGTACCAGACACCTAGCTAGTTTTTTTTTCTTTTTTTTTTTTCTTTCAGGAATCAGCTGGAAAACTTTACCATTGCGTGCACCATTGATGCATAAAACTGATTTGATCTCACTTAAATTGCAGATTTCCTACATTGCTCAACTAATCCCTTTTCAGATTATTTGAGTGATTCAGGCTAGGTATGTTTTGTTTTTTTTCTCCCACTTTGCTTGGGATGAAGTGTAAAAATATGAGTTCTGTTTGTCTTTGGATTTTTTTTTTATTTCAAGCTTATAAAGCAGGTAGATTTATGCTCATTTGGATCCAGTGACCAATTTCCGCTTAATGTATGTGAAACTGAAGGTAATATAGATGTGATAATTGAGGGCTGTTCTGTTTATTCATTTTGGAATAAAACACTTTTAAATGATCTCTCCTGTTTGTATGTTATTTTTGCATGGTAAGCATAACTTAATGTCAAATCTCCAAAGTCCTGTTTCCATTCTACATGAATGTAAACTGACAGGGACAATGTGGCGCAGCAACAACCAATTTATAAAGGACATGTATATCATGGCAGTTGAGTGTGACCAAATATGCCAGCTCAAAAATATACATACAGTAAATCTTAAATGTGGTTGAATGTCCCTTGGCCATTTTCACCTCACTGAGGCACCTCTGAAAGCCGTCCACAAGCTTCTGGTAGTCCTGTCTGAATTTGAACCACTACGCTTGATTGAAATGGTGACATTCAACTAAATTTGTTAGCTTCCTGGCACAGCCTCGCATCATGAGCACAGTCCACATGTTCCCGATGGAGTTCAAGTTAAGACTTATCAAGGCAATGAAGGCTGTTCCAAAACCTTCATTCAAGCCTGATTGATCCATCCCTTTACCACTTCTGATGTGTGTTTGGATCATTGTCCAGTTTGAACACCCAGCTGTACCCAAGACTCAATCTTCTGCTAATGGTTTTAGGATTTCCTGAAGAATTTGGTGATAATCCCCCTTAATTATTCCATTTACTTTCTTTAGAGCAGCAAAACAGCATTACCAGCACCATGCTGGACAGTAGATATGTTGTTCTTGGGGTTTTAGGCCTCACATTCTCTCCTCCAAACATATTGGTGCTCATTCCTGACCAACAGTTCGAACGGTGCGGGTCAATAACACCTTGTCCAGTGTCTCAATCACCTCTACAGGCTCACCTAAGGGCTGCGTCCTCTCACCTCTGCTCTTCATCCTTTACACCAATGACTGCAGGTCCACCCATCCGGACTGTCATCTGACACAGTTCTACTGTCCCTGCTCTCAGATCCCTCACATCACCACAGCTCAGTGCTGCAGGAGTTTGTGGAGTGGTGTGATAAATTGGCCCTCGAGTTAAACATGGAGAAGACCAAGAGATGGTGGTGGCCTTTTTCCAGCAAGCAGAGGGAGCTGGCTGCAGCTGCCGTCACCACAATCCACAGGAGGAATGTAGAGCTCGTGGAAGAGTACAAATACCTGGGCAAAATTTTTGACAACACTGGGGAGAAGCACAACACTTTTGGGGTAAATAAGAAAATTCTACAGACATTTTATTACTCCTTCATAGAGAGTGTCATCACTTTCTTCAGAAGTCTGCAAAACAGGACATGCCTGCAGAGCAGAGTCAAATTCTGCTCTAAAATGACTGGACTGTCGGTCAGAGCACTTTACACTGTGTGCAAGCAGCAAACCCTGAGGACAGCTCAGGATCCTTGAGGACCCCTCCCACAGTCGCCGGCTCTGTTGCGTGGCTGCTGATCCTGATCATGGCAGTGACACAGATGTGCCATACACTTTATACTTACAAATCATTGTTTGCACAGTTGATTTTGGGGCCTGTTACTGCTTTGAAATGGCTCCAACTGACCTGACTTGTTACTCAATCAATCAATCAATCAATTAATCAATCAATAATGTGCTTATTCAGATCAGTTTTGAGCCCCTTAGATTTTCCCCATTGTAGGGTACCAAACAAGCCCTATAAATAGGCCCAGTACAGTCACCAGCCATTTTTATACTCACTCAGCTAAGAGGCCATTCAACAGAACATATTGGATTGACCTAATGTTCTATAATCACGTTCAAGTTGCTGTATGTTTTTTTTCTACTCAGCAGACTTGGTCACATTTTCAGGAAACCTATAATAAATTCATATTTGAACCACACGTCATTAATGTTTTAGTGACAAAGCAGTATGTGTTCCACTCACCCATCACAGAATAATTAGAGTTGTAGAAATCTTTGGAACTGAAGACTGCCACGATATACATGGTATTTACAGGTGGATGTAAACTCGGGTGTGCAAAAACAGTGTGTTGGCCCTTAACAAATGCAGCTTCAGATACATTTAGAGGATCAGAAAACCTAAGTATAGGAGGTTTAATTCAATCATGTGCTTTGTTGTTCAAATGGCTTTTTTTCTCCACTTACCTGATATGGAAAACTATTTAAACGCAACATTTGTCATGGGTGTCAGTGCCTTCGGTGTGCACACACGTAGTAGTTGCTCAGTGTACAGTCACAGTCATTGTACTGGAGCTGCTGCGTGCGGTGGTCCTGACCCTGTGGAGCATCTCCAATCTGCACACCACGTCATCCTACAACATGGACCGCACATCTCTGTGAACCACGGTCTCTCTTCATCCACGCACTGTTCATTAGAGGAGCATCTTGGACACAGAGGAGCTCACGATGATGTCCTCTTACTACCACCCTGCCAAGGAGGCGGACATGGCGGCTATGACGGAGCCGCTGTGCCTGGAGAGAGGTAACGTAGCTTCTGCACCAGGCTGCTGGTCCTGATGTAGGAGCCTGTGTTACAGACATGCGACAGATGGGGCTTCATTTATCCGATGATGACCACGAGTCATGCTGAAATATCCGTATTTACTATTTGTGAAATTGAGGAATTGTATGTCGTAGTTATTAATTTCAGAAAATTATCGAATTGGACCTTTCGCTCGGCCGGGTTCCTGTCTTTCTGTCGTTATCAGTAGAAGTCATTCAGACCATCCCGGTGTTGGCACATCTGTGTGAGCATCATCACGGCTGTAAATAGACACATAGAGTATCGAATATTATCACACGGGCCTTCGACGATATCTGAGGACGAAATAACCGCTGTCCCGTTCGGATTGGTCGCCCTGGTGTTTCATCTTTAATTCAAGGTGTGGTCCAAAGCCCGGATTTTGAATACGCATTTTAGTGGCTGATGGTGCCCCTCGAAGGCATTGTTCATTATGAAAAGCCTGTCGAATGAGCCCCACGAAGCTAAACGGTTCTGTTCGCAGATAGTAGACCAACAATGACTGGGCACAGACTCGATATTAATCCTGCTTCAATTAATCTGTCGTTACTAAAACTCTATTGGAAGGACATGATAACAATGACGTGACACCCGAATGGACATGACGTCATGGATGACGTTTGACTGGGTTCATTAACGTCATTCTGTCAATAATGTCTTCTTAAGTTGATGTGTGAGTTGTGTTCATTCTGACCACCTGACATTCACCTGAACAGAACCTGAGCTGAACCCGCTGGTGCCTTTGTTATCAGGACTCAACTGCTATCAGAGACATTTCAAACCGTTTAAACGTTGCATTGGAGTTGACATCATCGACCACACGACACTTAATGACAGCAGTCATCAGACATTAAAGAACATTCACCTGTCATTAACTTGATGCCTGGAACTCTTGGGTCCTGGCATTCTTGTTGGACCTTATCTGACACCTCAGCACTGATGCTTTATATGTAGCTATCAGTAGATCTCGAGCATTATCCTCTATGTTGACCTTTAGACAAAAACATGTGACCTCAGATTTGAAATAGGCCTCTGCAAATGCGCAGCTCATGCAACACTTGAGATGTAGGTCTACTGTAAATGTACTCGTGTTCACAGTGCGTCAGTAACAAGGAGCCCTCTAGGCCATGGACTGTGACCAACTGAGATTGATTGATGCAGATAAAGGGCCCATAGCTCATTATGTGCCCTATAGTGGCATGACAAATACACAATGTGTTTCTTCAGTCTTTATATCTGTAGTGCCCATTCACAACAAAAGTTATCTCACAACACTTTCCAGACAATACTCTTTAGAAATTTATTTAGAGAGAACCAACATTTTCCCCATGAGCCTTTTATCTGGCTGAAACCACAGAGCAGAAACAGATTCAGTGGTGGTGATTCAATATGTTCACCCAACTCATTTTCCCAAAGGCCCAAGATTCTAAACAGTATTCTCATGCTGGAATACATATAATGAGGTCATTGTAAATGGGGTGCGTCATTAATGACTTAAATGTTTTATGTAACTGAATGGCCACGTTAACATAAATCTAATAGTTAGATTAGATAGTCTGTGGCTCAGGAGGTAGTGCGGGTCATCCAATAATGGGAAGGTTGCTGGTTTGAATCCCTGGCTTCCCCAGCTGCATATGTTGTAGCATAGCAGCCTCCATTCCATTTACCATTTATTGGTAACAATCTACAATAACATGAGAAGTTTCACACTATAGCAGACAGCAAAGCTGAACACCAGCATACTGCAGGTCAAAGCAGCAAAATCTACTACAGCCAACAACAGCAAGGAGATGAAGAGAAAGAGGATTTTCCCAGACTTTCTCATAAAATCAGTCCCTTTTGTGAGTTGTTGAGTTGGAAGAAACTTTAAAATCATAATGATTTATATGACAAATTCTTCATCATTTTGGCCATTTTATAAATTTGGCAAATGATATACATTAAGATCTGTCTTTCCTTGTGTAAAAAACATTGTATCCATTGTCCTGGCAATGTATGTATTTATATACATAGACCTGGGAAGTGCAAGCCAATCACACATGGTCATTTGAAATGCACGTGGAGGCACCTAATGCCTGATGTGAAATGACAAGCTGCCTCATAGTTGACAATAATGCACTGCCAGAGCTGTTTCTTGCTATATGAGGACTATGCAGGTGCATAGGGCCCCTGCACCACGAGGGGGCCCACTCAAGTTTCAAGCCCGGCCTCAATATCTAAGGAGTGACCTGCGCTTTTGCACTGCATGGTACCGGCTTGACTCGACTTGCATCGCCTTTTTTTCTTTTTCACCGGGAAAAGGTGTGAAAAGTACCTGGTACTTTTTTTTGTAGCACCTCCGCTGAGGTTCCAAGCGAGCCAAGGTAATACACCCGCTGATTGGTCAGAGAAAATCCATCATCCAGCGAGAGCTTCATGGCCAGTGTGTCTCCCGTGCCACATCGCTATGACGACCTATGCTATGCTACTAAGCGAGGAGATGCGAGGCGAGTTGAGTTGAGCTGAGCCGGTCATTCGTGTTAGTGAGGAGAATGATGGTGGAATTAACATGGTATCAAAACAAACCTATTCACCTGGTTCAGAATAGAGAAAAAAGAAGAAAACAGATGAAGAAAAACGCTCACAGGATATAGGTAAGGTTTGTTTTCATGATGTGGGCTGGAGGGGGAGCTTTAACTAGCTCAAATGTTTGTTTTAGGAAAGGGCTAAAATAAAATGTATATGTCACACGTGAAGGCCATAAGACTGATTGACTGAAGTGACATCCATTTTGGTGAATTATAGCAGGTCCAGCGCATTGACATTACATTTGTGACGGAGGGTGTGTTGTTAGGCAGCCTATGCTGTTAAATATTTGCCACGTAGCATTACTTTAGGATTATTTTATGATTAATTTATCAATTAAATTATAAACTGTGTCCTCAGTTTATAGGTCTCTAATGTGAAGTGTGCTACACACGCTACACAACAGTAAAATACATATTAGACCTATTGTGAATTATTATGGACAGTGACAGTGGATTATTGCTCTGAGTGGTTTATTGTTAACACTACTAAGTTAGTTGTGCCTTTCTTTACCACATTTATTAGAATATTTACTGGGACAATATCATTTGAACAAATTTGCCTACAGTCCTACAGTTTAGTTATGTTTTTGATGTATTACTTTGTTTTATTTAAAAAGAATCATAACACTAATTTAAGTAAATTTAAAGTAAACTGTACTACATATGACCGTTCAGCCCACAGAATATAGGTGAAGACAATATCATCAGTTAGGCACAAGTAGTTCCTGTAATACCCTGTGAAATATACACAAATATTACTTCAATATCACATAGTGTTCATCAGTCATTTATCTTCATTTTCTAATTCAAGTACAATGTGTTGAGTACAAGTATACAAGTGATGACTTTGAAATTGGGTGCATGCCTTAAAGGGACACTGTACTGTATATTGCAATGTTTAATATAAAAACAGATTATGAATTTCTACATTAGTGCACCATAATTAAATTATATAGTATGAATATGTGCTTAGGATCTATTTTGCTTGGTAACCTGAGGAGTTTTGTCTTTGCAGGAGCAATTCTGAAATATTTTGCCGCGAACCAGGAAGCAGCACGGCCATCTGCATATATATATATATATATATATATATATATGTAGCCCACATCATGTATACACACACATATATATATATATGGATGTAAGTATTGGCACCCCTGGTACTTTTCCAACAAATGGACTATTTATCCCAGAAAAGTGTTGCAATTACAAATGTTTTGGTATACACGTTAATTTCCTTTAAGTGCATTGGGACAACACAAAAAAGCAGAAGAAACAAGCCAAATTTGACATCATTTTACACAAAACTCAAAAATTGGGTCGGACAAAATCATTGGCACCCTCAAATTAATATGTGGTTGCACACCCTTTGGAGAAAATAACTGAAACCAATCACTTCCTATAACCATCAGCAAATTTCCTACACCACTTAACTGGAATTTTGAACCCCTCTTCTTTTGCAAACTGCTCCAGGTCTCTCTGATTTTAAGGGTGCCTTCTCGCAACACCAATTTTGAGATCCTTCCATAGGTGTTCTATGGGATTTAGATCCGGACTCTTTGCTGGCCACTTAAGAATTCTCTAGCGCTTTGTCTCCAACCATTTCTGGGTGCTTTGTGAGGTATGCTGGTATTCTCCCAGAAGGATTGAGTCATACTCAGGTATGGGGTTCTCCTCGTTCTCCTGCCATAGCGCTTTATCTCATTCAGATGACGATGTATGGTTCGAGCTGACGCCGTTGCACCCTGAATCTGCAGGACAGCCTGAATTTGAGTGCTAGTTGACTGAGGTTGTTTAACCATTTGAACTATGTTGCATTCTTTCATCAATTTTTCTCTTCCATTCGCGTTCCAGGGAGATTTGCCACAGTTTCATGGGTTATAAACTTCTTTATTATATTGCGCACAGTTGACAAAGGAACTTTAAGATCTCTGGAGATTGACTTGTAACCTTGAGATTGTTGATATTTTCCACAACTTTGCTTCTTAAGTCTTCAGACATTTCTCAGCTCTTCTTTCTTTTCTCCATGCTTGGTGTGGCACACAGGCACACAACACAAAGGTTGAGTCAACTTTTACACACTCTAACTGACTTCAGTTTCGATTTCTATATTGCCAGCACCTGTTACTTGCCACAGGTGAGTTTAAACGTAGATCACATGCTTGAAATGAAATTATTTACCCACAGTTTTAATAGAGTGCCAATGATTTGGTCCAGTCGATTTCTGGAGTTCTGTGTAAAATGATGTCAAATTTGGCTTTTTTCTTCTGCTTTTTTGTGTTGTCCCAATGCACATGTGAAATGAACATGTGTATACCAAAACATTTGTAATTGTAACACTTTTCTGGGAGAAATTATGCATTTTCTGGAAAAGTTCCAGGGGTGCCAATACTTTCGTCCATGACTGTATGTATGTATGTATGTATATGTATGTATGTATGTGTGTGTGTGTGTATATATATATTTATGTATGTATGTATGTATGTATGTATGTATGTATATTTGTATATATATATGTTTAATGTATAAGAAACTTCTTTTTACAAGTCAAAATAAACATTTTTGAGGAACACTGAATCAGTTTCATCTATTGACCTATAAAGTATCCCCAATGTCTACCTTGTATAATCATTTTGTATCAGTTCAACTTGCTCGAGTGGATCAACTTAAGATGTTTGATTTTTATTTGAGAGAGGTGTTCACACCTCTAAAAATGTAATAGACTGTTGCATCTTTGTGGATGTTAGCTGTATGCTACGCCTCTTTTGTGCATCACAATTCAGGTTAGGATACACCTGTATAGCTCCCCTAGAAAGCCCCCTCTGTCCTCGCTCCTCTCTCTTCATGGAACATAGGAATTGAGGCCTTCTTCAATATGACTTGGGGAGATCAAATTCGGGGTCAAAGGCAGGAGGGCAGCGAGGAAGCACATAATAGACAAATGAGAAAAGAGCTCTCTCTCTGCATCAAGCCTTCTTTTGTTTTGTGTGTGCTAGATGTGTGCAGGGTGATTGAGCTGCTTGACCGGCTGCAGCGGAGTGGTGAGCTGCCTCCTCCCAAACTGCAGGCCCTGCAGAGAGTCCTACAGAGCAAGTTCTGTGCCGCTATCAGAGAGGTAAAGATGAAGTTATCTTCCTGATTCCCGGTCGATGCCCTTTTAATTGCTTAGCTCTTTGAATCACTGTTAACCCCACACTGGACCTCTTGTGCACAGAGATATGGCTCATTATAACAGATTTGTTAGGAATCAGGATTTAGTTACTTATTTAGTTACTTAAATGTTCAACTTTTTTGTTTTGGTTGTTTGTGATGTTCTGTGACCCTGCAAAGAATAAGTGGTTACAGATGGATGGATGGATGGATGAATGTGATGTATCCAATGTACTGTACATCACTTAACCTCAGTCACATGTTAACCAGAATTATTTGTTCCCTCCTCTGTTGTCCTCTAGGTGTATGAGCAACTGTATGACACTCTTGATATTGTTGGAGGACCAGAAGTACGAGCACAGGCAACAGCCAAGGTACTACATGCAAACTATGTGTTGCACAAGCAGAGTTATTTTTGAGACATTGGGCCCTTTTTTATTGCACAGGCATATACCTTTCTTTTTTGGTACATGCCTGTGGTTGTGGTGAATAATACAAAACTACATTATCAGCCAGTCATATCACTGACACTCTGATACAGCAGATACATTGTCTAAACAATGATGATTAGACAATAGAAAGACACTTACATGAAGAGCAGCACGATATGAACACATAGTACTACAAATCTGTTGACATAAGCTGATAATGTTCATGAAGGTCCTCAGTCATCCAGGTCATGGTAATTGTAAGTGTTGTATCGTAGGCAACTGGTTAAACTGTTTCACTTTGTTGAAGACGTTTCTCCTCTCATCCAGGACGCACCTTCAGTTCTAACTAACTGGAGGAGAGTTTGCTTAATTAATGTTGTACGCCACCTCCTCTGTTCAAAGATAGTCATTCCAGATTTATTTGACCCACCTACAATGCAGTACAGAGTACAGCTTAACAACCATTCACGCCTCAGCTCACCTAGCCTGAGCAACCCACATGAAGGCTGGTGTGACCAACGACCCACAAGTGGCCCTAACAACTCTGAAACTCAGAGCTCACACTGTCCTTAACAACTCTGTTAGGACACTCCCACACGCACCCGCCAAGTTGAAATAAAATAGTCCACCATCATACCAGCCAAAATGTACACTGCCTGGCCAAAAATAAGTCACACACGTGGCACTTCTCCCTCCCCCATCCCATGGACCCACCATCCGCAGGAGAAACCGCTGGTGTCGGGTGCGCTGCGACATGGGTGGCAGTGGTGTTGACAGGCCTCGGCGACCCAGGCCTGGGCAACAAAAGGCTGACTCTGGGGACGTGGAATGTCACCTCTCTTGGGGGGAAGGAGCCGGAGCTGGTGCGGGAGGTTGAGTGTTACCGGTTGGATACCTGGAGGAGCGTGATTGGGAGGAACGGCCTCCCTGATCTGAACCCGAGTGGCGTTCTACTATTAGACTTCTGTGCTAGTCACGGTTTGTCTATAATGAACACCATGTTCGAACACAAGGATGCTCATAAGTGTACGTGGTGTACGCAGCTGTGGCAGAGGCAAAGCAGCGGGTGTGGGAGGAGTTCGGCGAGGCAATGGAGAAGGACTTCCAGGCGGCGCCAAAAAGCGCTTTTGGACAACCGTGCGCCACGTCAGGAGGGGGAAACGGGGAACCATCCAAGCTGTGTACAGCAAGGACAGGACCTTGTTGACTCCTGAATCCCACTCAGCCACCCTTTGCAATCAAGACAGAGCTGGAAGATGATGGGGTATCTGGAGAAGTGGATCTGGAGAAGGCGTACGAGCGGGTCCCCCGGGATGTTCCTTGTGAGGTGATGCGGGAGTATGGGGTGAGGGGGTCCCTTCTCAGGGCCATCCAATCCCTATATTCTCAAAGCGAGAGCTGCGTGCGTGTACTCGGAAGTAAGTCGGACTTGTTCCAAGTGGGTATTGGCCTCTGCCAGGGCTGTGCCTTGTCCCCAATCCTGTTTGTGATATACATGGACAGGATTTCAAGGCGCAGTCGTGTGTGGAGGGGTTACAGGTTGGTGACCTGAAGATCGCATCACTGCTTTTTGCAGATGATGTGGTCTTGATGGCATCATTGGCTGTAGATCTACAACGCTCACTGGATGCATGCGCTACACCGCACGGTTGTGATAAAAAGGGACCTGAGCCGGTAGGCAAAGCTCTCGATCGACCGGTCATAACTTCGTCCCTACCCTCACCTATGGTCATGAGGGATGGGTCATGACCAAAAGAATGACATCGTGGGTACAAGCGGTCGAAATGGGTTTTCTCCGCAGGGTGGCTGGGGTCTCCCTAAGAGATAGGGTGAGAAGCTCAGCCATCCGGGAGGGATCGGAGTAGAGCCACTGCTCCTCTGCGTGGAAAGGAGCCAGTTGAGGTGGTTCAGACATCTGATGAGGATGCCACCAGAGCACCTTCCTCGGGAGGTATTCCTGGCATGTCCAACTGGGAGGAGACCGAGGGGTAGACCCAGGACCTGGTGGAGGGATCATATCTCTTCTCTGGCCTGGGAGTGCCTGGGGATTCCCTAGGCAGAGTTAGCCGATGTGGCCGGGGAAAGGGAAGTCTGGGGCTCGCTACTGAAGCTGCTGCCCCCCGCGACCCGATTTTGGATAAGCGGTTGACAATGGATGGATGGATGGATGGGTGGAAGCTCCTCATTGCATCAGTTAGGGTTAAATAACTTGTAACTAACTGAAACATGTTAATCACTGCAGTAATTATCCAATGGAATGATCTTACCTATTTGCTAAGTTAAATCCAGGTGTTGACTTTTTGTTAGGCCAGTGCTGTATATTGGAGATGAATTATATTTTTGATGAATAAAAAATAGCGCAGGGACGTAAGGGAATCAGCAAAATCAGCAGTACGAAATCCTGACTTTTGAGCAGTGTTATGTATTTGAGCATTCTGGTGTCTGATTTCACTTGCAGAACTTTCACTTTCACTTGGTATGTCACTATCAGGATCCTTCAACAGTAACAAAACTTTTACCTCTGTTGTGCTGCGTAGTGGCAGAATTGGTTAGCACCTACCAACACATCCTGTGAAAATTTAAGATCTGGGCCCGTATTGTGCAATTAATTCTCCTTATAAATGCATTTCTTTATCCAATATCTTTTCATAGGCTTTGTCATGGGCTTGTTGGCAACTTCTTTATTTTCACTTCATGCATTGCGTAGCCTAAATGACTTTTCAATGGGCTGCCCTGTCACTCAACAACCAATCACCGCTGTCACCGCTTCTAAGTCTTCTGCGTCCTTATAAAATGACATCATCCATAGTAACAGAGAGTTACTTCTAGTTTAGGAGTTCACTGTTTTCATAACTAAAAGTAGGTCTCAGTGGCTTTGTGAATTACTTTTAAGAAACAACTCCTACATAAAAACTTTTAGTCCGATTTAGGAGTACTCCTAACGTTAAGATAAAAGTCTTTGTGAATACGGGCCCTGGTCCAGACATGCTATTTTGACGCATATTGCTCAAAATGTATAGAAAGTAGCATAATTTCGACCAGTGGCCCTCACATCTTACATCATGAAGGTGCTGGAGAGACTGGTTTTGGCCAACCTGAGGCCGCAGGTGAGAGCCCTGCTAGACCCTCTGCAATTTGCTTACCAGCCCCACTTGGGA
>CAEMYA010000435.1:349538-380918 GCA_903131615.1 Diplodus sargus | reverse complement strand
CTTTTGCAGGTTATCCACTAGGTTTTGCAGTTTGCACTAATTGTTTTGAGAAATGCACTAACTGCTGTGCAAATGTTAATAGTGATGTGAGAAAAGCACCAAAGCGACTGAGAAAAACTGTAAGTACAACCAGCTAACTACTATAGCTATAACCAGCACATCACTGCGGTCAAGCCAGCCGTGGTTCGCGTTTGCTTAGTCAAATCAGTCGCCCCGTTTTTTTCCAGTGCGCAAATGTACTAGGGATGTGCCAATCCGATCTGGGCCTTTTTCCACTGATCGTAATCGGCAATTTTGAACGTGGACCCAGGCCCGATTTTTAATTTTTGTTTTTTTACGTCAGAGCACAATTTGTGGCAGAACGCAGACGCGCGCGTAACGTTACTCTGGTAAACCTGTGGATAAAATGTCTGCAGTGTGGACATAACTTAAATTAGAAAGCGAAAGTAGTCCAACGACATGTAACGTTAACATCTGCAATACGGCCGTTTCGCGGAGCTGCATTTAATACTGATTTAAAACGGCATAACAAACACTCAAAGAATACAACGTGTTCACTCGAGAGTACAGGCAAAGACACCGAAGCAGCAAACACTCGCGGATACATTCAAAAGTTCAGAGAAATATCCTCGAGACAGCGACATGACCACAAATATTACAGATTACATCATTTAATTAATCACTCTGGATAACCAGCTCATCTCCGTGGTAGAGGATCAGGGTGTTCTTCTTCACCTGGAGTTTTTGAATCCCCGGTATGTCCTACCATCTCTGCATTTAATGACATTTACTCTACTTTCGAGTTACAGCGTGCCGGTATGCGCACTAGTTTCGTGGGTCTCATTCAGCAGAGCTTGTCAATCAGGCAATCGAGGGGATGCTGAACGCGTGTGATCTAGACAAGCAACGTGTCCACGTCATTTCACATGACAACGTGAGGAATATGTAAAAAGCAGTGGATGATATGGAGGAACCAAGCGTGGGCTGCGTCTCACACACTTCAGCTGGCTGTACACGAGGGTCTGCTGTCACAGTGCAGCGTCACAGACTCACCTGCTAACACAAGGAAGGTGGAGGACAATGTTGGAATAACATATGCAGAATAAGGAAGAGCCATATGAAAGTAAATACTTTGTTTCAACAAAATAAAAATAAAAACTATTAAGGAACAGCTTGGATGCAAGGACTTTTTTTCTTAATGCAGCTGTATTATCCAGGAAAATATTAGTAAAGGCTAAGTATCGGATCGGGACTCAGTATCGGCAGATACTAAATATTAAAGGACTCGGATCGGGATCGGGGTAAAAAAAACCTGATCAGGACATCCCTAAAATGTACTATCGTTAACGTTTACTGAGGAACACCGTACTGGATCTTTGCTATGGATCAGTTAGTTGGGCTTACAAATCGGAGCCTTTATCTCCCTTTGGCGCTTCTTACCACAACAGTGTGTATCTCATGTCTGTATACAAGCCAGCCTTCAGACATCTGGCGCAGGAGGAGAGTGTAAGTCTGGTCAGAGGATAACATCTCATCCCTCCAGGCATCCTCGACTATCGTTCAGGGGGCGGTAGTGGTACCCATCCAACAGTCTTTCAATGGCATAACAGTCTCAAGCGGCACATACCGTCATGTGTCGGTGGAATACCAGCAGATTAACAGCGACACACCACTCCAAGGATCGGTATAGCAGTTCAGGGATCGGTGTATACCGCTGAACAGCAATTGACATACCTTCGGCCACTTTTCGATCTCGGCGCTACTGAAGTAAAGAACGACGTGAGATAAAGAAAAAAATAAAGTGGCTGTTTATGAATCTTGGACTACTTTTGGAAAATACGATTTTATTCCACGCCAAAGTTTGGTTGAAAATAATTATTCTTGTTCTGTGGTAAGGATTTTGACAAAGGATTACTCGGAAAGTACGCAGTAAAAGTACTTCATATTATGCATGCAAGTAGTCAAGGAAGTGCTACGTTCAGCAGTATATGAATCTTATGGAAAATACGTTTTTTATTCCATATCAGAGTTGGACGAAATATCCTCATTCTTCCTCTGGTGAGGATTTTGACACAGGATTATTCGAAAAGAACAAAGTAACAGTACTTCATATTATTCATGCAACTAGTCTAGGAAGTACTTAGTTCAGCAGTATATGAATCTTGAACTACTAATGGAAACAGTGTTTATTGTGTGTGTTTTTTTTAGGGTTCTAACCCCCTCTAAGATTCTAAGATTGTGCCGGTTTATTATTATTATTTGTTGTCTGCCGCTTGAGCTCAAATTCCCGTGAGCTGGAATGGGCCAGAAACTTGAAACTTGGCCCAATGATTGGAAATGATGCGCATCAACTTTTATTAAAATATGAGCCCCGTCAGCCAGATGGTGGCGCTGTAATTAAGGATTTAAAATGTAACTAAAGCTTGAAAATGCATTTTTGGGAAGGCCACGCCCCTCACACCGTAAGTCTGATTGACTTGACATTTGACACACAAGTCCAGCTCCATGTGCTCTCCAAAAAAGCCAATCGGACCATGAGGCTCCGCCTACTTAGATGTTTTGCTAATTAGCATAATGTGAAAAACAGTAAAATTAATAGAACTTTTGAAAGATTGACTCTATCAACACCAAATTTGGTATATGGCTTCGGGCGATGAAAAGACACATTTCTACTACTTGGTCAAAAAACTATGGCCGCCAGGGACCCATGTATTTTTGCAATGGGCAGGGCTTAGAAATGATTGGCCATAACTCCCACACCCCGTGCCCTATCATCACAAAACTTGGTGGGTAGGTTCACAACAGGACTGGTAATCTGCCTATCAAAGCACGTTGAGCTCAACCTATAGGGGGCGCTATAAATGCCATTAGCATGTAGCTGAAAACCCAATTTGGAGAAATCTGGGGCTTATCATGGCTATGTGTTGCACAGATCTGTGAGGAACACGGCGGCCGATGTCATCGACTGTAGGGGATCAGGGTTAGGGTGGCCGGTTTGGGGCGAAAGAGGTTAGAACCCGCGGATTGCCGCTTGCGGCTATATTTTGTTTTTGTTTTGTTTTGTTTTTGTTTTTACCTTTACTTTGAAATCCGGAAGGATACCTTTGTGATATCTTCAGTTCGTTATCGGGAATAATTACTGTAAAAAAATAATAATAATAAAGAAATTAAAGCATCGTTTGTTTCATGGGTCTGATTGTGAGACTGCAGTCTGCCCCGAATTCACTACCAGCAGCTCTTCAGAGCGGTTTCATTACGATTACCGTAAATATTAGTACGAAAAAAAAGGAGCGACTGATTTGACCAAGCAAACGCGAACCACAGCCGGCTTGACCGCAGTGCAACATCTTAGACAGCTGGAAACTAACAGGACCCATCACCATTCACATAGCAGTTAGCAGTACAAGTGTTTCAAGTGTTTGAGGTTTGAGCCAAATCTTTTTTGTGTGGATTTAATTTGTATTTCCTGTCTTTGTTTTTCAATTTTTCTACTCCTTTTCTAATTTTGGTTTGTTTGATTTAATTTCATTAATGTATTTACATAATTTTCTCAACCTCAATGTTATAATTCTATTGTGTTGCTGTCTGGTGCAATATCATGTCTTGTTTTGTCTTGTACTAATTCTACATTAAGCTGTGAGTACCAGATGTCCATTAAAGCAGTATTCGTCTTTGTCTCACTCTTGTTTCCAGCCAGGATGAAGAGTTCCACTTCGCTCCTCTCTCCTCCTCCCTCTCCCTCTCCCCCTCCTCCTGCCCCCCTCCCCCTCTCCGTCTCTTCCTCCTCACTGAGTTGCTGTTCTGAACTCAATCTGTCCATCACACTCAGCCCCAGCAAAGTGAACGTGGAGCCATGTCCACTGAACAGGAGGCAGCAAAGGAACCACTCCGGGCAGAAGCCCCGCTCCAGAGGACAAACGAGAAGAGGGGGGAACAAAGAGGTAATTACATCATTTCTAAGTATTGGTTCACATTCATTCTGAAAATAACTAAATAACATGTTTCCTCAAAACGGTGCAAAACGCTGTGAATTGTTGTGCAACGGGACTCAACGTCTATACTGATGAAAAGTTAGGGCTGGGCGATATAACGAATATTGAGATATACCGATATTTTATCAAGCAGGTATACAGTACCAGTCAACAGTTTGTACACACCCTCTCGTTCATGTTTTTTCTTTATTTTTAAAACAAACATCAATCCTTCTACAGTACATTACACTTGTGCTGTAATCTACAATATTGTTTTCACATAGCAGCTCTAATACAAGGGTAGGTCCTGAATCATACACACCATATACATTACTCTGCTGCACACACTACACATCAGAGTAGAGTTGAGAGTGCTTCCTCATTTCTTTATGGCTGCAGACATTAGCTTAGGTTGAAAACAGCTATCATGTTGTAGGATCAAGTATTTAATTGTTCTAGGTGCTATATCGTGGGCAACTGGACTTGTTTTAGTATTTAATTATTGTTTGGCCGATTTTACACAGACCATCTGTATTGTCCAGTTTGCTACACAGTGAGTTAATAAAATCATAAACATGCCCAAATGGCTGCCTTTTTTACACTTCTCACTCACAATTCAGTCAATTGGTGTAGTCTTCTGCACTCTGGTTGTCTCTGCGAGGACGGCCATCCATCAGAATAAAAGTGCTAAAATAGCCAAAAAAAACTAAAAAGGATGCACAAAATTGTTCTGCTTGAGAAATAACTTAGCTTTCTACTTTAGTTGACCAGTCCAGAAATCAAGACATGTAAATAAATATGGAAAGCAAATGAGATAAAGACACAATATGAGTGTCTGGCTAACAGCCGCATTGAGCAGTGTTAGAATCATAGTGAATGGAATTGGCATCTAAAACTGGCCTCTACTTTTCCCACTGCGCGTGTGTGTGCATGTGTATATGTTTGTGCATGCTTGTTGACAGTCAATCTCCTGCAGGTGTGTTTTGAAGAGCCATTGGTCGTCATGGTACGACCAGAGCCTGGCATCACTCTGAATAAAGACACCCTGCCTCAGCAACCAATCAGAACTCAGAGGAGGAGCAGAGGATCTCACCATGGTAACCAGAGTCTGACAGTTTACACTGAGTAGATTTAATGTCTGTGTTCAGTATGCAGGCTTGGAAACGGGTCAGGGGTGAAAAAGGTGAGAAGGATATGGCATATTAAAAAGCTTCAATCTGATGCATTTTGAGAGAAAAATCAAGCAGAATTACGAGACAGTATGAATGTATAATAAAGTATCTATCTATACATGGTCACATTATGCTATATAAGAAATGAGACTGACAACTTCTCTCATGACATGTGCAACAGAACAACTTTAATAGTGCAATCTGCTGCAGAGTGAAAAAAGTAAGTCCTTAAAGAGTGTGTTTTGACAAGATGAATATGGGTTTTGAAAAAGTTGCTGTCTCTCTGCTTGAAAGAAAGGTGCTGGCTACACTGTGTGTGGATGTTATGACCTGCACCTTCTTCTTGTGCACTTCTGTTTGACAGTGTGACTGCAGTGCACGGCTGCCCTTGTTTGCATAGTTAATAGCCGTTTTTATACTGGGAAGCAAGCTGCCAATTCGGCTGTCCTTTTTGCGGCAAGGTCCGCGGATTTAGGCAGAAGGTGGTAAATGGAGATCTGTTCTGGTCCGCCAATTTACCGCCTCGGAGGTACACTTCGGAGGCTATCTAAATCCGAGACGTCGATGTGCCGGCCCCTGCGTGAGATGGGTGGAGGTGTCAATGTCCTGCAGTGTTGTGCGACCGACAGCTGGAAAAGTATTAAAGCCAAGAAACAGCTGATCACAGCAGTCAGTCCATCAGTTCATCTGCAGACATCAAGATTAACTGGACAGCTGCTGAGATCCAGGAGATGCAGCGTCTCCTCGGTCTCTGGAGCGGTTTGATTGTGTCAAACAAGCCAAGTACGGTTGCTACTTTCAAATTAAAGCCCCCCCGCTAAGAACCCCGTTCTAAACTCCAAGGGGTGCAATGTAAAGCTCTTATTTTGAAGACAAACTTGTTGTCTTTCTGACAGAGAACGCAACATACTTTACCTTCAGCCTCCAGTCAGTCGCCTCGCCTCGGCATCATCGATACGTCTTGAAAATGATTTGTAGGGATTTTAGAAAAGTTGTTTTTTATCGAATTCAAGGCGCGCACATGTTCGCAGTTCACTGATAATCTCTGGTACACCTCCATGTCCCCCCCCCCAAAAAAAAAAATCAGATCTACACGATTCACGTTGGTCACCTATTTTGGTTTCAAAGCAGCAAATTTCGCCGAAAGGTGACTGATTTTTATGCCTGAGTATGATTTCGCAATAATGCCATTAGTGAGATGCTACATTTAAGCAGCAAAGCTAAAGGCTTCTTGTATAACAAATATAAATTACACCCAAATTTAGTGTCTTTTTCCTGATGTTATTTCAAAGTGTAAACATCTAATAGTTTAAAATGCATGTTTGATGCTTTCATAAGTCATTAATAGCAGCACTGACTAACAATAGTGTAGCAGCTGACCTTCCACAAGCCGCTTAGAGGCTGAAACGGAGAGTCCACACTGTGTCTGACGTGCCAATTAATCACAACATCCACTTGCGTCGTTTGACGGTTTTATTAATAATATCAAAGTAAACAGAATCCGGTATTTGCACATGTCCTCTTACTGGGGTTTTAGGTTCTTTGGAGCCAGAAACCAGAAACCTGTAAAATGATTAATAAAAGCATTTTATTTCCTTCCCGTCCTGCGCTTGGTGAAGCCCCCAGACAGTGTGTAGAACTTCCTGCTGCAGCATCCAATCAAGATCCAGACTGTCTAGAGAGGGTGGAGCTAAACACTACACTGGCTATGAAGGCAGAGCTTCAGTCACTGCAGGTTTACACTGTTTTTCAAAAAGATCATCACAGAGCTGATTATCAGCTGGCTTATTGCTGGTTATATGGTAACCTGTGTATTGTCCTGCAGGGGTCGCAGTTTAACTCCCAGAAGGCCATTCAAGAGATCCTACAGAGGTCGGAAAGGACCAAAAACCTGATTAACACCAGAGCTACTGAAGGTAACTCACAGACACACAGGGTCCTCATCACATATATCCTTGTTCTTGCCATCATAAAGGACATAGATGTCCTTTGTCAAATCAACTTAATTTACAAGCCCAAAATCACAATCACAATCATAGTCCTTTGACCCTCATTTTGAGTGAGGAAAAACTTGCCATGTTTACGATGGCAAGGAGCTAGGAGCAATGGAGGATGCCTGCAGTACCTTGGACATAGCTCTTTTTATCAGACCTGTACACACCTGTATGAGAAATTGGTTAGTAATTTGCTGCTGGACTGATCTCATGCTACATCACCACAGTTTTATACCTGAATGAATAACAGATTCACATAATTTCATTACAAAGTTTAGATTTGATTGGTGTTCTGATTCATAGTTTAGCTAAAAATAATTGGATCAGTGGTTGTTTTATCTGTTTAGTTAAGGTAGTTTAAGGAAAGTTAAGGAAGTTAAACAACTTTTATCAATATTGTAGTGAAGAAGTTATTGTCTTTCAGTGAAAACATTCAAATTAAATATCACTTTATATCAGCCTAAAAATCCCCTTTATCAGGTGGAAAGTATAATTAATGTGAGATATATTTAGATTTAAATGTCCACTTTATCAAATACATAGACACATATTCTAATCAATTTATTTCTACAGTTTAGAGGACATTCTCATGGTAACCTGGATTATTATATATTGAATTTAAAACTGAATGTCAATACATGAAATAGGTAACTGTCATAATCATGAAGTAATTTGGGACTACTTGTTAATGTCTCAGTATTATGTTTCAGTTCACTTGAAGGTGCACAGAAAGACTAATGAATGATTAAGTAATTGGTAATTACAGTCTATTGCTAAGATGTGGATTCGGGTTGACTCGGGTCACTGTTTCGATAACACTGAATAAAAATCAATGACTCGAGACTCAACTTGGACATGCAAGTTGAAGACTTGGGACTTGAGATGTGATGACTTGTCTGTTGCTGCAGCTTCATAGTATTTAACTGGCGAAATGTGAGGTGACTTATGTTTTGAAGTAGGCCAGTTAGCTGTTCAGTGAGTATACAACCAACTGCTACTGTTAATCAGAAATGCCTCTACAGAACAAAACATCATTGACTAAATCAGTATGTGTTTCATTGATCATCTGCCTGGCAACATATCAGACCAAATTGTTGTGATTTTTTGAATCAATATTTGTAGGAGTAATGTAATTTGATTGTCTGATCTGAAGTTAATTTAAAAATGTTATCCATTTAATGTAGTGGGTAAAAAGTACAATATTTGCCACAACAATTTCGTGGAGTGGAGGTATAAAGTATCAAGGAGTGTAAATATTCTATAATTGTACTTAAGAGAAGTACTGAAGTAAATAGACTGACATTCCATCACTGATTATTTTTGGGTTTAAATAAGGAAGGCAGTATTTGTTTTGATTGACTACATTTATTTCAATTATATTACAATTAAATTTATTGTCATACTGGGGGGACTTGACCTGGGACTTTTCTTCCCTTCCTTTAACTAAGGACTTTACTTGTCTTGACATACCCTGTGACTTGAATTGCCCGAGGAAAAAATGACTTGGGACTTGAGACTCAGTATTATGTTTCAGTTTACTTGAAGGTACACAAAAAGAGTAACTCCCAGTCTGTTCTTTAGTTACTCATCATTACCTACTATATAGTCCTTCAGTGATGTTGACAGGTTTTCATGGTTATATTCATGTACGTTGAAAATGTCTCTGAAAATTAAATTGATAAATTGAAAGTTGATGAGCCTGTCCGTCTGAGACAGATTTGTCAGAGTACATTACAAAAACAGAATAAAAACAAATCCAACTGCCAACATATGATGGTGATTAACTGATGAGAGATGCTGCATTTAGGGGCACCAGTTCCTAATCTGTTTGTCTCCACTGTCTCTGTCTGTGTCTGCAGAAGTTAATGTGTCTCGCTGCCAGCTTCTCTTTAGCTCACTGGTCAGTGTAGATGTGCAGGTGGATCAACTGATCAGCCAAGTGCTGCAGGACAGGCTTCTGCTGGCTCCAACCCCCTGCTGCCATGAAAACAAGGCAGCAGATGGCCCCTCCCTCTTCCTTTTCATGGGCTCTGATCTCCTCAGACAGAGGCCCCTCCCACCAGAGGAGGAGCCAGTAAATGTAGACCACCGGCCATTAACACGCAACCCCCACTCAACCTTCGATCTCTACCAACGACAGAGACGCAGTGAGGCCACGCCATGAAGGCCACACGGTGATTCTAATTGGCTGGCGGTACGGAGGCTATTGGTCAGATTGTGTGAAGTTATCTTATCAGTTTTTAACTATACATGAACTGAAACTGAAACTTGTTTTCCCAATAAAATATTTCAAACATGTCCACTCTTGTCAATGTGATGACTGATGCTGTGCTGATCTGTGCTTGTTCAGTCAGAGTAGTATAGAGCAAACTGACTCCTGAGGGTCTGGGGGTTGCCCACCAAGATCTCAGCCTCTGCTAACTATAAAAAAAAATAAATAAAAAAAATAAATAAACAGGTATTGGTGCTTATTTAATATTGCTACGTCGGCCAACATCAGGAACAATGTCCATCTACTTTAACTGCTTTTGAGCACTAAGCGTTAGTTATGTAGACATAGAGTCCACCTTCTCTCCTCCTACCTGAGTCTCATATCCTGTCTGCCCAGAACCAGGTCCACCCATCCAGTGCAATAGATTGATCCAGGATGTCAGGGGTTAACCGTGTCTCTGTGAAGCTGTGCGCACAGCAGTCTCTTATTTCCTGTTGCTGAGTAGGCCTTAGTCGCACCTCATCCACTTTTCTCTCCTGCGACCGGACATTAGCCCGAGGAAGGCTTGGTAGACGAATAGCTCTTGGTCCAAGTCGGGTCACCTTAGTTCATCAAAACTTGCTCTTTCTTCTGCAGTTGCACTGCTTTCAGTGATGTTTTTTCCCACTGCACTGGGCCACACTTAATTCTTCAATGCTGAAGTGCATCTATATTGTAGGCAAAGTGCTTCAGTAAAGGAGTAAAAATAGTAGAGAGGCATTCCGCCTCTCTACTTCACCACACTTGCACTAATCATTTTTTGAGGCAACTCTCTCCGCCTGTCTTTCTCTGTAAGTGTTTCTATTTGCCTGTTCTGTCACCGGGTTCACAGTGTTCATAGCTTTCCTGTTCCACATTTGTTGGTGTCGGTGCCAGAAGAGCTCAGATCAGAGAGGACTACCTCCTTGTTATGGAGTTCTTTCTCCTGATTGGATAAAGTGGGCAGGGATACCAGAAAATGTATTTTCTCTTTAACTGTATGAGTAGGTGTAGGAGAGACATGGGTTATTAACCAGATATTCTACAACTGATTGTGTAGCGTGATTACTGATGGAATATATAGGAAAGCTTCTTTGAACTACTTAAAGTGTATAAGTGCCCAGAACCTTCAAAATTTAAAGAATGTGATGGATGACGTGGTATAACAGAGTTTCTGCGGGGTCTTAAAAAGTCTCAAATTTGACAAACTCAATTTTAGGCCTTAAAAAGTCGTAAATACATCCATATTTTGCATATAGGTCTTAAATTACATTTAGTTAGGTCTTAAATATGTATGTTCATGTACCACTAAGGTCCTGGTCGCAGAATTTTTACATCTTTAGGCTACACTGTCTAAATGTTGATTTTGGTGTTCCGATAGTGAACAATGCTCATTTGAGCCACTTCAAGATGTTATGATCCTAAAATTCAAAGCTGAATGAATAAGATGGATCCTCAGAAGCTGTGGTTCTATCAGGAACTCTGCCCCTTTCCAGTACTGTGCCTCTGTCTCACTCTGACTATTTCATATTTAGGCTACACACACTTTAAGTGTTAATTTAGGTGTAATAATAGTGGAAAACCTCATCTGAGCAGATCTTATTTCCTGCTTAAGACATTCAAAGATAACTGAGTATGATGGGTATATGCTATATAAGCTATATAACATAGCAGGAGCAGAAAGGAAATTTGTGTTTGGTAGATTATTTCTTTGTTGTAACAATGCTTCTTGTCAATGAATATTATACTATTAGAAAGCCTGTTTATTTCCCTTTTAAATGGGTTCCATATCTGAAGGAACATGCATCTGTGGGATGAGCAGCAGTGGGTTGTGCCCATGAACAAATTTGCAAAAGTTAGCTATGTATAAATTTAACAAACAGCAGTAGTGTGTTAAAGAATAGTACACAGCCACAACAAGCTGGCAGCTCCTCATGCTGCTCACCAGCTTTTCTTCCTTTTACCTTTCTGTTTTAGGCCTACGGTGCTTCTTACATTCTCCGACAGCAAAAATGTGCAGCCGACACACAGAATTGTTTCTGTTCTATCAAATTGTGATTAATTGAATGATCCTAAGTTAATATCATTGTGTTTTATGCTCAAGCCTGAGAGTTGATCTGTGTGTGTGGCTAAAGATAAAAAAGAAGGATTAACTCACACTGAGTGACTTAAATTACATTTAAACTGTCCTGTGTTTTTTAATTGTTTTAATTGCCTTTTTTTCCCCACTTTTACTGTTGTTAAATCTAGCCTGCTGCTATGTGTTTTATTTGTTATCGGATGAGGCTACTTTTTATTTTGTACATTTTCACAAACACAGGGAAGACTAAAGTAGGTCTGCAGCTATAGTTCTGTAATGCTACTCTATTTCTATTTACTGTGGGCTAGTTCTTTTATTTCATAAATGCACTAAAACATGTCGTCATTGAAATGAAAGGCAAAGTTCAAGTACCTTATACTGTAAGCATAAGTAGCTCCCTGCAGAGTTGCCACATTATGTGAAAATATAAAATGAATGCTCCTTTTGCGGCACCAGACATATTTTCTTGGTGAGGGGTGCAAAAATGTCACTTGATAGCAAAGGTTGCTAACCCCTGCCCTAGAATCAACCCTCCTTGGTTACCGAGGATCTGTAATTATAGCTAATCCTACATTTCCCACAATGCAACTCGAATGGCGCCACAGACGGCTGCCATGCTGTGTTGGTGCGTGTTGTTTTAATTTAATAATCACTGTCTGGTATGCTGCTGCCACTGCTAAGGACAGGAGCAGACTGCAGAGTATCAGACGCTCTGCTGAGAAGGTGATTGGCTGCAACCTTCCATCTCTTCAGGACCTGCACAGCTCCAGGGCTGTGAGGCGCGCAGGCAGCATTGTAGCCGACCCCTCCCATCACAATCACAGATTTTTGTCACTCTCCCCAACTTTTGCACATTCCTGTACAGCTCTTCCATCTTTATTTATGTTTATTTATCCCATCTCACACTTTATGTTTCTTTATGTTTATTGTTTATTGTCTTAAATGTATGCACCTTCCCCACCAAGACAAATTCTTCTTGGCAATAAATCTGTGTCTGATTCTGATTCTGAAAGGGCCTTCATTATTTCTGTTTTCAAATGCTGAGTGATACTAATCAGTAAACTCATCTTGATGAGTAAAATCAGTCAAGTATCTCTTTAATCAGTGCCACTAAATTCACTAACAACAGGACATTGGCCAGTATTTCAACTCAACCTTACATTAGATGTGATGATATACTATTTTGACAAACACATCTTACTACCAAAAATAGCTAAATCATTTTGAAAAAAATTAATGTGTCCAATGATCCATCGATAGCTGTCTTGTGATTCCTCCAACAGGTCCTTCTTTCACATCCTCGAGGTGAACTCCAATCTCCTCACCAGGGACCTGCTCACCTCTGATACAGAACGACAACCTACACACGCACGCACACGCACACGCACACACACACACACACACACATACACTGAAAGAAAGATTGATGGGTGACAATATGTGTGTTTCTGTGTTTATGTGTGTGTTACCTGACAGGGCCATTGCCAATCGCAGCTCCTCTTTTAGAAGGTCCAGAAGCTCAGTAACCCCCTGCTCCCCCTGCACACACAATGCATGTGTTTAGTTATGTCACATTAGAGTCTTATTGCTAGAGAGTCTAGTTTTTTGTGTGTTTAACAATGACTATCTTATATTGAGCCAATTATGTTTTACTACATGCAAAGGACTAGGATGGACAAAAAACAGTAAAAAGACCATTTTGAATTAAATGGAACTGAATTTCAAAAAAGCATATCAGGTGCGTTTAGTGTGGTTCATTTACAGGAAAAATTTACACACACAGCCCTCCACCTGATTAAAGCTGCACTCTGGAGTTTTGAGAAAAAAGTGAACTTAGCCAGAATATTTGAATGATACAGCTCCCAGGTCCCTCTTTCTTCCTCTCTGCTGCGCTGCAGCCCTACCTTCAAAGCCCCTCCCCACAGAGGAGCCTGCCGTGCAGGAGCAGGCTTGTAACCATGGTAAGAGAGGATGCCAGATAACCAAGATGGCGCATTCAAAAAACAACAACAACTAGACAATTTCCCGCCGGGGAATCGCGAGAGTGGGCTGTGCGCTTTGCCCCATGACGAAAAAAACTATTAAGGCTAAAGCAAACCCACGTTGATATTTTGGACTTTTATCTAAATTTTAAAGTTTGAATGGTGTGTCTAGGTCAAAGTATGCCAGAGATGTCGATGTTTGAAATCTTTTTTTCCATCTTTTCACCTGGTCTCATTCACTTTGTGTGTGTGTGTTTGTGTGTTTGTGTGTGTGTGTGTGTGTGTGTGTGTGTGTGTGTGTGTGTGCGTGCGTGCCTCTCTGTCTCTGCGACTTTTTTTACCTCCTCCCATTCATTCCATATGGGAAATTTTTTGCAGTTTTTCAAAATGAATATTCTGGAAATCTGAATGATAGCATACCGAGTCAGATCGAGCCACACGTTTTGATATATTTTTTGTTCGTGTGCGACAAACGGTGTGGGACGAGTTAATGACCAAAAAAAGTACGGATGAAGAAAAATGATATTAAGAAGATGCACAAGGAATAACACTATGGACACCTATAGCTCTGCTATAGAGGTGTCCATAGTGGGCTGGCAAGCACAGCCCACTAACTAGAACTGCAAGCAGTTATGAACGGGGGCCAAGCCCCCCCGTGCGACTCAGACCCCGCACACCACAAAGCCCACTGAAGTTGGCCTCAAAGGATGACGGGCTTGGGGCAAAAGTGAGAACACAGGCCAACGTGTGAGCCGTGGTATTCGCTGTAATGGGAAGTGCACCGGAAGTGCAAAAGGCTGAATGTGTGCCGATTTGGATTTGTTGTACTAAATCATGGCCACTTTGACCAATCGTTACTTAAATATATGGCTGGCCTCACGAGTGACCCCACATCAGTACTGTTTCATTACATTTCTATTATTGCAAGAAAAAATGAGAGTGACAAGGAAAAATGCATTTATGTTGATTACCATGTAGGCCTACATTTTCTAAATGCACTGTTATCCATTTGTCTTGCGGTGAACTAATGTTACAGAACCTGTGGAGCAGAAAGAACTTTTTTTACATCCGTTATAGTGCCACCTATAGGCCAATTTGCACCAAATTTGGCAGAGAGCCTCTGGATGACTTCAGGAACAATTGAGTTAAGTTTGATGTTGAAAGCATTTAGTTTGACCGAAATATGAAACAATATGTGTTTCTTAGCTAGCAAAAAAGATTGTTTGGTTATAACTAGCAGATTTTTTTGGCGTGCCTAAATTATTTTGACAACTTTTCATCAGACACACCTGGAGATTCTATGTGCAAAGTTTCAGGCAGGTGGCGCTTAAATTGTAGGAGCAGTTCGAAAAAGTAGGTTTTGCATATGTGGCGATTTAGTCAACGAAATGTGCAGCAGAAGTGGGCGTGTCCTATGTCAGAAAACCCAGCTCTATTCAGGGAACATATGGATATAAGGTTTGCGAATGTGTTTTTTAAAATGTGGAAGTGACAGGCAAAAATGCCATTGCATCCATTATAGCGCCATCTAGTGGAGTACATGTGCAATTTTTGGTATGGAAGAACTGTGTCCTATTCTATAGGCACCATATAAATTTCAAAGCTCTCAGCATAATAGTTTGGCTGAAATTATGTTTGTGCAGAGGTTTGCCAATGTGTTATTTAAACTGTGGAAGTTACAGGCAAAAACATGATTGCATCCATTTTAGCGCCACCTATATTCTAATTTGCACCAAATTTGGCACAGAGACTCGAGATGACGTCAGGAATAATTGACATAAGTTTGATGTTGAAAGCATTTAGTTTGACCGAAATATGAAACAATGTGTTTTTTAGCGAGCAAAAAAGATTGTTTGGTTATAACTAGCTGATTTTTTGGAGTGCCAAAATTATTTTGACAACTTTTCATCAGACTCTTCTGGAGATTGTATGTGCAAAGTTTCAAGCAGATGGCGCTTAAATTGTAGGAGGAGTCCGAAAAAGTAGGTTTTTCATATGCGGCAGTTTAGCGAACGAAATGTGCAGCAGAAGTGGGCGTGTCCTATGTCAGAAAACCCAGCTCTATTCTGGGAACATATGGATATAAGATTTGCGAATATGTTACTGAAAATGTGGATGTTACAGGCAAAAACGCAATTGCATCCATTATAGCGCCACCTAGTGGAGTACATTTTTTTTTTTGTTTTGGAAAAACTGTGCCCTATTCTTTATGTACCACATTAATTTCAAAGCTCTCAGCATAATAGTTTGGCCGAAATTAATGTTTGTTGTTTATCTTGTAATAAGCCACGCCCACATTGGCCAGTCATGACCACCTTCTAGATATGGCCACAGGATTGGCCCTACATCATACCGGCCAAATTTCGTGGGTGTAGCCGTTCAAAAGATATCAACTTCCCATATTTTTAGCGCCCCCTACTGGTCAAAGTTCCAAAATTCGGCTCATCCCTTCCCAGTGTCATGGCAACCAAGGATCTGAAATTTGGTGTTAATAGCATTTAGTTTGACCAAGACATCAAACAGTATATATTTTTATAGCTAGCTACAGAAATGTGTTTAACAATTTGGGCATTTTTTGACCGAGCAAAATTCTTTTGATAACTTTAGATCAGGTCCAGCTGAAGAGTGGATGTGCCAAGTTTCACGCAGATCGGACAAAATCCCAAGGAGGAGTTCGAAAAAGTAGGTTTTCCAGTTTTTGCGATTTTGTGAAAAAACTTTCTAACTGGAAGTGGGCGTGGCCAATCGCAAAGTGATTCAGCTCCATTCAGGGAATCTGGGGATACAAGGTTTTTGAATGTACGACATACAGTGTGGGAGTTATAGGCAAAAATTTATTTTTCTCTGTTATAGCACCCCCTGCAGGCTGATATATGTAGTTATCAACTCTCCAATTTGTACCGCCCTCCCTTGCACGGTTAGGCTGCAGCACCACTTTTAGCCGGAGAAAAATAAAAATAAAAATCTTTACAATTAAAATAGGGTTCCTAGCACCGCTGGTCCTAGTAAACGCGTATGCAAGCATACGCTTGTAAGGAATACGCATATGCATATGCAAGCATACGCGCTTCCTCGGCCCCTCGGGCTTGGCCCCCTAATAACTAGAACTGCAAGCAGTCATGAACGGGGGCCATCTTTTTAGCGCCCCCTAGTGGCCAAACTTCGCCAAATTCCGCTCATCCCTTCCCAGTGTCACGGCAACCAAGGAACTCAAATTTGGTGTTTGCATTTAGTTTGACCAAGATATCAAACAGTATATATTTTTTTCTCCTTTTTTTTCTCCTCCTACAATTTCTGCTTGAAACTTTGCACATACAATCTCCAGAAGAGTCTGATGAAAAGTTGTCAAAATAATTTTGGCACTCCAAAAAATCAGCTAGTTATAACCAAACAATGTTTTTTGCTCGCTAAAAAACACATTGTTTCATATTTCGGTCAAACTAAATGCTTTCAACATCAAACTTATGTCAATTATTCCTGACGTCATCTCGAGTCTCTGTGCCAAATTTGGTGCAAATTAGAATATAGGTGGCGCTAAAATGGATGCAATCATGTTTTTGCCTGTAACTTCCACAGTTTAAATAACACATTGGCAAACCTAATATCCATATGTTCCATCAATAGACCTGGGTTTTCTGACATAGGACACGCCCACTTCTGCTGCACATTTCGCTTGCTGAATCGCCAAATATGCAAAACCTACTTTTTTCAAACTCCTCCTTGGGATTTTGTCCGATCTGCATGAAACTTGGCACATACACTCTTCAGCTGGACCTCATCTACAGTTATCAAAAGAATTTTGCTCTGTCAAAAAATGCGCAAATTATTAAAGAACACATTTCTGTAGCTAGCTATAAAAATGTAAACTGTTTCATATCTCAGTCAAACTAAATGCTATTAACACCAAATTTAAGATCTTTGGTTGGCATGGCACTGTGGAGGGATGAGCCGAATTTGACGAATTTTGGCCACTAGGGGGCGCTAAAAAGAAGTTTATATGTCCTGAACGGCTACACCGATTTTTTACGAAATTTGGTCAGTATGATGTAGGGCCAATCCTGAGGCCATATCTTGAAGGTGGTCATCATGACTGGTCAATGTGGGCGTGGCTTATTACAACATATCCAAATAGGCACACATTCAGCCTTTTGCGCTTCCAGCGCACTTCCCATTACAGCGAAATACCACGGCTCAGGCATTGGCCTGTGTCCTCACTTTGCCCCAAGCCCGGCATCCTTTGGGGCCAACCTCGGTGGGCTCTGCGGTGCACGGGGTCCGAGTTGCGTGGGGGGACATTAACCCTGTATATAACAAGGACAGATGCATTGCACCGGGTTTTAGCAAGTTGCTATTTTCCACCCGTCGTCCCTGGGCAGGTAGATGGAACACTCAATAAATTAAATACAGATACTAAATTCACAGTTGTGCAAAATTTCAATTAAAAAGTTATGAATACACACATTCCAACATCATTCCAACAACTTAAAACAATTTACCCCCCTTCCGCCAACTTTTATAAATATGCCACCCCCATCAAATACACACACACACACACTCACAAATGTCTACAAGTTTGCCGAGACCGCATCCAACATTTTGTGTGACATTAAAATGTTTTAAAATCCGCACATGTAATCAGCTCTGTTGGAAGTGTGTTCTATTGATTTGTAGCAACAAAAGAAAAAGATGATTTACCAAATGTCAGATCATAAAGGCAATTTTAGCAGATATAATCAAAAAATTGTTACACACTACAACTTTAAGGCGATTGAGACTGTAGATGAGTGAGGTGCATCACCTGACAGGCAAGGCCCCACAGCACTGGTCGGCCGATGAAGACAGCCTTTGCTCCCAGAGCTAAGGCCTTCAGGATGTCTGTCCCTCGCCTTATTCCTCCATCCATGTAGATGTCACAGCGACCCTGTACTGCCTTCACTATCTCTTCCAACACATCAAGCTACACACACAAACACAAACACTTACACTTTATATTTACATTGTGACATAAAATACATTTAAAATGTGTCCGATGATAATCTATGTTTATCTTATCATCCACAAATCCCAAATTCCAAATCACATCCCAAAAGGAGTTCTCAGGAGCACAGAAGTGTTTCTTGTAACTGGTAATCAAGGCATTCAAATGTTTTTGTGACCCATATGGCTTCAAGGCTAGAGCGCAGCACAAACTTCTACCAGTATGACGTATCAACAGCTAACTATCAATATGGACTAGAGCTAAGTAAAACTGATTAGAGTGTGCGTTTAGTGACCAGCAATTTTCTGTTATTCAACTCAGACAAAAACATTTACTGAGTTGGGCCTTAAACATGTTAAGAGACACACAATCTAATTAAAGTGGGACCTCGTACCTTAGTGCATGTTGGGATGTACAGCAGTTGTGACTTCAATGGAAAGTTTCCAACCCGAATATTTCTTTAATTTTAAAAACCCTGACCAGAACTCAGTGATGGGTACAAATTCTCTCAGTTCTTTGTATGCATTTTCAAGTATAGTTACAAGTTTCAATAGAACGTCTATGGTAACTAAGTCTTTATTTATGTGGAGTGTGTCTCTTTATAAGATGTTTTATTTGCATTGAAACTTGGGGCTGATGAAAATCTTTTTCTTTTCCTCTCTTTCTTTACATCATTCCTTTTTTTGGTGATTGGGTTTCAGTTTCTGTTTATTAATCATCTTAGATTTGTGTTTAATCTGAATCTGACTCTGACAAAATTTTGGTGACTCCAAAAATTGCTTTAGTCCTTGGTGGGTAGGTTCACAACTATACTGGGAATCTGCCTACCAAAGCATGTTGAGCTCAACCTATAGGGGGCGCTATAAATGCTACACATGCATATCTCAAAGACCATCTGATGGAATTTCATCAAATTTGGTATGCATGCCCTTGGGGCGAGTATTGACTAATATCTTGAGTGCCATGTTGATAGGTGAAAGTGGGCGTGGCCTATTCGTCATTAACCATCATTGTTTGCGTTTTATTAATTTATGGCGAGCTGGAAGGACCCAGAGACATGAAACTTGGTACGTTGAGTATAAATGACGTCCACATGCTGCTCCAAAAATTTGATTCCAATACGTCAGATGAGGGCGCTATAACATAGGGTGTAAACTTCGAAAGGCTCTCCCCGCCAAGCCATGAATGTTACTGACTTTAAAATTTTCATACACGTGGCTCATGGCTCATGCCAGGCTGTAACATGGACATGTACGTTATGAACAGAAAAACGAAAATGCTGGAATACGTTCGTCTGCAAAAGTTTCCGTCTGCCAGTGAGGGAGTCAGCGCACGCTCGACAGATTGACTAGTTTGGACTACGGGAAGACGGGATGTAAACAAACCGGTAAGTAGCTGCTTGCACAAACACGCTGTTTTAACCACTTTTTTATTCATTTTGAGCCATACACGCTACAGTGCTGTGTTGTAAGGTGTCTGCTGATGTTGCATAGCTTTTGGGGTGATATTTGGAGCATGTTAAGATGTTTAAAACACAGTGTAAAGTTGTCACCCCACGCTGTTAGCTGTCATGCTAACTCTCCGTTCAAGGAGCCCTGTAAGGGGTGGACCAAAAGTGTTTGCGTTTTCGGTACTGGCAAGTCAAGGGTAGCTTGAGCAATAAAGCTGCATGATGAAATTGACCGAAGTTCTCCTTTAAATTGTAATTATGCCACTCTCTTTGTCTCTCTCTCTCTTTCTTTCTCTCTCCTTTCCCAGGTTCTCAATAAGCATGGTTGGCCCTGCTGATGTGGTCCTGCTTGACTCCTACTATCATCATCATAATCACTGTTGTCAGGGGCCCATGCATGAGGGGCCTGTGGTTCTGAGCAACGCAGCCCCCACCAGTAGTTAAGGAGACCCTACTGTTCACTTAAGGACTTTTATTAAAAAATGTTCTTCCACATACAAAACTCATACTGCTGCCTGAACAATTTAATGTATGTATGTAAAACTTGAAAGGGCTGGTGTATAACTATGCACATACCTCATACCTATACATATCTAGCAGCAGTCGGCGCTATTATCAGGTTAAGTACTTTTGGCCAGTAAAAAAGCTGCAGAGGGGTGCCAAAAATGAGGGAGGTTGATATCTTTTCATTTGCTGCATGGATTTTAGGGGTGTCACAATTCTCCAAATCCTCGATTCGATTACATTTTCGATTCTAAGGTCACGGTTCGATTCAATTCTCAATTTTTACATTCATTTTTTTTAAAGTACAGGTTGCTATGCCATTTTTAGACTAGACTTTTATACAATATAATCTAGTTTCTGGAGAGCTTGCAAACTCTGTTTTTTTTGTCGACAACATGAACATTGTCAACATAACTCACTGGAAATCCAAAATACTTCCACACAGGCGACTTCAGTGAAAGAGGAGGGGCGTTCAACCTCTGTCTATGGCAGTGGTGTCATTAGGCCTATTTTAAACATTCTTAAGCCCCCCTAAATAATTTGGTGTTTTTATTAATGAATTTTTTTTGTTTTTATTTTTTTTTTACAAAAAAGTGCATACAAATTCAATATGAAGTGGCCAGAATATGAGTTTAAATAAATAAATCATATAACCTGTCATTATTCACTTAAATATGATCATAAATCTGTCAGTTTCCCTTCACTTCATAGCGTAAGGTAGAGCGAGCCCCTTCAGAGGTCGTTATCCAATCCATTCCACTTGTCCATATGGAGAACGCCCACATCACTGAAAATCACTGAAGCACACAGAGTGACTAGAACAGCATTAGGAGAAGAACATGAATGAAGAAGAATGGATATAAGAGCGTTTTTCAAGAAAGTCAGTCAGAAAGCCAAGTGCTCCCTGTTTGACAAATAAAAACCTAGCTAGCACACTACAGACAATCTCTACGCATGTCTCACCTAGCTACTTCGCTAGCTATTTAGTCTGAAATGCACTGTGAAGGCCTTGGTTGTTTATAGAGTTAAGTGTGCACTCTATTTACCATATACTATCTTTGGGGTGACTTACTTCCAGAGCATCAGCTGTGTTTCTCATGCACCCTGTGAAACAGAAGTTGAGCTCATCCACGTATGATTATCATCAGAGAATAATAATAATAACTAGAACTGCAAGCAGTTATGAACGGGGGCAAAGCCCCCCCGTGCACCGCAGAGCCCATGGAAGTTGGCCCAAAGGATGACGGGCTCGGGGCAAATTGAAGACACAGGCAAATGTCTGAGCCGTGGTATCCGCTGTAATGGGAAGTGCACTGGAAGTGCAAAAGGCTGAATGTATGCCGATTTGGATTTATTGTACTAAGCCACGCCCACATTGACCAGTAATGACCACCTTCAAGATATGGCCTCAGGATTGGCCCTACATCATGTCGACCACATTTCACAAAAATCGGTGTAGCCGCTGAAGAGATATAACTTTCCCATCTTTGTAGCGCCCCCTAGTGGCCAAAATTCAGCTCATCCCTTCCCAGTGTCATGGCAACCAAGGAACTCAAATTTGTTGTTAATAGCATTTAGTTTGACCGAGATATCAAACCGTTTACATTTTTAAAGCTAGCTACAGAAATGTGTTCGTTTATAATTTGAGCATTTTTTGACCGAGCAAAATTCTGTTGATAACTTTAGATCAGGTCCAGCTGAAGAGTGTACATGGGCAGTTTCACGCAGATTGGACAAAATCCCAAGGAGGAGTTCGAAAAAGTAGGTTTTGCATATGTGGCGCTTTAGCAGACGTAATGTGCAGCAGAAGTGGGCCTGTCCTATGTCAGAAAACCCAGCTCTATTCAGGGAACATATGGATATAAGGTTTGCGAATGTGTTCTATTTAAAATGTGTAAGTTACAGGCAAAAACGTGATTGCATCCATTATAGCGCCACCTACTGGAGTACATGTGCAATTTTTAGTATGGAAGAACTGTGTCCTATTCTATCTGTACCATATAAATGTCAAAGCTCTCAGCATAATAGTTTGGCTGAAATTAATGTTTGTTGTTTATCTTGTAATAAGCCATGCCCACATTGACCAGTCATGACCACCTTCAAGATATGGCCTCAGGATTGGCCCTACATCATACCGACCAAATTTCGTAAAAATGGGTGTCGCCGTTCAAGAGATATAAACTTCCCATATTTTTAGCGCCCTCTAGTGGCCAAAATTCGCCAAATTCCGCTCATCCCTTCCCAGTGTCGGTGTTAATAGCATTTAGTTTGACCAAGATGTCAAACAGTTAACATGTTTATTGCTAGCTACAGAAATTTGTTTGTTAATAATTTGCGCATTTTTTGACTGAGCAGAATTCTTTTGATAACTTTAGATCAGATCCATCTGAAGAGTGTACATGGCAAGTTTCACGCAGATTGGACAAAATCCTGAGGAGTTCGAAAAAGTAGGTTTTCCAGGTTTTGCGATTTTGAAAAAAAACTTTCTAACCGGAAATGGGCGTGGCCAATCGCAAAGTGATTCAGCTCCATTCAGGGAATCTGGGGATACAAGGTTTTTGAATGTACGACATATGGTTTGGGAGTTATTGGCAAAAACGTGTTGGCCTAGGTTATAGCGCCCCCTGCAGGCGGATATATGTACTTTTTTGTGTCTGAGGTATTCGCAGGAGTCTGGACCAACCTTCCAAATTGCACCACCCTCCCTTGCACGGTTTAGCCTGCAGCACCACTTTTAGCCGGAGAAAAATGAAAATAAAAATCTTTACAATTACAATAGGGTTCCTGGCACCGCTGGTCCTAGGAAACGTTCCCTCTGCCCCCTAATAACAATAATACTATTCAACAGAACAAAATCAATGACTAAATAGACAACGTAATTCCACGTATACCTCTGGAGGTATTCCATCAAACCCTGGAGATTTGTTTCTTTGCATGTCTGGAGCTGCTGCCTTAATGTCTTCCAGCGATAAGGGTGCGTCAAGTCGCATAGAGTCAGCCCCTGCCAATTGTGGTAGATCTACTTGGCCAAGAAAGTTCACTTATATCTATCCAGCTGTATCTCTGATTGGTATAAATTAGAGTAATATGTGCAAAGGGTCTTATTCACTTGCTTGGGATCAGTCAGAATTTGGCCTGTTGTAGACCTGATGGAAGGAATGTCAGCAAAGTACGCGTTGGTCCTTATTTTGGAGGCTAGGAGGTGGCTGGGTCTAGACCCCTGAAAATAGTAACGCTGTCTACTTAAAATATTATTAATTTCTTTTTTAATGATTTCCCATTGTAATTCAACCTGTTGGGAATAGTTATTTTGTAAGGTCAAATCTATTCTAGCCAAGTCAGCTTCCAGAGCTTGTGATTTAGCTGTTCTATCCTTACGCAGATTTGAGGCTAAACGGATGGCGTTGCTTCCTATAAACCCTTTGACCGCATCCCATAAAATCCAGCCCCTACAATGAGAGAATATTCAGGTAGTTCTAGCATTTTCTGTCTAAATGTGTCAAAGAAAGTTTTATCAAAAAATCGGCGCGAAGTATAAATTGGTGTGTTGTGTACCGGAGCGTAATAAAGATTAGGGTGCAGGGGCCGGATTTCTTTCTGTTGTTGTCACTGTACACACAGTGAGCATGCATGATTTCGCCCTCTAGACTGCTCAGGGTGGGGAACCACTTCGGTACCAATTTTGTGAAGAACTGGACCGCGTTGGACCCTGCGATCCCTTCTGGTAGCCCGATGGCGTGGACATCGCAGCGCCTGCTCCGATCCTCCATGTCAGCTAGCTTAAGCTGCATCGTCTCCAACGTGGCCTCTCACTGTTACTTTCAACATTCAACCGTATTTTGTCCAGTTCCACATTGACTGAGCCGATACTCTCGGTTAGAGAAAGTAAATCAGCTTGAATGGCTCCTAATGTTGCCTCTGTGTCTTCTCCCATCTGCTGAAGTTTGTCAAAGCGAGTCTCCAGGTAGCCATGTTGTTTTTTAAGTTTGGCCCCCGCTATGGCCTCCGTGTCGGACATCCCTCGTCTATACAGCAAGGCATGGCTCAAATTTCTTCTTCAAATCGGTCATGGCGTATTAACAGTCAGCGGTGCATTCAAATCACCATTTTGTCCAGCTGACCATATGACTCCCCCAAGCCTCCCCTGTCCTTAAAACCTAGTGACGCCCCTGGTCTATTGGTCTACTGCATCTGCAGTTGCCATTGTTGTAAGAGTGGTGTAGCCCCTTTCAGGAATAGGGCGGTGCGTGAGGTGTGTGTGTAAGGTGCAGAAGGTGTGAGTGGGTGAGCGAGAGTGAGGGAGTGTGCGTACATACGGACACTAGTGAATGAATAGGAGTGGAAGGAGAAGCGAAAGGAGTAGCAGTAGTAGCGACCGCAATAAAGCGTACAATATAGTCTGCAGTTTGGCTGTGAATGAAGGCGACGGCGAGATACAGCAAAAGCTCCCTGGTATTATTTCCCGACCAGCTTTACACGTGAAAGGAGGTTTACCCTGAAAGTAAACACAAACTTCACCCCTGGAGGAAATCATTTCCTCTGTGCTTACCGACCACGGTCCAGGAGCCGAACAGGAATGGTGTAACACCATGCTATCGTTTGGCTGGCTGTAGCTAATAGCTACTGACTTTAGCTAGTAGCTAAGTTAGAGGAGGTTGACTCGCAGCACTACGAAACGTGTGTGTTTTTTTTCGCTTGGCAAGCCGACCGGACATGACATGGGGGTGTGGCATCATCGACGATTCCATTTTTTAATTCGAAGTTCGAGATTGTGACTTAATTTTGGTTGAAAATCTAAATCGTGACACCATTAATGGATTTGTATGAAATTCAGTGTGCAGGATGCAGGGTTGCACCTCAATAGACGGCTTAAATATGCTTCTGATCATTTAAAGTGGGAGTGGCTTATAACAAAATATAAATTTCATGAAAAATCCCATCTTCAAAAAATCATTTAAAAAATCATTTAAAAAAATCAAACAAACATACTAAAGACCTGGCATTTTTTCAGCACATCCAGTGAATTGTGAAAAAACCTTGGTGAATGGTCTATTCAGAGGTGTGTCACTATTTTTTTCATTTCATTGTCACTTGCACTATATGTACACATTTCTTTTATTTCATTTAATTATTAATCTACTTTCACAAAACATCTTACTATATAAAAATACATTGTTTTATTTCCTGGACTTTGTTTTGTTGGAAAACACACACACACCGTTGCAGGTACTCCATCCAGTTGTCGAGCTCCGTGGTTGGATACCATGATGCCATCAACACCATAATTCACAGCCTGGACAGCATCCTCACCTGAGAGAGAGAGAGAGAGAGAGAGAGAGACAGACAGACAGACAGACAGACACACACGTGTGTGAATGAGACAAAGTCAGCCACATAATATCACAGTTAAAAGACTTCTCACATTTTTAAAACAAGTTGTTGATTCATTGGGATATTTTTTCTGCTATTTTAGCCCATTTTAAATATGAATGACTTTATGCTGTTTGTTCTAAATGGGACCTATTACTTTGATGACCATTTTGCCCCATGTCATTCCCAGTGATTTGGTTTCTAGATTGAGACAATGTGAGTACAGAGTAAGGCCCCATACAGTACAGGCCCATTTTCAAATATGTGTGAATAATTGGCCATGAAGCTTTTCTTAAAATATAACAAAGATGGGCACTGACCTCTAAAAAAGAAAAACTAAATGTACATTCAACTGGAAAAATTCTTCAATTTTTCCAATTGAATGTACATTTAGTTTTTTAGACATTTTACTTTTGTGGAATCATATGAAACACCATTGTGTGTGTGTGTATCCGCATGTGTACCATTCAGTACTCCTTTCACAATGACAGGTAGACACGTGTGTTTTTTCAACCAGGTGATGTCATCCCAACATAGAGTGGGGTCGATGGCTTTGGCTACATAAACAGCCAAACCACTGTCATTGCCATAGCTCCCCTCAGAGAAAGCCAGGGAGGCTGTTGAGAAGTTAGACATGCTGGGGAGACGCAACACACACACACACACACACACACACACACACACACACACACACACACCCCCCACACACACACACAAACACACACAGTGAGGAGTTAGGATGGGCGCTCACCATGCATTCTATAATCTCCATTGTGGAATTTGGGAAGTGATGCTCTTGCTCATGTGTTTTTGGTTCCTACCTTAGATGTTGGGGCAGTTTGAAGCGGTTGCGCATGTCGTCCCGTCTCTTCCCCAGGTATGGTGTATCCACAGTAACAAAGATAGCCTTATAGCCCACCTCCTCTGCCCGGCGGACCAATGATAGTGTGAGCTCTCTGTCTTTATAGATGTAAAGCTGCAGCCACAGGGTACCCCCAGCACCCACCGAGGCAGTCATTGCTGACATCACCTCCTCTATAGTGGAGGTGGCCCAGGAGCTCAGCATCATCCCTGTTCCCACTGCCTGGCATGCTGGATTGACATATAATATTAGCAGTGTTAAGGGTGTTTTCCAGATAAGTTCGAAAGAGGGCTCATTATGAATTATGAATAGATTTTACCTAGCGCCATTTCAAATCATGGATCCCTACACCAATTTATAAAACTATGAAAACCTGTTTTGCACCAAACATATGAAAGAAGACAACATTGCACTGATGTAAACATGTCAAATTTTACAATAACTAATAAACACTACTTCTCTGTCCATGTCCATGTACCCAGAAGTATTTATTTGGCCCTCTCATGGCTATATTGACAGGATGGCTTTTGGAGATGGCAGGAAATGAGATGAGGGAGAGGGGGGAATGACATGCAGCAAATGGCCACAGGTCAGACTTGAGCCTTGGGCTGCTGCAGCTAGGACAAATCCTCTGTACATGGATCGCACACTCTACCAACTGAGCAACTGGGGTGCCCAAGGTTGTCCAATTTTGTGAGTTTTTGAGTTAAACACACACAGATCTACGTTTCCTGTTTTGAGGCATGGACTCCACTGGACCCCTGAAGGTGTGCTGATGCACCAAAATGTTACAGGGGTGTGAAATTCGGAAAATCTGGCTTTTCCCACCTGAAAATGAGGCTCTCATGAATCATGCAAATCCGTTTTTTTCTTTTCTTTTTTTTGGGGGGGGGATGCACAAGGCACGGGTCGGGTATTGGTAAACATAATGACCGGCCACCACTGTCAACGTTTTTGTGCCTCTGATTCATGTCTTCATGTCACTCTGCAAGCAGTCCATTAATTTGTCACAACGGAACTTCATTCAAAGCAGAGCTCCACCAAAGAGCCTGCAATTGTTGAGGAAGGTTATCTGATGTGTCAGTGTTTTCCCTACATGCATTCTGCTGCTGGATTTTCAGCGCCGCCGCAAAAAAAAAGACATTATTTTTGTAGGTTTAATATCACGGCGAATGGCGAATTTAAGTTGCACACAGTGAAAGCACTACACCCTAAGTTATATGGAAATCGATTATTATTGTCATTAATGCTATTTGTATAATTTCTACAAATCGTTTAAGTTGAGTGACTGAAATCCTCTTCATCCTATTCAAAGGCTGCAACAGGCGACTCATCGAACCGGGGTGAAGTTAGTTTCAGGTTGGATATTCGGTGGATACTCACCTGGGTCCAGCCGCGACTTTACTAAGGTTCGCCCAGTCTTAGCAGCAGGAGGACGGCTAGCTCACCTCCCAGAGCCTCACGCTGAACCGCTGGAGACTGATTTAGGGACCGTCATTAAATTATTTAGAATAAATATTAATACAAAATAATTGCAGTTTTTTTCAATATTTTCCATGTGACTCCAAACCAGCAGCAGATTGTATTAGTAAACTGGATGAATGAGTCATAGCTCTTTCTATTGTTCTTTAGTGCTTCCTCTATTTTATATAAATATTAATATGCAGAAATTATGATTTTTTTGTCAATAGCTTCCATGTCATGTGGCCCACTGACTTCTAAAACAGATTGTTTCCATAAAAAAATTTATAATAATAAACAAAATAATGGTAAAAAAAAAAGTTATCTAATGCTCAAGAGGTTCAAGCAGCAATGTCAACTTCTACACTATTTTGTCTTAGATTGTGATTCTGAAATTCTGACAATTAATTTTTTTTCAAAAATCTCTTATCATGGACAATGATCAGCACCCTCTACATCACACAGTAGACAGACAGCGGAGTACCTTCTCTCACAGACTGCTGCAGCTCCGCTGTCGAAGGGACAGATACAGGAAGTCTTTCCTGCCACATGCCATCACACTGTACAATAACAGCTAAAACTGGTCATAACACAGTCTCTACGCACTTTGGTTTTATACAATCTGTTTACCGCACCTTATATTTTATCTTGCACTACAATTACTCTGCTTATTTATACACTTTTATACATTTTGTATTACTTTTTCTGTTCTATTTAATATGTCTAGGTTGTTCCTCTCATTTCATTGTGTTGTTATTGTCTATGTGTATAATGCTGCTGCCACACCGTAATTTCCCAGCTTGGGATCAGTAGAGTCAGTCTATCTATCTATCGTCACCATTTAAAGGGTTATTTTTCAACATTTTCTTCCGGGGGGAGGGCATGCCCCCAGAGCCCCCCAGTGTTGCTAGGTTACCGACTCAGAGCACTGCTGCTACAGACAAATCTAGGGGAAACACTGTGTTCTGAGAATTTTGGACGTGTGGGGTGAACTGTTTCTTTCTTAGCTGAAGCCAACAACGAGACAAAAAAAATGTAAAGAGAGACATAGTGGAGCCGTATATTTTCCTGCTTTTTTGTCCTTTGCCAATCACACCTATGATGTTAGCAGCAGATCCTTTAAGTCCTGTAGGTTACAAGGTGGGGCCTCCATGGATTGGACTTGTTTGTCCAGCACATCCCACAGATGCTCAATTGGATTGAGATCTGGGGAATTTGGAGGCCAAGTCAACCCCTCAAACTCGTATTTGCATTGTATATTCTGTAGGGCTGCAACGATTCGTCAACGTTGTCGACAAAAATCGATAATAGAAATAGTCGACTATGAATTCCATTGTCGACAAATTGCAACAATTGTCGCCAGACGCGTTTTTCCAACTGAGTGAGGCATCTCACTTCATTACAATCTCTGCCGAGAGTCGCACATGCGCAATAGCGTCTCTGCCGAGCGGTAACTATGAAAATGGCGGCGTCCTACCAGCAGGGGCTGGCTCAATTTGCGGCAGCGGCACCCAGCTACGGCATCTCTGGTGGCACCCCCAGATGCCGCAGCTAGGTGACGCTAGCAGTCGCGGCAGGTGCCGCTGTTTGCCGGAGGTGCCACTGTGTGCCAGGAGGTGCCGGTGCTTGTGCCACTGCATGCCGGGAGGTGCCGGTGCGTGCCAGGAGGTGCCGGTGCTTGTGCCACTGCATGCCGGGAGGTGCCACTGCGTGCCAGGAGGTGCCAGTGCGTGCCAGGAGGTGCCAGTGCTTGTGCCGCTACCGGTGACATCTGCCGTGGCATCCAGGAGTGCCAGCGGGGATGTCGCAGGACATGTCGCAGCAAATGCCGCTGTTTGGACGAGATGTCGCGGCAGAAGCTGATGTTTGGTGGAGGTGCCACTGCTTGCCGTACAGACTCCTCTCTCGGACCGCATCCATACATACTTGGACCGTACGTCGACGTCGCCGCCATATTGGCAGCTCCGTCCCGTGAATTAATACAAGTCAATGGAGTTAACTTTATAAAGCGTTTAAAACCTCATTAAACCTCATTTACACATTCACACACGTACGGATACATTCAGAGAGGAACCAAAAACAACGTCTGTAACGTTCTCTGATGATTATAAGTTAACTACTCCTCCTATGTTCTGTATACAGGTCCGCACCAAATCATTTTATAATGTTTTTATGAGTGTTTACAGCTGCTAACGTATGTAACGCTGTTATTGTGATGATACATGACGGTTAAATGTTTAATCTGTGTCTATAAAAACCAGATCCTGAGATGTGAATGTGACGTCTGTCTCCCATACTGTCAACTTGTTTCATTAAATTTAAGTTTAAATATGGACAACTGACGTCATAATATATTAATCAGAATCAGAAATACTTTATTGATGCCCGACGGGAAATTGCAGCGTAGATGCTCCCATTCAAAGTCAAGAATATGCAGAAAAATAGTACTACTACGACTACTACTACTACTAATAATAATAATAATGAAAACTATATATGGTGCATATTTATAATAGTAGCCTGCTGCAACTTTACTTTTCTTTTTTCTTTTTTTTTTACAATGAAATGTTGTTGTATACATTATCATATGTTATAATGTTCTGTCATGGAGTATATCTCTTCACTGCTGAAAAAAAGAAAGCAGGCTCACTGCTGCTGCAGTTTCTGATCTTCATTTGCAGACTTTGTTAATTTTTTGTCTCCATGATTGTAAGTACTTAGATCATAAAAAAAATCACTGTGTTTATAAAAACGACGTTGGTGTTTTTTATTCACACATCTGTTACATTTACATGTCAGGATGTGGTTGGAAGGATTCAATATTTAGATGTCATGTACAGGGTATAAAATGAGATTTTTGACCAATGGCAGGTAGGGAAATTTTACCGGCCAAAATATGTTTTGACCGGCCACTGAAGTGTTCACAATCAGGATCAGATTTCCTATAGGAAACACTGAACAGCATATATAACTGTTCATTTCCAACGGATTGTTTTTAGTAGGGAACTATCTAAACTACTACTTCTTCCTCTTCCTCTAGTTACTAGTAGTGTTGTGTCGGTCGCGAAAGTGTCGTTCAAAAGAACGAATCGTTTGAGTGAACGAAATGAACGGAATCACTTGAGGAACTGATTCGTTCCTTTCTCAGTTCAGTTGAGCTCAGCAGCGAGCATGCCGGCTGGGAGTGGAACTGCCGAAAGTGATTCTCAGCGCCGTCACGTTCACGCTGATTCTGTTCACGTCCTCAGCATGTCGTTCGCGAACGACTGATTCACGTCCTCAGCACGTCGTTCGCGAACGACTGATTCACGTCCTCAGCACGTCGT
>CAEMYA010000435.1:322210-347063 GCA_903131615.1 Diplodus sargus | reverse complement strand
CATGCAGTGGCACAAGCAGCGGCACCTCCCGGCACGCAGTGGCACCTCCCGGCACGCAGTGGCACCTCATGGCACGCAGTGGCACCTCTTGGCACGCAGTGGCACGCAGTGGCACCTCATGGCACGCAGTGGCACCTCCCGGCACGCAGTAGCACCTCCCGGCACGCAGTGGCACAAGCAATGGCACCTCCCGGCATGCAGTGGCACCTTATGGCACGCAGTGGCACCTCCCGGCATGCAGTGGCACAAGCACTGGCACCTCCGGCACAGAGCTGCGGCATCTGGGGGTGCCACCAGAGATGCCGCAGCTGGGTGCCGCTGCAAATTGAGCTTGCTGTCTCTCTGTCCTACACAGCAGCTACGCGTACCAAAACTTCTAAAGTTTGGGAGCATTTTAGCCTGGATACGGCGAATAAAAAGATTACTTGCAAGGTCTGCAAAGCAGGCCGTTCTCCATGGTCGATGTTGCCGGGTTTCAACAGATGATCACCCAGTTCATCCTGCCGTCCAGAACCCATTTCACCCACTTGATGGAGCAGAAATACAGTACAACGTTTCTGAAGGTAATTGTTTAAAATGCACACACACACGGTTCATATAAGCAATCACACATTTCACTTAAAAGCAATTACATATTTCATATAAGCAATCACACACACACACACACATTTCATAATTGATATAAACAATCACACATATTTCATACAAGCAATCACAAATTTCATTTAAAAGCAATTATTTCATTCATATAAGCAATTATATATTTACATTTATACATATTAAAATAGCTGAAATACATAACTTAATTTTGGCTAAATCATAGAGTAGCTGCAATTATTTAAAATGTGAAACTTATATGTTGAATAGTTTCTGTTGACATGTAGGTTTTTGCACTTTAAATATTTTCAAAAATCAACTTTTGTGTTTAAAGGTAAAGGAGATCCTAAAATAGGTCAACAGCTCCCTCACACTGACGTGTGATGTTTGGACCAGCCGTGCCACAGAGGCATATCTTGGAGTTTTGTGTCATTTCATCACAAAAGGGGCAAAAAATGGGCAAACAATGGGCACACCCTCCAACTTATCATCAACTTTGCCCTCAAAGAGCCCAGCATCAACAAAGCTACTGGTGCTGCAAGAAACCTAGTGGAGCACTTTAGGAGAAGTGAGCTGGCTAATTCAAAACTGAAGAAGAAGCAGCAGCAAATGAACACCACAGAGCACAAGCTGATCCAGGACATCAGTACGCGATGGAATAGTACCTATTACATGGTAGCAAGACTCCTGGAGCAGCGCTGGCCAGTCACTGAAACTCTCTCAGACCCTGAGGTAACACCAAGAGGCAAGCACTACTTTGACCTGAAACCAGAGCAGTGGGTGCTACTTGAAGAGCTGGTGCAAGGGTTGGGACCTTTTGAATGTGCTATGGTTTTCCTCAGTGGACAGTAGTATGCTACTGCTTCATGTCTTCCACAGCTGGTCAAAGGGCTGCAACGGTCCATGCAGCAAACCCAGTTTGAGACAAGCTCAGGAAAAGCCTTTCGAGCCATTGCAGGAAAAGGAATAAGTGAGAGATGGGAGAATCTTAACACTGTGTCTGCAGAGAGAGACAACCCACTTGTTCTTGCAGCTGCCATTGACCCAAGATTCCGAAAGCTGAAGTTTATCTCACCTGAAGATGGCACAAGGGTGCAAAGTACAGTTGAAGTTCTTGCTATCAAAGAAGCAAAGGCCGAGACTGGGATACATGATGACCCTGAGCTACAGCAGAAGCGGAGGAGTCATGTCCCAGGGGGAAAGTCAGCGCTGGATAACCTGCTTCAGTCTAACACTGACAGTCTGAGTGAGGAAGAGGAGGAAACCCAGGAGGACAAACAAATCCAAATGGTGAGGAGGGAAGTTCAGATGTTCTTCACAGAGCCACCAATAGCCAAAAAGGATGACCCTCTCAGCTGGTGGAGAGAAAATGAGGGGTGTTTTCCCACACTGTCAAACCTAGCCAGATCTCTTCCGTGCATTCCTGCAACATCCACCCCGGCAGAGCGAATTTTCTCAGCAGCAGGAAATATCTGCTCCCAGAAGAGAGCAAGCCTCACACGTGACCATGTGGATATGCTAACTTTCCTTAGTATGAATAAACTGAACGACATAGCCTGAGCCTCATGTTGATTTTAAACCTGGTCTGTCCACCATGACAGGTTTGTGTCCAGGTTGTATCACACAGTCCATGTTTACAACTTGAATTTGGACAACTCTGAATGCTTTATTTTCAGCTGTGTATCTACAAATGTCAGTCGTTAAAACCGTTAGATTTCAGATTGTTGAGAATTGTAAAGTTCTTTTGCAGACTGTGCAGTTGACCACTGAATGTACTTCACAAAATGCACTTAATATTTGTTTTGTTTACTGTTTAACTGCTGCTAATGTGCCGTCCCTTGGTTTACAGGAAAAAATGTTTACTTGATTTTAATTTATTATTTGTTTTTTATTAAAAACATTTGCCTGTCCTTGAAAAATGGACAGAGGTTTATTTATTTATGGATTTATGTCTATACTGACCGAGAACTCTGCCTAATTGGTTTTAGAGACGACATTTTAATTTATTTTTTGTATGAACCGGCCTATCAGCAGCAAAGTTGAATAAAAGATGCATTTTTTATTGAAGTACCCATCTTTCTTGTGTTTATTATCATTTGCCACACAATTAAAGCAACCTCGTGCTAAATTTAAGAAAAATTTAATAATTATCCGATTAGTCGACTAATTGTTTCAATAGTCGGTGACGAGTCGACTACTAAAATAGTCGTTAGTTGCAGCCCTAATATTCTGACACCTTTATGTCAGAACCAGCATTAACTTCTTCAGCAATTTGAGCAAAAATAGTTTGTCTGTTGGATCGGACCACAAGGGCCAGCCTTCACTCCCCACGTGCATCAATGAACCTTGGCTGCCCATGACCCTGTCTCCTGTTCCCCACTGCTCCTTCCTTGGACCACTTTTGATAGATAATGACCACTGTATACCGAGAACACCCCACAAGAGCTGCAGTTTTGGAGATGCTCTGACCCAGTCGTCTAGCCATCGCAATTTGGCCCTTGTCAAACTCGCTCAAATCCTTACGCTTGCCCATTTTTCCTGCTTCTAACACATCAACTTTGAGGACAACATGTTTACTTGCTGCCTAATATATCCCACCCACTAACAGGTGCCATGATGAAGAGATAATCAATGTAATTCACTTCACCTGTAAGTGGTCATAATGTTATGCTCAGAGCATAGGCGCCGATCCCGTGGGTGCTCCGGTGCTCGAAGACCCACTAACAACGTTGAGCACCCACTGGCCAATCGGAATGGCCGATCAAAAAAAAAAGAAAAAGAGTAGGCTACCTGTGGAGGCTGAGAATAGCCCCTCTCACACAGAGACGCTGCATTAATGCACCAGCGGCGGTTCGTCTATTCTCCGCCTTTGGTCATTCACACAGTGACCTGTCATGATGATGACGTCGGGGTGTTTTCCAGGTTGTCCCCCCTGTCACTCTAAACCACTCTAATAGAGTGAATAATAAAGTCACTCTAATAGTGTAATTTAGTGGGTTCTCAATCACTACACAAATGTGTAGTGATTGAGAACCCGCTAAATTACATTATTACATAATCGCCATCAGTAAACAGGTCACTGCGTGACTGTCACTCGCAGGGATGGAGGCTGTTTTCTGGGGGAAAGTTCACTGAAGTCTCGGTCGGGAGGGCTGACCATTGTGGTGATTTGTATCAACACAACCACTTGAGTGAGTTAAAGGTTTTTGCCGGTGACAGACGCAGTTTTTCGGGCAGAAAGAGTTGGTAGGACAGACAGGAGGACAGACGCTGCTCCGCCTACAACTGCGGTATTGTTTTCCTCATATAAGTTACCAAGGACAGTTACAGTTACTATGTTACTTTTGCTTGGTCATGAAACGTTAAATTAATCGTTAGATTAGTGACTAATCGAAAAAATAATCGCTAGATTAATCGTTTGAGGCAGCTCTAAATAAAAGTCAGTTTGTGACAATCATTAGGCCTACCTTGGTGGTATTCATTTAATTTGAGCACCAAAAAAATAAAATAAAAAAAATTGAACATCCAAGGGCAAAAAACATAAATCGGAGCATGTGAGCGGAGCTGAGCCGCGAGAATTTCCGCTCCCCGCTTACGTAGGTGTTCGCTCCTTCGCTCCATCGCTCAAAGTTATACCAGACAGCTCCGCTGAGTCGCTCCACGCTCGCTCAAATTTAAAAGAGGGAACAATTCCTGAAATTGCACCTATATGACCTGTCTGCTTGCTTTTCGAAATATTTTACAAACTCCATCTCTCAACAAATGGCCTCCTTGAAGGCATACGTGAGTCTGTGTGGACTTGTGCATGCCCTAGACTCGTGGAGAGCGGTATGGAACGGAACTGGAGCAAAACGGAATCATCACTCTGACCACTCCCCACTCGCTCCGCTCCGCTCACATGCCCTGTGTCTGATTGGTGTACCTGTATACACAAATGTTCAAATTGAGGTTGTCTCACAACGCTACATCACTGAAAGCACCAGACATATTCATTGAGGCTTTCTCTTCCACTCCTCCCCTCTCCAGGTTCTCTGTCAGTGACCTTGTACATCATTTCAGCTCTAAAATTACAAATGTTATTGAAGCCATAGCACCCACTAAAGTGAAGGTGATCTCTGGTAAGAACTAATCTCCTTGGAGAAATGCCACGGTCAAAATGTAAAAAAAGGAATGTCGAAAAGCTGAGCACAGGTGGCAAAAAACAAATCTCCAGGTACATTCTGACATTGATCAAGAGAGACTTTACATTTTTAATTTAGAACTGAAGAAGTCAAGGCAATCCTTCTTCTCAGACATCACCAAAAACAATAATAATGCACTTGTGTCGACAGGCTAACAAATCCTCCCTTGCCAGTATCCTCTGAACATCCATCAACCAGGGCCTGTAATGAATTTGCATCCTCCTTCACTGCAAAAAATCTAAACAAGTGGTCAGTGCCACTTAATAGGTACAGGAAGTGTGTTGTCCATGTGTTCACCTAAAACCAACCCTAATACCATGACACAATTTGATCCAATCAATGACAAAAACCTGCAAGAGATAATACAGCATTTGAAATCTTCTGCCTGCTGCCTTGATATTTTACCAGCAGGGTTCTTCCAAAAAGTTTTAGACTGTTTGGCTTCAGATCTGCTACAGATTGTCAACATGTCTCTTCTCTCAGGTGTCTTCCCCCAAGCCTTGAAGACTGCAGTCATTAAACCACTCCTGAAGAAGAACAATCTAGACACATCGGTAATGAATAATTATAGGCCCATATCAAACCTTGTGTCTGAATTGTGCTATACAAATAAACTTGCCTTAAAAGTAACATTGTTGAAAGCTGCTTCTTGTCCCTTCATAATTTACTAAGAAGTTTAATAATGACAAATACATGTTTAGTTGGTTCATAAATCAAACCAGTTTAAGCTTGTACACTGGCTGGCAGAATTGGAAACCAACTGAACCCTGACATCAATAGTCAAACATGGGTAAACATTTGGCTTTTTGGGTGAGGAACTTTTATCACCTTCACTTTCAACAATCATTACAGGAACCCTTTCTTCAAAAAACAGTTCTTTAAAGCAAATGGTTCCGAGTAGAATCTCAGTCCTTGAATATAACCCTTGGAATGAATAAAGTATATATCTATCTTGAGGGAAAAAATCCCTTTGGAACTAATTTATAAGAATATACTGTATACGCAAAATACATACACCACTGAGACAAACAGACACAATGTTACATACACAAAGAATTAGATAACCTAATGCAGAACATTTGCAGAACTTCCAAGATGGTGCACATATTTAAGGTTTCAGCTCATAGAAAGCATTGTTCCAGAGGGTGGGGGCCGTCACTCGCCTGAAGGACAAATATCATTTCTTTGAGGACAACAATGTGAACATCTTGTCCAGAGAAGACAGATGGTTATAAAGAGGAGTATAAGAATCCATCTATGTCAAACTGGAATGGCCGTCTTTGAACAGAGGAGGTGGCCGTAGACATTGTGTTGGGTGTAACGCGTTACAAAGTAACATTACTTTTTTCAGTAACGAGTGTAAGGCATTACTGTTCTGAATGTAGTAATCACATTAAAGTTCGCCAAGCTCGTTACTTACGTTACATTGCTCGGTTAATCAATTTTAACAGCATGGTCGCACGCATCACACACGGCGGGCTGGGGGGGCGGCCGCCAATCTGTAGACTTTCTCGCAGATTTAGCGACTTTTCAGACCCTCTTGGCGACTTTATTTCTGAAAAAGCTACGAGCGACAAATTTATTCAGATCATCGGGGGGAAGGCGAGAAATATATTACATTGTAATTTACAAGCTGCTCAGAGTAATCGCAGAGCACAGCTCCTCTGCAGCAGCGCTGGGCTCTCTCCCCTCCCGCGCGGCTGCGCTGGCGACAGGCCGGTGTGTGTATGGGGGCGCTGGCTGGGGCAGCAGGAGGGTTGGAGGGGAACGTAAGGAAAATAACTTGACTGTAAGGTGCACTTTGCCCGTGTTGGAAACCTCTCCTCACCGCTGCTAACACTACCTCAAACTTAACGAAGCACCTACAGAGACAGCACGCACACACAAATCTTGTTGCTAAGGAACCGTGGACTAACATGAATGAAACGCCAAGACAGAATGTAACGAGTAATGTAACGAGTAATGTGACTAATTACTTTCTCCAGGCAGTAATCTTGTAATGTAAGGCACTACTATTTTTGAGAGTAATGTGAAATATGTAATATATTACTTTTTTGAGTAACGAGCCCCAACACTGCTTATCACCCACCTACAATGCTGAACTGAGTTAGATAGATAGATGGATAGAAATACTTTAATGATCCCAGACTGGGAAATTATTTTGTTACAGCAGTTCTCTCCACAGACAGCTTAACAACCGCACTAAGCACTAAGATTATTAGGCTTTATTAAAGCTTCACTTGTTCTTTCATTTTTAACAAATTATTACATTATTGGATGTTACAGATACTCTCAAATAGAAAATGTGATCAATTCTAAATCTTTCAATATTCAAAAATTGCATTCTGTATCAGTTCCCGCACTGTATGAATGTGTGTGTTTTTACCCCTTGCTGTGGCTGTCTCTCCTTCAGAATGAGCCATTCTTTGCATTGCTGTGGCTGCAACACAGAGAGGCATGCTGAGTTGCTGGCCCAGCACAGAGACAGACAAATCTACTGTGGACACATTCCTCAACACCCGGGGGACAAGATACCACCTGCAACACACACACAAAGAAAAATGGAAAAACATTACAAAGTTTTAGATTCATTTCTGTGACATACAGTCATTGTAATGTGACACTTTATGCTGTAGTTCTTGTTGTTGGAACAGTCTCTTATTTATTTCATTTATTCATGTTGTATATGAGGCTTCTGTATCTGTTGAGTGTGACAATATGGAAACACTGAGTCTGTCTAACAGCTTGGGCCGAAGTGTCAGTGTCAGTAAAGAAGTAAAATCAGTGGTGTTCTCCCTCAGTACTATGACAGAGATAACATCAAGACACTGTCTGACTATCGGTCAGATTGCCCATTCACAAAATCAGCGTTTTATCATCTTAAAAACGTCTCCAGACTCCTCCTTCTTCGAACCTGTGGCTGAGACCCTCATCCTCATGCCTTCATCCCCTCCAGCCTGGACTACTGTAAAAGAGTCCTGTCCAGACTCCCTTCCAAAACCCTGGACAGGCTCCAGTATGTGCAGAAATCTGGGTCCTCACCTGCATCAAGGCCTGGCAGCACATCACCCCTACTCTCATCTGCCTTCATTGGCTCCCAATCAAATCACGCACCACTTACAAAATTCTCCTCCTGACCTATAAATCTCTCCATTCCCACCATTATACCCAGTCTCAGAAGCTGCGCTCATCAAGCACACACCAGCTCTCCAAACCCTCACACCAAACTGCAAACCCTCAGTGACAGAGCCTTCTGTGTGACAGCCCCCACCCTCTGGAACACTCTCCCAGCTGAAATCCGCAAACCGACTTCTCTGGAGACCTTCGAAAAATACTTAAAAACCCATCTCTTTAATAACCCTGAAAGGCGCAATATAAATTACATTTATTGTCATTATTATTAGTGGGCCAAGCCCGAGGGCCCGAGCAGGGAACCTGCGAGGTCCCTATTGTTTTTACAACTAGTGCGTTGCCCGTAGGAAGCATGTATTCCTATAGAAAAGTGGGAGGTTAAGTAGTTTTTTCATGGATGGCCAAATGAGGTTGTGTTTGAAGGTGACACATCAGGGATATAACTGGCTGTTTTTGACTACTTGTAATTATACCATTATATTTCACCTTAAAAACTATTTACCTTGCCTTGTTTGGTGTCATTATTTTAAGCACAACCTCACATGTGTGACTGTATATATTTTTTTTTTCATTTTAACATATTATATTAACACTATGGACCTAAAATCACAAAATAACATAAAATCAGAGTAGGAAAAAGTTAGATTTTTTACAGTTTAATGAACCAATTGCATTAGTTATAATGCAAATATACATTGTTTGCTGAATTTGTGCATACGTTTTTGAAATTTACAAAGTTATATGTAACTATTTACATTAAAATGCAGGCAATGCCTCAGGCTCCTCAGCTCATTCCTGCCTGCTCCGCAATTCAGCAGTTGACTCACAACACAAATAAAAACGACTACACTACACACTAAACCAAACACTTCATTACACACTAACTATACACTCCAAACATGCTAGATGTCACAGATCTCTCAACTCTCAAAACTCGCTGTCTCTGTCGCTGTCTGTATCACCGCCAGCATCCCTCACACAACTTCCTGTTCCTCAACAACCAAACTTGCTTCTTGGACACTTTCGTGACAAAAGCCCGTTTTTAACATTTCTTCCTGCACCAGACACAAAGCAAACGTGACGGCAATGTTCCCGAAAAAGCGTGGCGGACATTATTTACCCTCAGTCCGGTTTTGGACGTGCCAGTGGGTCCGGTCCATCGCCTCGGGAGGTGGGCCGTCTGGGTGAGCTAGCAGCTAACATTAGCTACACACGAACATTCACAGGTTCCGATTCCACTTTGTTGTCGGCGCGTCTCCAGATCTCATCAGACCCAAACAGACTCGGTCTGCACTCGTTTAGTCTCATTAATCCACAACAGTCAGTTTAGATGCACAGAACAGAACAGGACCGAACCGCCGGTAAAATCCTGGTCCAGCTCGCACTGCTGCAAGTATAAATCCGCTTGTTTCTTAAGGTATGTCGTGGGCTTGAGCTCTGCAGTGATTGGCTCTGGTGCGTATGTGGCTACAGTGTGACAAAAAGTTATTAGAAGAATTTTGATAGGCCAAACAATACTCAATACGGTTAATAAATGACAACATCCTGCAGATTTGGTTCAAAACAGGAAGTGTTGCATATCTCCACACTGGTGTGGTCTAATGACATGAAACTCAGGTTACTACTTCCCCATGAACCCCCGAGGCCCTGTGCAAAATTTCAGGCAATGACCACAAGGTGGCGCTCTTTAAATTGAAGTATTTTATATCTCCACAACGGTTCATCGGATCAATACGAAACTTAGTACAATTATTGTCAGTGCCTTCCTGAGGACAGCTGACGAAGGGTTTACCGATCCGCCACTAGGTGGCGCTCTGGTGGCCGTTTAATTTGATATTTGGCACTGTGCCCACACCATAACACTTATGGAAATAAAATACATAGAGGTGCTATAGAAGGGCCCCTGTGACTTACACACCAAAAATGACCAGCAGGTGGCGCTATTTTCAATGCAAAAGTGTTTTTAGCCCACAACTCCCACATAAAATGTCGCACATTGTTAAACCTTATATTGACATGTTCCCTGAATTCAGCTGAATTGTTTGGTGTAGGCCACGCCCACTTTCGCAGTAACTTTCAATTTTCAAAATCATGACAAATGAAAAACCAACTTTTCGAACTCCTCCTAGACGATTTGACCAATTTGCACCAAAGTTTGCATGTAGCATCTGTGGACCCTCCTGACAAAAAGTTATCAAAAGAAATTTGATAGTCCATAAAACGCCAGAAATATAAAACAACAAATTCCTGCATATTGTGTTGAAAACAGACAATCTTGCATATCTTCACAAAGTACTGTCTGATTATCATGTACATTTTCATAATTGTCTTCCATGGACTGATGAGCCTTTGTGTAAAATTTGGTTTGGCGCTCTCGTCGCAGTCTAATTAGTGTGAATGGAAAGTAAATGGGAAAAAGTTCGAATCCTCTTCAAAACTCATCGACTTTCAACCTCTTCTTGTGCTTCATACTTTGAGTGACAGACACAATTCCATCTTTTAAAGATTCAGAAGACCTTGAACTATTGGGCATGTATTCACCTTTTTAAAATCTTGTACAGTTTTGAAATCATCAGAGTTTTAGATTGAAAGGATTTTTAGGCCGTCTTCTGATTTTGTAATGGGTGTGTATTGCGTGAGCTCCAGTGCGTGACATCATCACTAGAGTGGAGAGCAGCTAGCTTTTTCAAAAATGGCAGGAGTTTGGGAGGCGTTTTCCCATTCATTCTTTTGGAGACATTTTCTACTTTGCCTCTGCTACTGCTCAAGCATGTCTGCAGCCACAGAGAAAGAAAGAAAGCTCTACAGGTAAAGGTGCAACAGCACCCTCTACTGGTGCAAAGACAACTAGCAGTAAACAAGTCAGGAAATGCTCAGTCACACTGAAATGCAGCAGACCAGTCAGTGAGCAGACCCTAGTGAGGGAAAATTTGCTTTATTTGTGATTAAAATATGACGATAAGGACCTAACGATTGGCCTTCCTTTCCTTCTCAAACTATGTTGAAATTGCATCTTTAAACAGCCCAATTTTCAAAATTTTCAAAATTTCCCTGGACCTCGTTAAAAAAATCTGCGCAGTGATGCCGGTATCTACCACATTTTTCAGTAACCAGTAATCAGATTAAAGTTACTTATTCAAGTCACTGTGCGTTACTATTATTTTTGTCATTTTCCTTAGTAAAAATATACCCTATATTTCTGCTTTCTTCTTGTCTCGGGGAGTGATGTCACGTGTACCACAAGTCATGTTTTCAGCACGAGCACAACTCACGCGTAATACCACGCAGCGACACAAACACAAACAACAATGGAGGGAGAAGAGAGATGCGCATTTTCTAGCTTGAAATACAGTCATTATTTTGGGTTCCTGTCAGCTAAAGATGAGAATATTAATGTTTGTTGTCCACTCTGTGCTGGCGACAAAATACTATAAAGCTTTGAAGGAGTTTAAAGGAGTAATCAGTAATCAGATTACTTTTTCAAGGTAACTCCGGATGTGTTGCACTCCTAGCGACGCCCCTGCACTGGCCTGCCGCCTACGCAACCGTGTGAGAGGGGAGAGACCCTGGCGCTGCTGCAGAGGAGCCGTGGACTGCGATGACTCTGAGCTGCATGTGAATTACAATATAATATACTCTCGCCTTTCCCCTGAAATTTGTTGTAAGTCACTTTTTAGAAATAAAGTCGCTAAGAGGGTCTGAAAAGTCGCTAAATCTAGCGAGAAAGTCGTCAAGTTCGCAACACTGGTCTCCTCTCACACGGCTGCGCAGGCGGCAGGCCAGTGTGTGGGGGGATGGCTGGGGCAGCAGGAGTGGACACCGCGGCCGCAAGGAAGCTCCTAGCCTAACATTTGTTAGCTACTGTACCTACCAATGCTGAGACCAAAATTACACCCTTACCCATAACACCGGCATGGACGGCAAGTCACTCAAAATTCACACTGCAGTTCTATCATGTAGTGAAATCATTACTAATAAAGGCTAATGATTTCACAGTGGTAGATTTATAAGATTATTTAAAAGTATATGTATATGTTATTATTGGTGTATTGTGATTTTTTTTCTTCCCTCACGTCATCCTTTACTTTGAAAAAAATAATGCGTGGCCACGCGTTATTTTATTTTTTTTATCCAATGTCACCAGTGGGGCTCCGTACATAACAGTTATGTCAATGAAATGTATAGGGGTGGTATAGACTGGCCCCTGTAACTCACACAGCAAAAATGACCTGCAGGTGGCGCTATTATCAACAAAAAAACGTTTTGGGTCAATAACTCCCACACAATATGTTTCACATTTTTAAACCTTATATCTACGTGTTCCCTAAATTGAGCCTAATTGTGTGATGTAGGTGTAGTTTCTGGGCTTTCCTCCTCAAAGGTGTCGGCGTGTAGTTTGATGATAAAAGAATTCTGCGGAGGCAAGGCTTGGTGGATGATAGAGCAATGCGTGGCCACGCATTATCTCGTGGCCACGAAATAGTAATACGTGGCCACTGTGCCCACACATACCCCTAAGGAGCCCCCCTGGTGACGTTGGATTTATATTATATTATTATATATTACTATTTTGTGGCCACACATTCTTTTTTTTTTCTATCCAACGTCACCAGGGGGGCTCCTTAGGGGTATGAATGGGCACAGTGCCAAACATTAACTTAGACTGCCACCAGAGCACCACCTAGTGCTGGATTGGTAACTCCTTTGTCAGCTATCCTCAGGAGAACATTGGAACAGTTTTTTGTTAGTCTGCCCAACCAATGTCGAGATATACAATATTTCAATTTAAACAGCACCACCTAGTGGTCATTGGCCAAAATTTTGGACAGAGCCTCAGGGGCCCATGGGGAAGTAGTGACCTGAGTTTCATGTAATTCGTACATACCAATATGGAGATATGCAACACTTCCTGTTTTGAGCAAAATGTACAGGCAGTTGTTATTTATAGTCTAGCAGCAAGTCCTGAAAAAGGGCTTTAGTTTTTGAGATACCCCTAGGGTCTCCTATTCATGAAATGGGATGTTTTATTTTGGGGCAACATTTGTTTTGGGGGGTATTATTTAGAACTACCCCAATACCTGTAAAAAAGACAAATTAGGCCAGTCCGCATAATGGAAAGATGACAAAAAAAACCATCACTTGAGAATGCTCACTCTTTTGCTATTAACATTTGCTGAGCTATGAACCAGGTGTCTGTCCTACGTCACCAGTCAGTCAGAAATTAATTCACTTTAAAAAAAATCCTGAAAAATGAACCTGAAAACATAGCTGTAATTTAGGCAGAAATTGCATTTTTGTGGTAATGGAAAAGGGGGACTCTTTTACTTTTCTCTCATTTGACAGAAAATCATAAATTCCTTTCAAATACGCTATTACTGCATTACCTAAGATGTTGAACAATACCTAGTGGTTGTATGGAGATACCTAGTACAATTTTATTGTAAATAAGACAAACCTCTTCTCTAAAAACAGCCAAATTAGGGCATTCCGAGTGAGTGATGGGTGTTATAATAGCCTTTAAGTTAAGAATGGTCACTCTAATGGTCATCATACTTGGAGAAGAAAAAAATGGTGATTGTACTACATGACCATGTAGTCAGAATGTGTATAACACCATAAAGTCATGTTAGACAAAAATTACAAGCCGCTAACGCAATAGAGACACAAGCTTTAAATAGAACGATTTTATTTAAACAATAACACATTTAAATCAGTATCTTCAATGTAAATCAAAGCTTACGATTGGAAAAGTATAATGAAAAAGTCTAAATGTGTAATAATAATGGTAAAAATAATTCATTTGATATTTATAGTGCCATTCACAATACTTTTACTTAATTTCATAGGCACAACAAAGAACAGGTGAACAGTCAAACAGTCGAGAGAAGTGTGTGTGTGTGTGTGTGTGTGTGTGTGTGTGTGTGTGTGTGTGTGTGTGTGTGTGTGTGTGTACATATACAGCTTGTGTAAGTGCTGAATGGATGAAGTAATACTGGTATGTCAAATGTCAGGTTCATCAGGCACTTTTGGTGACACATTTTGACATTCTGCACAGCAGGTGCAGAACTCTGTACAGGGAAGACCAAATGAGCAGCACTGGCACTTTCCACTCTCTCCACAGTTGGGATCTTTGCAGTACAAATGGGTAATGTCTCTCACCTCCATAGGTGCTGGGGGTTTTGTGGCTCCATTGCTGACAATCCATCACTTGCCAATAGGACTCCATAACAGCGGTTTAGGGATGTGACTGTGGCACCATATTGCTGTATGGTACATTGTTCTTTGTATAGGTTGTTCAAATGCATCCTCTGTTGGCGGCAGATTTGCAGAGGCTGCATCTGTAGTTGATGCAAGTATGAATCTCAGCTCATCCAAGGTAGTACACATCCGTCCATTTTCTTTTTTCCATAAAGCAGGAGTGCATATTCTCTTGCTACTGGCAAATAGGCTTCCAAGCATGGAGAGAGTCCAAAATGGGCCAGATTTTTTAGCTCACTGAGATGTGTCTTGAGCTTGGTAAATGCTGTATTCTTTCCTAGCCTGTATAAACCGCTTGTTGTGTCGCAGCCAGTGAGTGCGTGACATGCTGAAAGACAGCTTGACATGTCAGTTTTTGAGATATGGTGTTGATGGGGACATATCTCTCTCTCATTCCATGGCCTGCATGCATGTACACTATGGACAAGCCAAACATTCCTTTGCTTGCATAGTAAATCAGCAATACTTCCACATCCGTGTCATCACATCTAACAATGATACGAGAATATGATTCTGAAAGATGTATGGCATGCAACACCATTCTTATGTCAGCCTCCTCCTGATCACTGTACAGTGATGTCAAAATGCTGACACCTGCTTTGCAAATACTCATTCACCTCCTCACCTTTCTCAAATCCACCTGCCAAGATGATGGAGTCATCAGAGTGCATTCTCTGTGAGGCTGCAGTGATGATGTAGTTGCTCACAAATGCACAGCGCAGTCTTGTTTCCACTACTTCTCAAGTAATTCCTGTAGTTTGGAACCTTGGTATTCCCAGTTATAACATGTGTAGGTCTGCCATAAGTTGCACCTCTCCATGTCTTTGATTCACTGTGGGTTGTCATATCTGTCAAATACCATGACCACACATTTTATTTCTTGTTTCCTATTTAGAAATGAGAATATCTTCTTCAGAATGCATTCTGCTACGTCACTGAAAGTCTCAAAGGCTGAATTGTGGAGATTTTGTAGCATAGCCATGCCACCAATGATGTAAGCAGATTTCTCTGTTATTTCAGGCAGCTCCTGCATCACTTCTACTATGGACTCCAGCTTCTTTGCAAGGTCTGTTTTTGTGGATTTTCTCATCGCCCCATCATCATAGAAGAGAGATGGTGGGACAGCAGCCAATTCATGAGACATCACACTTTCCAATGACACATCTCTTTGTTTTGAAACAGCCAGGAGCCTCCTGAAGAGTACATCTGAATCCATGTGAAGCTGTTTAGATTTACTGCTTGCAATGCTTGCTTTCATATCTGTAAAGGTTGCCAATTTTGGTCTTTTCTCTGGGTCCCAGAAAATGTTTGGTGTTCACTCTTTAGGCGTTCATCAATGAAAGCTGCACTTCTCTTTTCCTCATCTTCCAGAAAGCTTGAGATATACTTTGTCACCTGTTTTGATGCCACTTGTCCACTTGCAATATTGATTAGCTCAGCAGGAACTTTCTCCACATCGAAGCATTTTCAGACATCAGTCTTCAGATTGTTCAGAATGCTGCAGCCAGAGTCTTAACACGTACAAGAAAATTTTATCATTTTACACCAATCTTAGCTTCTCTGCACTGGCTCCCAGTGCATCTAATATCAGACTTTAAGGTGCTGCTGATGACATACAAAGCTGTACACGGCCTTGCCCCGTCATACATGTCAGATCTAATTAAACCATATATTCCAACTCCGGCATTACACTCTCAAAATTCAGGGCTCCTGATGGTTCTCAGGATCAAGAAGAAGTCAGCTGGCTGCAGGGCTTTTTCCTATTGGGCTCCTTTCCTCTGGAATAACCTCCCAGCTGACATCAGACAATCTGGCTCTGTTGACGCCTTTAAATCTAAACTCAAAACTTACTTCTTTGATGTAGCCTTTAATTAGCCCGTGATATCATGTAAGCTTCTTCAGTGGGTCGGTGTCAGTCTCAATGAGTTCCTATAATATTAGATTATATTGTGCTGCCGACGAGAAACAATCTGTTTATTCTGATCAATATTGCATTTCTTTAACCTTTGTTTTTGTTTTCTGTTCCCACAAGCTGTGTCACTCTCCTCCTCCTCCTGTTAAAAGGTTTTTTTTTCCATCAACATATGAAGTTTTTCCACTTCATTTAAGAACAGTCTGGCAAAGGCCTGGTCGTTGCCATAAAAGGCATGCTGTACATCTTGCAGCAGGTGCTTTTGTGCACCAGTCAATGGACTTGAGCCTTGATCGTCAAGCCAGGACACTATAGCAATCCTGAAGAGCCTGAACAGAGCCTCAGATACAAATTTGATGCACCTTACACCTTTTGCAAGTTGTTTTCCTTGAAGCATCTGTCGAGCTGTTGCTTCAGCATACACCCCACACTCAGTTATACTGTTAAAGAGACCCCCATCAGCATACAACTTTCCAATACTTGCCAGAAAGGCCATTGTAATGTGCATGCCTCTCATTCTCATTGTAACCTTCCCTACCAAGGGTTCAGGTTTACTCCATAGAATCTCTTGTGCTTTGCTATAGATGGCAAGATCAGCAGTTATAGTCATAATAGTCAGCTATTCGGAAGAAAGAATCTCTTCTCCCTACATAAAACTTATCATAACTTGCCACTCATAATACTCAGGTTTAAGATGTTGAAAGTACTGCAATATACACGTCTCAACCTTCTAGAAGAGATGTGCTTGGCATTTGTGAGCATCAAAATTGTCGAGGGAGACACATGGAAAAACAACCAAACATTTCTTAGTGCAATTGAGTATGATTCTCTATTTTGCTCATAACCGCATTGCCCTTCAGAGGTTATTGTGGGTTCCATACCCCCAAACACACACTCAAGAATTATACATTTCTTTCAGGCAGGGCTAGACAATCTTAACTGAGAAGGATTCTTACTTGAAACCCCTTTAATTTTTAATACATAAACAAGTAAAATGTTATTTCTCTAATTTTCATGATTTTCGCCTATTGTATCACTGTTTTTATTGTTTACAGCACACAAATTTAAATTGATACATATGCAATAGATACCTGACTATTCACATACGAAATTTGAGCAGGATCTGAGCTTCTCTTGAAAAGTAAGACAGCATTACATGGCCCTTGCACCCTCCGGGGAGATCTCAATCTGCTCTTTCTGAGTTTATGAAATGCATCATTTTATTCATTGATTTCATCCTTTTTATCCCAAAATTAAAGTTCACAACAATCCATTTCATAAATGGGAGACCCTGAAGATGTAATAAAACATTGTGGTGTTTTGTTCTACCTCGGGTAGGGGTACCTCAAAATCTGAGGCCCTTCCTGCTAGTCTATTAATAACTTGAGTATTTTTTGGAATATCAACATTTTTTGATTAGTTTTTTGTAGGATTGTAGTTCGGGTTGGCCACCATCTGAAAGCGTCAGTATTTGACGAGTTGGGAAACCCAAAGCGTCAGTTTTACCATCTTTCAAACAGGAGCTTTAATGAAAAGAGTCAAGTCTTTTTTTGGGAATACATATATTATTCTGAATTGAGTCCACCATTATTTATTTTAGGTGTCATTCAGTCAATTATGTCATAAACATGTCATAGAAGATGTAATTATCAAAACTTAAAAAAACTAATTTGCTTTATGTGTTAACATTACATAAACTCATGTGGGGTTTGTTTTGACACCAGCTGTTATGAGCCCATTGTTGAAAGCAGTAATTTGTCATTAAGTGTTATTACACGCAAATGCTGTAATACAGTCATAGATTATTTTCTTGACATCAACTAATTTGGACATGTCATCAAGTGTTACAATTTGCTGAATCAGCCCAGGATGCCAGGAGCCAAATCCGGCAAGAAACCATCATGGTCCTCTTATTCCTTGCTGTCAAACGAGCTTCTGTCATGACAAGTTATGATGTCTTGATTAATGTTAGCTTTTAGACATAGTAGACCAAATTACACTAAATACAGCCTAAACAGTCAAACATTTGTAATAACAGTTGTTATGTCATGGTTATGATGTTGTTATGTCAGTCTTATACACACCCCTTCAATAAGAGTGTTGCCCTCTATGTCATACTCTCGTGTGGCCTCTTAGTGCTTCTTATGAGTCAGGCTGGCTACGACTGCTGATCAGGGCTCAATATGTTTGTGTGTGACTGTGTGTGTCTAACTGTGTGTGTGTGACTCTGTGTGTGTGTGTGTGTGTGTGTGTGTGTGTGTTGTACCTGTTAAAAGCAGCAACATTGTCAGCCAGTGTGTTTTGCTCATCAGCTCCTGAGCGGTAGTAGTCATACACAGCTTTAGGAAGAACTTTTCTGGCTTCATCCTCAAAGTCCGACACACACACACGCTGCCTCGACATTGCTGGCCACTGAGATGACTCTCTGTCACTCTCACACACAGTGCAGCAGTGATAAGCAAAGCTGCAGCAATCATTAACATGCTGGAGGCTTCACCAGCCCTCAACTGCTTTGTCTGAAGCATGACTTAAACTCTGCTCAGTTTACACAAGATAAATACAACATGTCTTTACGAACCCAGAACAATCCCAGATGTTTGTGAATATTGACTAATGGATTGAAATCTTTATCTCGAACATATACACTTTTCTTTTGTTGGTTTGTTTATTGTCTTAAAAAAACAAACACAAAAATGTACAAGAAAACAGTCAATTTGAATCACATGTTCAGAAAGATAGTGCGAACTTATCTCATCCCACCCCACCCCCTCTCCATGATCTATGAGTCTGGAACAACTTCACCTTTATATTCTGTGTGCGTTTAGACTGCTACCAGGTGGTGAAATAGCACTGGCTGGTCTGTGAACTTTGAATCCTCCATTTAATAGCTCATGTGCTCAGTCAACTGTCCATAATAGTGTTCCAATTTAGTTATTCTGTTACTGTAGGTGTTTCTGAGTACAAATAACATGTTTACCTGAATAATGTTTTTAAACTCAAACTGTTAACTTTATGTCCATAATAGTTTTCCAATTTAGTTATTCTGTTACTGTAGGTGTTTCTGAGTACAAATAACATGTTTACCTGAATAATGTTTTTAAAATTAAACTTAACTTTGTGTTCATTCTGATTATGTTGATTCCAAATAAATGGCATTGGTAGCTTAGTTGCATTGAGCAATCTTTCTCCAACTGCAGGCATGAAAACTGGTCGGGGTGGAAAAAGGCGAGAAGGATATGACCCCTCTTGGGGGGTCCGGGGGCATTGTCCCCCAGAAGAAAATTTTGAAGATGGGTGGATGGATAGATGGATAGATATATAGATAGATTCCCCGGTTTGTTCATCAACCAGCAACAGTGGGGAACATAGGACCCTTTTTTTTAAAAAAGGGTCCTATGTTCCCCGGTTCCATACAAAGCGGGGAACATATGACCAGGGGAACATAGGGATGATCCTGATGCCATGACCTGTACCTTCTTCTTGTGCACTTCTGTTTGACAGTGTACCTGCAGTGCATGGCGGCCCTTATTTACATAGTTAATAGCCGTTTTTATACCGGGCAGCAAGCCGCCAATTTGGCTGTCCTTTTTGTGGCTAGGTCCATGGATTTAGACAGAGGGCGGTAAATTGGGGGTCTGTTTTGGTCCTCCAATTTGATACCTCTGTTGCTATCTAAATCTGAGAATCGATGTGCCGGCAATTGCGTAGAATGGGTGGGGTGTCGATGACGTGCACTGTTGTGCGACCCACAGCCGGGGAGTTTTAAAACCAGGCAACAGCTGATCACAGCAGTCAGTCCATCTTCATCTGCGACCATCAAGATGAGCAACTGGAAAGCCGCGAGGTCTGGGAGATGCTAGCGTCTCCTCTGTCTCTGTCTTCGTTGTCCGATTGTTGTTGTAGCAGCAAGCTGCGAATGGTCGCTACTTTCAAATTAAAAGCACCCCGCTAAGAACACAGTTCTAAACTCCAATAGGGTGCAATGTAAAGCTCTTATTTTGAAGACAAATTTGTTGTCTTTCGGACAGAGAATGCCACGTACTTTACCTTTAGCCTCCAATCAGTCCCCTCACCTCAGCATCATCAACACGTCTTGAAAATGAGTTGTAGAGATTTTAGTACACTGATAATCTCTGGTACACCTCCATGTCCCTTATTCTGTCATCCAAATTGACGAGAACGCGTTAATTCATTTTAACCAGAGCAATGTTAACCAAACTTCACTCACTTTAATGTCCCGCATGAAAACTGAAAATGTTTGGGGCCCTCAGCCTCACCAGAACAATCCCTGAGATGTATGACATGTTTAATCATCCGGTCAGGATTCAGGAAAACTAGTAACAAGTGAAGAACTTCTTGAACTTTATTGATGAAATAATATCACCAGGCTGCTTCTGTTGTGCATCAGATTTATGTCAAGAAAGTAACTGTAGAGTAAAACACCCACTGCCTCCAAGTTCCATGTTTATTTGGCATCCAACAAAAAAATCCATTAAAAGCTTTAAGAATTAACATTTTGCACCATCACCAAAAACATAATTTCTCCCACTAAAAATGTAAAACTAGAAGGTCGAGATTTCTAAAATGCAAGCATTAGGGGTGGGAATTGAATACATATTAGGCAAGCAACAGCTTCTAACAGGCAAGTCAAAAAGGCAGAAAGCTACTTCTACATTTTGGTCTAAAGAATGACTGAAGATAGTTACAAAGCACAATACAGACTAAAGATTCACACTGAAGACAAAGAAAAAGACTCAGACAGAGGTTCTCTCTCATCTAAGTGATTTCACCTTTACCTGTCTGATCTAAGTTCACAAATAAACCATCCAAAACTATTCCACATGACAGGACCCACAAAAGCACAGAAGACCTTCCTGAGAAAGCAACCCCTCCAATACATTTCTTATTTTGGGATATCTGACACTTCAGAGATGTGTCAAAGTCCTTACTGTTGATCAAAGTACTGTTTGAATATTGTTTTCCACTTCAATTTCTTTTCATTTCAGGTTTCATGTGGTTGTCCATGTAACCTTAAGGAATCCTGTTGAGCCTTCGTTTTATCATTCCTGCCAAAACCTGTAACCAACTGGCCAATCAGAATCACAACACCATTTAGGAAAAGATTAGAGAAAAACAAGTGTGGCCATGTAAATACCCTATCCATCTGAGCTTTAGCCCCGGTGAAGTCCCACCCACAGCATGTCAGCTGTGTGCTTCAGAGGAAAACCGCTCACTTCCTGCTTCATCCTGCCCTCAGATGGAGTTTGATTGGCTCAACAGGATGAAGTGATGTTTATGGGTAAAACTTGATTGTGAACTAGGCAGGTGAGGGGGGAAGGTATTTTCAAGTTGAGGGTGATGAGGCCTTTGCCCTCCTTCCCCCCTCCCCCATTCGGCGCTGCTTTGCCTTGTCAAACCCCAGAAAGGAAAGTGGGGCCCACTAAGCGCTGTGTTAGCCCGATCGCCGGTGTTTGGGGGAGTGTGGTTGCAGCGGTGCTACAAGGTCACCTCCCCTTTTTTGGGTGACCAGGAGTCTGGTACGGCGGACTAAGCATCCGCTTCCCACTTCCTCCCCCCAGTGTGGCCTGGTGCTGCTGTTCCGACACCCCAGACCCGCTGGACTCAGGTGGATCTCCAAGCCTTCGCTGGACCAAAGACATGAAGCAGCATAGCATTCACACCCAGGCAGTCCAACCCTCATACAGCTGGGCCAGGTTGTCCATGTTGGTGGCCTCTTTGATGATAAAGTCCACCTGCAACAATAGAGCAGGACAACAGTTATGGAAACATGGTTTACAATCAGTCTAATGCACCTTCTCTCCTTTACATCATTCTACCATAACGCCAAGTCAGTTAAACTTCAGGGATCAGAGGCAAAAGCAAGACAACCCCCAAAAACCAAATGGTGTTGTCATAGGTGGCCACAGACAGTTGCACTCTCCTTATCCTTCCTGACTGAATCTTCTCTAGTGTTGTGTTCTGCTAGTGTCCTAGCACGAGGCATGCTACCAGTAGTATAAACCTGCCCAATCAGGTTGCACAGGTAGTCCAGCTCCTCCAGGATGGCACATCTGTATGTGCTGTTGCAAGAGGGTTTGCTGTGTTTCCCAGCACAGTCTCTAGAACATTGAGGGGATATCAGGAGACCAGCCGTTTCACGGGGAGAGCTCAACAGTGCTGTAGAAGGGCATAAACCCAGCAGTAGGACCAGTATCTGATCCTTTGTGTGAGGAAGACACGAGGAGCACTACTAGAGCTTTACAAGATTCGGCAGGCTACTGGTGTGCATGTTTCTTACCAAACTATCAGATACAAATTTCCATGAGGGTGGCATGAGGGCCTGACGTCCTCTAGTGTGACCTGTGCTCATAGCATAGCACTGTGAAACTAGACTGGCTTTCACGAAATAACACCAGAATTGGTGAACATTATGAGGCCTGTAACATCATCCAGCATGATCGGTTTGGTGGAGGGTCGGTAATGGTCTGGGGAGGTATATACTTGGAGGGTCGCACAGACCTCCATGTCCTAGCCAATAGTACCCCTAGTGCTGGCGCCATGTGGCCAGAGTGCGTAGGCTGTTCCTAGATGATGAAGGCATTAATGTCATTGACTGGCCCCCTTTGTTGCCCTGACCTAAATCCAACTGAGAACCTGTCGGACTTTATCTATCTATGCATCCAACGCCCCCAGGTCTTGGAGGAGATCCCCCAGGACGCCATCCACCCACTCATCAGGAGTTCATAAAGGCTATTCTATCGGGTAAGTCACTTTCCGCTGCTTCAAGATAGCAATGCGCCAACTATGTGAGTGACAACACCTAATTTTAAGACCTACACACCTGGGTGCACAGGTGCAAGCACATTTGCTACCTGCGTAACATGTGTGCTGGGAGAGAAAATTACAACAACTGCGTCCATTGGAAATAGCTAAAAAAGGTAGGAACCCTGAGAATCTCCTTAATATTTAGATGGAACTTTTAAAATTTTTTTTGCACAGTAGCAAGACTTATATGCATAGCTTGCCTACGTTTTTTTAAATTCTGTGTGGCTGATGCATTCCGTGGTAAATTTGGCCCACTTTTTTTGAGTTGAATCTTTGATATGCAGTGTGTGCTTTAAGGCTGCTGTTCTTATAATAACAATAATAACTAAAACTGCAAGCAGTGATGAACGGGCCCTCGCAGTCCGTGCCCGTCGGCCTGCGGCGCCGTCGTACTGCGCGCTCACCTGTTACTTGCATTTCACGACGGGGAGAAATCAAGCAGTAAACGTCATGTCATTCGGACGATTTTTGTCTGACTTCCTGTGTCCAGTGGGTGGCGTTATGGATATGACACAGTTTTGATGCACAGATATATGCAGGGCGATTCCCTCTACATTCCTGAGATATTTGGTGCAGAAAGGACATTGTATGGTGAAGTTACGAGGACTTGATGTTTCATGGCGAAGGATTTAAATGGACCGCACCACCACGGCCGGCAGTTACGTCAGGCTGGGGCGCCGTCGGATTGCGCGCTCACTTGTTACTTTCTTTTGATGCTGGGGAGAAAACAGGCAGTAAACGTCATATCAATCGGATGATGTTTGTCTGACTTCCTGTGTCCAGTGGGTGGCGCTATGGATCCGACTCAGTTTTGATGCAGAGATATATTCAGGGCGACTCCCTCTACATTACTGAGAGATTTGGCGCAGATTGGTCATTGTATGGTGAAGTTACAAGGACTTGATGCTTCATGGCGAAGGATTTAAATTGACCGCCCCCCCCATGGCCAGTATGGAGTAAGATAGCTGTCAAAAAGACGTGTGCATGATTCTCACATTCGTATTCATAATATTAAACATTTGTGCACAAATAAAATTGTTGTACACAAAATTCTGTGTCTGAGTCTGAGAAATTATTTGGGTTAGGATTGTTTTTATGTGAGTATGAATCTAAAAGCTGTGAGTGCAAAGTCTTGTGAGGACGACTCTAATTTCTACAACTACGAAGTCTTCACTGTTAACACGAATACAAGTTTTTGGGTACGAGTAGAAAATTGCTGAAATGACGTCACGTAGGTCACAAGCAGGTCACAGGGAAAAATAATCGAACCCCGATCCCTCCAAACGGTGCACTGTACCTGCCCTCTGTGAGGGGGGCGGGTCAGGAGGCGAGCTGCCGGAATCTGACCGCACCGAGACCCCCAAGACCAAGAGAGAGATTTACTGATACTGTAGCAGAACCACAAGGTCCAAAAGACTGAAACCATCCGGCGCCCAGTGAAGGAAAAGAAGGAAAGAAGAGGAAGATGTGAAAAAGATACAGGTATAGTAACGTCAGTGTGATGAAGTGAATGAAATTAACAGTTTAATGATCGCAGTTACCGTTTTTGGAGCAGAGTGTTAGCTTGCTAGCTTACTTTGGACGATAGCAGCATTGTTTAATAATCAGTAAATAGCTGAATGGACGTGTGTTAATGTTACTCCACCTTAAATTCATCAGGTACGTTTGGAAAGTTAACGTTAGGCCTGTTCTGGTGTTATTTAACCTGTTGGCTGTGTTTCCTGCTTGTATGTCAGTTAAAATGCTTTTAGTTGTCCATCCCTTTTGTAATAGGGTAGTTGTAAGCCTTTGGTTTATTGTGTCACAGTTTGTTTGTTGAAGTTTACATCAGTGTTAAAGTGCAGTTAAAGTGTATTACTGCTAATACTCCACACCTCAGCTTTCCCATGTCATTCATGATTTTATATATATATATATATATATATATATATATATATATATATATATA
>CAEMYA010000435.1:309516-321868 GCA_903131615.1 Diplodus sargus | reverse complement strand
AAGGTTCACGAGGATAGCCGGGAGCACAATACCCACATGGCAACATAGAAGGAGTTGGAGGTCGTTTTGCAAAGCGGCTGACAATAGATAAGTGAGAGATGGCACTGTGAGGCTGAGAGATAATATGTTTGCACAATACCTTATTTATATTGTATTTTGATCACTTGTTTCATTCTTCAGTTTTTATTTGGTGTGATATTTTTGACTTAAAAGAAATAAAATCTTGAATACATACATGCAGTTTCTGTGTGAGTGTATGGACACTGACAGGTAAAGTCAATAACGTGTATATCCAATATTTATTTCATAAAATTGTACTATTTAAAATAACATACAGTTCATGTACTTACAGACTTTCTGCTGGCAAGCTAAACTGACATAAATCTGTCCATCGTTTAAGTATGGTTTCTTTTCCTCGTTGCTAACCCTCCCCTCGGTCATGTGCATTTGTCTACAAGGAAGCTGGCGAGAAACCAATCAGTGGATAGATGGATTATCATACACACATTATGACGTGTATATTTGCGTAGTCTTATCTGTCATAAGCAAGAGATTAAGGGTTACGGAGCACTTCTGTGACGCGGTGCTGCAGAGACGAGAGCTGACACCGGGTCGGAGGCTCCATTCTCCATGTAACAAGTCACAAGTCGTTTATTTAACCAGCACTGTTATTCTGAAGCTGTTTAATGAAGGTAAACAAATGAACCATAAAGCAAATGTCCCGCATAGTTCATTTTTAGCCTCTTTCCATCTGTGCTCCTCTGATCAGAGCGGGGTCCCCAGCAACTATCTGTTATGCAGAAATTGATACAATTTAAAAATCAATAAAAATCGTATTTTGATCAACATTACGTCTCAAATTAATCATTTCATATTTTGCAGGTCAGTGCTAATTAACTAGCACAAGCAAACTTCTAATGCTACAGCAAGACTAGCACTAACTTAGCGTCACCGGCATGTTGTTAGCTTGCAAGCTAAAGCAGTAAGTCTGTAAGTCTATGAACTGTATATTATCTTAAATAGTACAGTTTTATGAATAAATACTTGACATAGACGTTACTGACTTTACCTGTGATGCTTCACCTAAGCTGGCAGCTCCACCCAGTCCACTGCTGTAAGCCAATTTTGGCTTTGGCGCATGCGCGTTTGGAGTAACCGGGGTTCGATTATTTTCCCCTGTGACCTGCCTGTGACCTACGTGACGTCATTTCAACACTTTTCAACTCGTACCCAAAAACTTGAAATCGTGTTCACAGTGAAGACTTCGTAGTCGTAGAAATTAGAGTCGTCCTCACAAGACTTTGCACTCACTGCTTTTAGATTCATACTCACATAAAAACAATCCTAACCCAAATAATTTCTCAGACTCACGTGTGTGACAGTAGAATTTTGTGTACAACAATTTTATTTGCGCACAAATGTTTAACATTACGAATACGAATGTGAGAATCATGAACACGTCTTTTTGACAGCTATCTTACTCCATAGGCCAGCAGGCATGACGTAGGTGAAAGCTTTGAACAGGTTTTCATCTTTAAGGTCTGTGAATGATAGTGAGTGACTGTGAAGTCTGTTGTGTTAAATCTGAAGGAGAATGTCATGACAGTGCGAGGATTGGAAATATTTCAAAATGGCGGCCAAAAGCAAAATGACCAAATCAGTATTGATGCAGAGATGAGATTCTTCCTTCTGGAAAGGGACAGCGGTCAAGTGAGCAGGTTTGGCGAGCGTCCTGCAGTAGCTGTGGTATGTGTTATTTAACCAAAGAAATCACTCAGTTGTTTCAAATTGCAGGTGAAGCCACTGCGTTCATCGCGGAAAAGCCAGGCAGAATCACAACTACACACATGTTGTTGCCTGCCACATTCACAGGGCAGACACAACACGCAAATGGCATTCTTAGCAAATTGGCTTATATGAAAATTGTGTGCTGTGGCTAACTGCCACTGACTTATCCATTATGTGGTGCTAAACATCACCCATCAATTATGCCATGTTGTACTGTGCAATTTGGAGAAAACTACCTGCAAATGCCATGTACATCATCATCATTGTCAAGCTTGTCATACATGTGATTTGAAAGACAACAATGCCATCTAGTGGACATCTTGGATAAAACACCCCATACATTGCTGGTTTCTTACCAGCAATGTATGCAGAGCATGTGAGCACAGCTGAGCGGCGACAATTTCCGCTCACGTGAGCGTTCGCTCCTTCGCTTGATCGCTCAAAGTTATACCAGACAGCTCCGCTTCAAGACCACTCTCAGCTCCCCGTAAAATTTCATTCAGCTCTGGTGAAATCGCTCCACGCTCGCTCAAATTTGAAACAGGGAGCATCTGCTATGACCTGTCTGCAGTCGGATTGGTAAACCCTTCATAAGCTCTCTTCGGGAGGGCACTGACAGTAACTATACAAAGTTTCGTGTCAATCCGAAAAACGGAAGTGGAGATATAAATTAGCTCAGTTTAAAGAGCGCCACCTTATGGTCATTGCCTGAAATTTTGCACAGGGCCTCAGTGACCTATGGCGAAGTTGTAACCTCAGTTTTCTGTCATTTGACCATACCAATATTGAGGTATGCAACACTTCTTGTTTAGAACCAAATCTGCAGGAAGTTGATACTTAATAACTTGAGTATTGTGTGGCCTATCAAAATTCTTTTAACAACTTTTTGTCAGGAGGGTCCAGAGATACTGTGTGACAAGTTTCGTGCAAATCGGTGAAATCGCCTGGGAGGAGATAGTAAAAGTAGGTTTTCGACATTTTGCGACGTAGCCGAAAAAAACGGTAGGCGGAAATGGGCGTGGCCTATACCACGAGATTCAGCACAATTCACTGAACGTGTGGATGTAAGGTTTTTGAATGTGGGACAGAGTATCTGTGAGTTATTAGCCAAAACGCACTTGCATTTTTAACAGTTAATAACAGCGCCACCTAGTGGTTGAAATTCAGGAACAATAGATTGTAAAATTTTTCGCCAGGTGTGACTTATATTCCAAGTTTGGTGAGTTTTGGGGTATGTTTAGGCAGTGAAAAATGCAATCATTTTGTGAGAAGAAAAATAATAATAATAATAATAATTATTATTTGAAAAACAATAGGGACCTCACAGGTCGAGACCTGCTCGGGCCCTAACTAGAACTGCAAGCACTTATGAACGGGGGCCAAGCCCCCCCGTGCGACTCGGACCCTGCGCACCGCAGAGCCCACGGAAGTTGGCCCCAAAGGATGACAGGCTTGGGGCAAAATGAGGACACAGTCTGAGCCGTGGTATTCACTGTAATGGGAAGTGCACTGGAAGTGCAAAAGGCTGAATGTGTGCCGAATTGGACTTGTTGTAATAAGCCACGCCCACATTGACCAGTCACGACTAGGGGTGGGTATTGGCAAGAACCTCACGATGCGATACGTATCACGATATTGCGATATTAAAAAAGAGGAAAACACAAGTACCTGTATATGTACATCAGATGATATTGATCAGAGGACATATTGAGTCAAAACTATTTCATTCAAAACAGCCTCTCCATTTTATTAATTCCCATGAAATTTGCGGGCAGTAATATTCTCTTTGTCCAGCTCGTTGTTTTTGCTATCTCTCTTAACTTTGACGCCAAAGTGCTTCCAAACGTCAACTTTAAATTGCGGAAGCGTTGTTAACTTGCCATCCATTTTGCAAAGACCTCAGCCACTCTATCTACTACAGAAATACACCCGCCGCACAGCAGAGTCGCTCTTCGGCGATGAAAAATCGATATTGTATTGGGCGGCAAAGTATCGCGATATATTGCCGTATCGATATTTTTGCCCACCCCTAGTCATGACCACCTTCAAGATATGCCCTCAGGACTGGCCCTACGTCATACGACCAAATTTCGTAAAAAATCTGTGTAGCCGTTCAAAAGTTATAAACTTCCATATTTTTAGCGCCCCCTGGTGGACAAAATCCAAGAAATTCAGCTCATCCCTTTCCAGTCTCATGGCACCATCTCAAATTTGGTGTTAATAGCATTCATGGGTGTAGCCGTTCAAGACATATATAATTTTCCCATATTTTTTGTGCCCCCTAGTGGCCAAACTTCGCCAAATTCAGCTCATCCCTTCCCAGTGTCATGGCAACCAAGGATCTAAAATTTGGTGTTAATAGCATTTAGTTTGACCGAGATATCAAACAGTTTACATTTTTATAGCTAGCTACAGAAATGTGTTCATTAATAATTTGCGCATTTTTTGATCGAGCAAAATTCTTTTGATAACTTTAGACCAGGTCCAGCTGAAGAGTGTATGTGCCAAGTTTCACGCAGATCGGACAAAATCCCAAGGAGGAGTTGGAAAAGGTAGGTTTTCCAGTTTTTGCGATTTTACGAAAAAACTTTCTAACCGAAAGTGGGCGTGGCCAATCGCAAAGTGATTCAGCTCCACTCATGGAATCTGGGGATACAAGGTTTTTGAATGTACGACATACGGTGTGGGAGTTATAGGCAAAAACGTATTTTCCTCTGTTACAGCGCGCCCTGCAGGCGGATATATGTAGTTTTCTGTGTCTGAGATATTCGCAGGAGTCTGGCCCAACACTCCAAATGGCACCGCCCTCCCTTGCAGGGTTTAGGCTGCAGCACCACTTTAACAGGATAAAAATAAAAATCTTTACAATTACAATAGGGTTCCTAGCACTGGTGGTCCTAGGAAACGGGTATGCTTGCATACCCGTTTCCTCAGCCCCTCCGGCTTGGCCCCCTAATAATAATAATAATAATAATAATAATAATAATAATAATAATAATAATAATAATAGCAACAAGAGAAAAAAAAATAGGTTTACTAATAAGGATTTTTCTAGTTTACACGAAAAAAAAAGTTGCATTCAAATATGAAAACTGACAAGGCTTGATCTGCCATGGATTCTGTCTGGATTATTACCTGTTCTGTGACGCTCATCCTCCTGTTGGGATCGATGTCTCTGCCCTCCAGCTTGGCTTTCACTCTCTTCCACACACTGACCGCATAAGAGTTCCTCTCCTGGACAGCTGCAATGTAGCAAGCAGCCCGTTCAGAGAAGTGTTAGGGGATTTCACCACCATCAATTTTGCGCAGGACAAGACAGTTGTATTTATTTGCCGCCAATTCACAACAAAAGATATCACATGACAATTTTGAATTTGGGGCATGTTTTTTCCTACTTTTGGTTCGCTTTTTGTGCAATAATGCCTGTATAACATCAACCCTGTCATGCACAGTCAAGTTATATCATCTTTTTTTTTTCACAACAACCTGGCCTGTCAGAATATACATGAAGAAACAAAAAAATAACAGAGTTGAAACATTATTCATGGTTTCACTCCCACATACAGGTGGGTTTTTCTAAGTATGTGAAAAAACCTTAAACAGTCTGTGATCTGCTGTATACAATCGGTTGCAGATGGTAAAAAAAAAAAAAAAAGATGAATTAACTTTTTTACTAAAGAACCTGTGTCTGCCTGTTCATTGGCAGAAACTCTCTAGGTGTCTAGGTGTTCTTTTTGTATTTGTTCAACATTTTACTCAATGTGTTTTTAAGTCACACTTGGATATAGCTTGAAGTTGATACACATGTACGGGTAAAACAATACCACCAGCTTAAAGTGTGAAAAACAGTACCTCGTCCTGTTTTGGGATCACGTATGGCCCTCTTTGGGCTGGGGTTGAGGCCTTTGCTGTTCATCAGCAGAGTGCTGGGCGGGGTATCAGTGGGGGTACCCAGGTTACGTGGTAGAGCCTTGCGTGCATTCTGGGACATTGAGTCAGACTGGGTCTTTACTCCACTGCACCTAACAGCTGAAGTCAAAGCACATATGACATGGTAATAATAATAATAATAATAATAATAATAATAATAATAATAGATTCAATTCATATAGCGCCTTTCAGGGTACCCAAGGACACTTAACAAAGTGGAACAAACATATGAAAACAAACAAAACAAACAATAAATAGATGGAGCGCCTATCAGTCAGCACGGAGGGAACAGCTACACCGCGTCAAACACCGCCGCCAGCACCGTTGCCAGCACCGTTGCCAGCACCGTTGCCAGCACCGCATGGAACAGCACCCTCCGTCCAGAAGCGAACTTGCGTCTGGAGGCCCGTGGACATAGCGGGGGCGACGCAGGAGACCGAGAGATCCAGTCCCAGGGCGAAGCCCAGGGCGAAGCGACAGCAGAAGTCCAGGAGCTCCCTCACTGAACACCCGAAGACCCCACCAGCAAGGGCAGAGCAGCAACCATCCAACATCGCCACGAGCCGGGAGAGACCACAGCAGCGGAGGAGAGCAACAACGGAGCCAGGTGGTAAACAACCCAGAGGTGGAGGGAGGACAGGGGAGTAGCGATTGACAGCCCACAGAGCACGTCAGCTTATAAGTTAGCGTTGCTATGCTAGCAGCTGATCGGTGAGGCTAACAGCTCCATCGGAGAAAGTAGAGAAAGGTGAGTCCATGGAGCCAATTCTTCAGGTGTGCAGGCTTCAAATGTAGTAGCACAGCCTCAGAGCTTGTAAAGACAACTTGGCTTTCTTCTTTAAATTGAAAAAGCCGTTTAGTCACGGATCGAGAAGCGGCAATATTCACGCCAGCGTCCTCTCGCATCCGGGTTGCCATGGAAGTAAGGTGTTGATGTGGTGTTGTGTTAGTATGGTGTAAGAGAAAACAGCAAACACACTTTCATTGGTATTGGGGCCATTCCAACATTGGAGGACATTTTACATCTCACCCATGAAATTTTGAATAATACATTTCTCTATAAAAGCAAGGAATCTCTGTCTGTCTGTCTGTCTGTGTGTGCCTCAACTATCTCCGCGGATCAGGATCAGAATGACCTGAAAGTTTCAACATGGCTGCCGTTTGGTTCAGTGGTGTGCGACTTCGCATTTGTTTGGACTGCAATGATACCGTGAATAAATTATTTCATAAATGCTTTACACATTCTGGAGCATAGTCCACCGGAGCCCCCACAGTGACATGCGCATTAGAGCCAGTCACTGCAGAGCTCAAGCCCACGACATACGTTAAGAAACAAGCGGCTGTATACCTGCGGCAGCGCGAGCTGGACCCATTCTGTTCTGTGCATCTAAACTGACTGTTGTGGATTAATGAGACCAAACGAGACCGGACCGTGTCTGTTCGTGTCGAGGGGGGATAGCCGCTAGCTAACCTACACCGCCCAACTCCCGAGCTGACGGATCGGACGCACCGACCTGTCCAAAACCGGACTTGGGGTAAATAATGTCCGCCACGCTTTTTCGTGAACATTGCCGTCACGTTTGCTTTGTGTCTGGTGCAGAAGAAACGGTAAAAACAGGCTTTTGTCACGAAATTGTTCAAGCAGCAAGTTTGGTTGTAGAGCAACAGGAAGTTGTGGGAGGGACGTCGGCGGATGAGTGACAGGCAACCACGGCCGGTGTACTGACAGCGATAATGAGAATTGAGAGATATGTGACATTTAGTGTGTTTGGAGTGTATAGTAAGTGTGTTATGTAGTGTTTGGTGTCGTGTGTTTAGTGTATAGTGGAGTCGGTTTTTTGTTTAATGAGTCAAAACAGAAGAAGCTGAATGTGGAGCAGGCAGTGCAGCTCTTCATTCAGCTGGAAGGAGCTCAGGCAGACCTGAGCATTGCCTGCATTTAAATGTAAATAGTTACACAGAACTTTGTACATTTTTAAAATGTATGCACATATTCAGCAAACAACAATTTATATTTGCATTATAAGTAATTAAACATATTTGTGGTTTTCACAGTAAAAAATAACTTTTTCTACTCAGATTTTATGTTTTTTTTTGTGATTTTAGGTCTATTGTGTTAATACAATATGTCAAAATGAAAAAATAACTGTGCAGTCACACATGTGAGGTTGTGCTGAAAATAATCACACCAAGTAAATAGTTTTTAAGGTGAAATATAATGGCAAAATCAAAAATAGTCAAAAACGACCAGTTATACCCTGGAATATCGGATTTCATAACAAACCTAAATATCCCTGACGTTCCACCTTCAAACAGCCTCATTTGGCCATCAGTGAAAATGCTTATTAACCTCCCACTTTTCTATAGGAACACATAATTCCTACGGGCACTGCACTAGTTTACAAAATACAAAATCATGCAGTTGTTGTGTAACTTTTACTTGTCCAGAGATCAACTCTAAATAAACTGGGAGAGAAAATAATTTGAAAATATTATTCAAAATACCAAATAAGTCTGGAGTACCCCCTAATATTCTACTTTTCTCTTGTCCCACACCCTTGCTGACCAAACTGAACTCCAATAAAAACTGTCAAAATGACATTTAAATCTACTGTCTTTTGTATTTTTTTGTTCATAGATGTCTCTTGTAGATGGGGAAACATCTTTTTAATATAACCATTTTTTAAATAAGTATTATGAAGAAACCCATGTCCCACAACTTGCATGCAACCTTAAACTTTTTAGCATGGTAAAAGAAGAAGAAAAGGGTTAGCCACATGATATACTGAAAGTGACATAATCAAACAGTTTCCCAACAGCATGGGTAGAGCAAAGGTGTGTCCTCTCTTATATTTGTCATATTTTTACAACATTGTCAGTCTTGCTTGAATGTGTGATGCATATTTCTAGAATAATATAAATACTTACATTAGTAAACAAGCTTTTTTTTTTTTTAAGTTTGTCATCTTGGTAAATGCTAACAGCTAGCTAAACAGCTAGCATAGATGTGTGAGAAAAAGCTAAAATTAACATGTATTTGCAACCCTGTCGGTAACAGGGTTGCAAATACCAAGCAAATACCAAAGGTAACATGTAATACAAAAAAATCCTTTTATGCCTGAGATGAGCCAATAAAGCTTTTTATAGTTTAATACCCTTTATTGGTGAATATGTAACGGAAAATTGTCAAATAGAAGGTTAATTTTTTGAAAATTCCGAAGCCCAAATGTCCTTCAATTCTGGAATTACCCATTACATACATAAAATATAGATAGATAAACAAGCATGAAATCTACATGTTTGAAGCGCGACTGTAAAGTTTGCTGTTTTCTCCCTGTGGTTAGCCTGAATTCAGTCAGTATTGAGTATGTTTTTCAATCACAAAGTTGGAGCCACAGGAACTAACCGAGGAACTGAACTGGGAACTGAGAGTCCCCTTTTGGATTTTTGGGAAAGCCCCATTACAGGTCTGTCACCACAAGTAGTATTTAGTCCCTGGCCCCCTGGTTTTCACTGGGTATTAAATTGTGAATAGATAAGTCCCTCCAGTGCACCATGCCTGGAGTATATAAATATTTCTTAAGATTAAGATGTTTTGACAGAAATGTTGATATTTTGTCCTGCTGTGAGAACTGTTCAACACTGGGATCCTTTGTTAGTGAAAGAAATCTACCATTCTAAGCTAAGGGAAGCTGCAAAACTCTTACAGCCACATTTAAAGACCATAAGGCTAAGGGCAAAATGTGTATATTCTTTAAGTACCTGCTGCAAAGCTTGCTTGTGCTGCAGAAACCGGACTGGCACATTCACTGTCTCTGTCCGTCACCAATGGGGAGGCAAAGCCCACCAGGCCATTGTACACACTGTAGAGATGCACACACAGAATATAACACAGGATTTAGACAGGAGAATGAAGTGTTGGTATGAGAGTATATGCTTCTGTGAGTGGGAGTACCTCTTGCTCTGGGACTGCAGTTCCTTCAGGGTAGCAGGAATCTCCTCCAGCAGTTCAAGCTGCTCCTGGCTGCGAGGCTGCCCACTGGCCTGCACCACTGTGAATAAGACCAGCTGGATGTTGTCCTGCCAAGCTTTGTACTCCAACAGAAAGTGACGCACGCTGCCCTCATATGCCACCTCTTCACCATCCGTCAATGCTGCCTCCTCATCCTGTATGATAGAATTAATACAGAGGAAGACTACTGGGTTACAGCTGAAACCAAAGCATGGGTCAAGATGACACTCAACTGTATATTGCAGAAATAATGTATATTCTGAAACACACAGCTATTTGACATTGACTCAAAGTACTCAGAACTTTCACTTTACTGTGTTAAAGACATTTAAAATGGATTAAAGGTACTTTTTCTAAAACAAACAAAGAAAAAACAAATGACACATCTTTTTCCAAATGTATTTAAAATTCCTGTGTATTTGTGAAGTAACTGGGCACCAGGTTTACCTTAGCCATGGCTCTCAACAGGTGCTTGACGTCAGCCAGTTGGCGGTTGTGGTTGGACAGAATGGTCTTAATTGAGTCGACCAAGAGCTGCAGTGTCTCTCCACAGGTCTCTAGCTGCTGCTCCCGCTCCTCCTGAGCCCTTCGCTCAACACTGAGCTCTTCCTCCAGCTGCCTTTGGGCACAGCTCAGCCAATCAGGAGTGCCAATGGGCAGGTCTAACACTGGACTCTGTCATGATCGACAAAGAACTTAAGGTACAAACCTAGAAACATATTAAACTTCTGATGTTGTTGAGACCCACCAGTCTATGCAATAGCTGGAGCTCCAGTGGAGAAACAGTGCTGCTAAACTGGGCAGCATAAGAACAGGTTTGCTGGCAGCGCTTCAGCAGCTCAAACAGTGCTGCATCCATGTTGATGGCCTCTGGGGATCGGGTTCGAAGGCCTTCAAAGTTCAGGATGGTAGAGCACAAGAAGGTAACCTGCAATGAAGACAGCACGGAAACTTGAAACTTTCTTCAGCAAGTGCTGCAGCTGGTAAGAAAGAGTCACTTAGGGCGTTTTCACACCTGCCTTGTTTAGTTCGGTTGAATCGAATCCTGGAGCGTTTACCCCCTTGGTGCAGTTCATTTGGGAAGGTGTGAACACATCAATCGCACTCGGGTGCGGACCAAAACAACCAGACCGAGACCTTGTTGGAGAGGTGGTCTCGGTCCGGTTCCAAACAAACTCTGGTACAGTTCGTTTGTGGTGAGAACATGATCCAACCTCGATCCGACCCAACTGCAGGAAGCATCAGTGCTTAACCCCGAATTTCAACTGGATACGTGTCCGCTGCATCGCGGCTCTGATACGGTTTTGCTCCGCCATTCGGTAACCCCCATGGATTGCGTTTTGAGTCCACCACGGCGCAGTACGGTAGACAGCTGGCGTCGCGAGGCCGAGTAGTTCCCGCGATAATCACATGATCACTCGCGACCGCAGTTATAGGTATGTGTCTGCTGCATTACGGCTCTGCTCCGCCGTCCACCGTCCGGCAACCCCCATCATTTGCATTTTGAGTCCACCACGGCGCAGTACTGTAGACAGCTGGCATCGCGAGGCCGAGTAGCTCCCGCGATAATCACATGATCACTTACGACCGCAGTTACAGGTATGCGTCATAAAAAAAACAAAAGGAAGTGTTCCCGACCGAAGGATTAGCAGAAGAGCCTGTGTTTGTCTCTTTTTTGAGATTTGTGTGCTGGTGTCGACAGTGTTTTATTTTGAAAAGTAACTGGATGTCATATTGTTGTTTTGGTGCTTGACTTTCTGTTTGCTTGGTGCTAAATTCAGCTGAATTGCTGCGTATCCTTGCGCATCACACATTTTGGTCCGCTTGTAAATGCTGCCGTGTGAACACAAACCAAACTCGAAGCAACAGGCAACATTGTAAGAAGTTGGTCCCTGATTCGGACCAGAGCAAACGATAGGCCCTTGTTCTTGATTAAGGCAGTGGTGTTACCTGGCTGGTGCGCTGATTCTCTCTGGCCACCATGGCACGTCTCTCCCTGATGGTCATCTCAAAATCTTGCAGGACAGGGGCTAGTGCCGGATTGGCTCCACCAGCCCACTTCAGTCGCTGTTCAATGCTAGCCTCCAGCGATGCAAGCTTCTCCTGAGGACACCAGCAAACAAACCACACAGGATATTGATCTTCTGATTCATCAAGCTTTGTTCCCTAGAAAAGCTACTTCTTCACAGACACAGAATTTGCAAAAAAAAAAACATCAACAGACAAATCAATCAGCAAAAATCCTGTCAAAAGAGGGCAGTCTTATAGTGGTGTCAGAGGACATGATACACCCTTCTGGTTTTGATTTTTGTAGACACACATTCATAATGCAGCAGGATAATGAGCCCAAACCCAACTCAACACTCTGTAAGAACTACTAGGAGACCAAAGAAACCTAAATGTCATGGACACCGGCCACACTGAACACTTATGGGGGCATTTAAAGAGTGAGAAACATGAGTCATCAGGTTTTACACAAAATTCTGGAATCAATGCCAGCTTCAGTGTACGATGGCATTAAACCAAGAGGGGTGCTGACACATTCTCGTGGATTTTTTTCACAGATTACATTTTTCACTCTATATATATATATATATATATATATATATATATATATATATA
>CAEMYA010000435.1:273812-307326 GCA_903131615.1 Diplodus sargus | reverse complement strand
TAACGGTATCATTGTAATCCAAACAAATCCGCATGGCACACCCTTGAACCAAGCAGCAGCCATGTTGAAACTCTCAGGTCAGTCTGATCCTGATCCGCAGAGATATTTCACACACACACACATACATACACACACAGACAGAGATTCCTTGCTTTTATAGAGAGATATGTCAAAATGAAAAAATAACTGTACAGTCACACATGTGAGGTTGTGCTGAAAATAATCACACCAAGTAAATAGTTTTAAGGTGAAATATAAAGACAAAATCAAAAATAGTCACAAACGGCCAATTATTCCCTGGAATATTGGATCTCACAACAAACCTAAATATCCCTGACTTTCCACCTTCAAACAGCCTCATTTGGCCATCCATGAAAATGCTTCTTAACCTCCCACTTTTCTATAGGAACACATATTTCCTACGGGCACTGCACTAGTGTATATTAAAAACAAATGCAAAATAAAGGTATTTAGTAAGGTGATCCTCAGACTTTGACCCTACTGTTATAGAACAGAATGGCTTTATTGTCATTGTATGTACAATGAACTTCAGGAATAAATCTAAAATTAAAGCTGCAAGCAGCGATGAACGGGCCCTCGCAGTCCACGCACGTCCGGGCATGCTGCTGTTGGGGCTTGTTTATGCAACAACAAAGTATTTTTTTGGCCGTTGTAAGGCATTATTGACAGTACAACTGAAGACTAGACAGGAAACAGGATGAGAGAGAGGGGGAATGACATGCAGCAAAGGGCCCCAGGCCAGGAGTGGAGCCAGGCGATGTTTGTCTGAATTCCTGTGTCCAGTAGGTGGTGCTATGGATATGACACGGTATTGATGCATGGAGGTATTCAGGGCGCAGAGTTTCCCCTACATGTAATTGACTGTGGCGCACCGCCACGGCAAAATAAAAGCCGCCACACCTTCAAAATTCAGGCATAAATAAATCTAGTGTAATAGAAAGTAAATATTTTACCGTCGTCTTCCACCTCAGTCTTTGACGTTAACTAGCATGTTGGATATTTCGCTTGATAATTAGCCAGAGGATTAAAATGGTCACTGAGAGCGGAGTCCTGCACGGGTCACCGCATCCGACCAGTTTTCCGACACGACTTACATTCCGCACCCGAGCCGACCCGCTATAAATTGATACCGACGCTCGAAGGAAAATTGGACGGACGCAATTTTATTTATTTATTTATTTTTTTAATTTTAAATTATTTTTTTGGCCTATATGGCTTTATTGATAGTAAAGATGAAGAGGGTGACAGGAAACAGGGTGAGAGAGACGGGGAGTGACACGCAGTAAAGGGACCCGGGCCAGGATTCGAACCCGGGTCCGCTGCAGCGAGGACAGAGCCTCTAAGCATGGGGCGCCCGCTCTACCGACTGAGCTAAGCGGCGCCCCGACGGACGCAATTTTTAAAAGTGAAAGTAAGACAGCGTAGAGGGAATGAGTTCTGGGAGGGCGCAAGCACGCATGAATGAGCTCATATGAGATATAAATGCTTATCATTTGTGTCGCTAATAATTACTGATGATAAGTGACGCCTTGAAAATGGCAATCGTAAAACCCGACCCGCCTCTCCAGGCGTCCGACCTGATCTGCATCTGTGTCCGACACAGTACATTATTTTTCACCCATGCAGGACTCTGACTTAGATAACTCCTCTCTTGAAACAAATAAATAAAATAGCATTTCTTTACAATATTAGAGTTCTATGACATAAGTATAAAAATTACAGTATGATGACCCAAAATGACCCAAGCAGGGTTCTAAATTAACTTTTTTGATTACCAGCCAATCAGAATTTCCACTAGCCAAATTTTTTCCAGTGAAAAACATGACGACATTTTCGTGATCAAACACAAGCCATTCACGACCCGTCAGCCATTTGGCATTGAACTTTCTTTTTTTCGTTTCGCACACATTGTTCTTTATATTCTCAATCTCATCCCCTGCCTCCTTCCTCTTCACTTGGGCCCTATAAAATCCGTTTCATTTTTTCCTCCCAAATTCCGTTTTAATTTTTGGGAATTCTGTTTTTTCTGTTATAATTTTTGGGAATCCTGATTTTAAAAAAATCTTTTATCCTTATTATACGACCAAAAACAGTGTGTTTTTATTGTAAATGACTAAAATGTACACAAAATAAATAGAAATTACTTTGCCATACAGTACAGTAAAGTGCATCAAAAACATTTTGACTTCATCACGTGGGTTTCATTTGGGTTTCATTGAATAAAAACAGGGTCAGCTCTCAGGCAGATCCAGGACATGTTTGCATACCAAAATTGTTCTGAAAATTTAAGTTGTAAATATTTAAAAAATTAGCAAAGACGACCAACAAAATGAGAAATTATACTCGCAACGTTATGTCAACTTGGCATACTAACCAGCTAGCAGTGAAAACACCAACCCTCCCCCTGTCCTCTGAGCTCCCAGCCCAGGCAGAGTCAGTTAAGAGGGCTGTGGCTAACGGGGCAAACTAGCTAACAGCAGCTACTGTTTGCAGTCACTCTGGTATTATATGCCGATAATATGAATCGGACAGGTGGCTAACTATCACGCATTACACCTTTAATTATGATTTCTCAGGTCTGCTTCTTTGCAAAACAACAGTTCACCTGACACATAAAAGTCGTACGGAACCTGCTCGGCTCTGTACTGAGGGGTTAATGTCGAGTTTCTCAGTTTTTTCGCCGACGAAGACGGGGCCGTGGGCAGCTGCTTCGCCATGCTTACAATGTTTTGACGGGGGAGCTCGCGCTGGTTGGTTGCACTGCCTTCGCGCAGCCAATGGGCGTCTTATACGTCATTACGTAGCATCACGACAGTGTTCATGGGAAATGTGGTCAGTAGTGCCCAGGGAGCGAGAACAGTAGAGCGGCTCTGACTGACATGATTGCCTCATGCATCACCGGCCAAACTGGCTAGTAAGTTTTTATTAACACCCGCCAAAATGATTCTTAACCCGCATTTGGCGGGTGTTAATTTAGAACCCTGGTTATAAGGTCTTGATGCTTTATGGCGAACCAGGAAAATGGATCGCATCATGACACCCACCATGACGTAGGCGAAAGCTTTTGATAACTTTTCATGTTCAAGTTCTAAGGATGATACTGAGTGAATTGGAAGTCTGTGGTGTTCAATCTGTAGGAGGAGGTGGTTAAAGTACGAGGCATGGAAATGTATCAAAATGGGGTAAAATGGAAAATTTTAATCAAAATGGCCAACTTCCTGTTGGAGTGACAGTTTGGTACCCCAATGTTTTTTGTGCATCTGGTCATGATACATATGCATACCGAATGCCGTTCATGCATATGTATGTAAGAGGTGGGGGTTGGATTTTTTATATTTCACGGGGCACTATAGAGTCCCCTGGTAACACCTTTTGTCAGGAGGGCATTGGCAATAATTGTGCCAGGTTTCATGTTAATCCAACCTACCAACGTGGAGATATAAAATACTTGAATTTAACCTGAGTCGATTGACGCGCCGGCGCGTCAAAATCACATGACCAATTGAAGCTGGCATAGCAGCAAAACAGCGCCTCTGTGAGTCTCGGTTCCGACTTTATGTGTTCAAGCAGCCTTCAAACTATTTACCAGTTTTTAAATTGTGTTGATAGGCCAAGTAAAACAGATTTATGATATATTATGTCGGCCACGCTTTTTCGCTAACGTTGCTGTCACATTTGCTGCGTGTTTGGTGCAGGAAGAGACGGTAAAATCGGGCTTTCCTCACGAACGTGTCCGCAAGCAGGAAGTGTGTGAACGCAAAATACGCGTTCCTATTGGTGGAAAAAGGCACCACACCAGCCAATCACAAAATTAGTTGGCAAGTCACGTGATCTGGTTGCTGGGGGACAGGGGGAAGATTTGGGAGTGACGGGGCGGAAAAGTGACAGCAGCAGTGCCGGTGACAGAGGCAGCGAGTTTTGTACACAAACAATGTCCTCAATGCTTGTGTTCATGAGTAGAGACCCTGGTGATGCCACGAGCAAAGTTTCATGTTGTGTCGAGCCTTCTTAGTGTTCTAAAAATAACGATTTTGATGCCATCATATCTCTGCCCCTAGCACTCCCATTCAAAATTAACGTGCCGGAAAACGCAACTACAGTAAATCTTAAAAGTGTGTCTTTCATCGCAATTATGCTTTTACACGAAGGTTTGACTCATATTCAATCGCAAATAAAGCCTTGGCTGCTTTTTGGCGAGAGTTTCACTTTAATAGTTTTTTTTTATTTTGTTGAAACAAAGTATATATTTTCATATGGCTCTTTCTTATTCTGCATGTGTTATATTTTGTTTAAACAAAGTATATACTTTCATATAGCTTTTTCTTATTCTGCATATGCTATTACAAACAGGTGAGTCTGTGACGCTGCACTGTGACAGCAGAGCCTCGTGTACAGCCAGCTGAGGTGTGGAAGTGTGCGCGCGACGCAGCCCACGCTTGGTACCTCCATATCATCCATTGCCTTTTTCATATTTCTTACCTTGTCATGTAAAATGACATCGACCCCTTGCTTGTCTGTTTCACACACGTTCAGCATCTCCTCGATTGCCCGTTTTACATGCCCTGCTGTATGAGACCCACGAAACTAGTGTGCATACTGGCCCGTTGTAACCCAAAAGTGGAGTCAATGTAATGTAATGCCTAGATGACAGGGCATACCGGGGATTCAAAAACTCCAGATGATGAAAAAACCCTGATCCTCGACAACAGCGATGAGGTGGTTATCCAGAGCGATGAATTCAGTTACCTTCTCTGTAATATTCTTGGCCATGTCGCTCTCTCGAGGATATTTCTCTTTCCTTTGGGAGTATCTTTGAGTGTTTGTTGCTTTGGTGCCTTTGCCTGTATTGCTTGAGTGAACTCGTATTCTTTGAGTGTTTGTATTCTATTTGCTGTATCAAATGAGTAGTATTAAATGTAGCTCTTTTGTTACCCCCTCGTGAAACGGTCGTATTGCAGATGTTACATGTCGCCGTTGGACTGCTTTCGCTTTCAAATTTAAAATGTTTCCACACTGCAGACACTTTATCCACAGGTTTGCCAAAGTAACGTTACGCGCACATCTGCGTTCTGCCACAAATTGTGCTCTGACAAAAAAAAAAAAAAAGAAAATCAGGTTTGGGTCTACGTTCAAAATTGCCGAAAAAAGCCCATATCAGCCCCGATCCTGATCCTTCAGATTGGCTCGGGAAATCCCTAGTGAGTACCTTTGAATGATGGATTAATTAAATGCAGGATGTGCATGTGGTGTCATACTGACCTGAACAGAGACTATGGCTCCCTCGTCCTGACTCAGCTTATACAGCTTCTTCTTCATATTGCTGAGGATGACAGAGCGCGGAGGAATGCTGACACTCAGAGGCTGATTACTGGGGCCAAGAATGTCCTCATGCTGCCACTGTAAATAGACACAAACAAAACCACACAGAAGTGCATTCATTATTTTCATCAACTTTATTACATGCCTGACCTGACAACAAAGCCCAGAGCTCACATTTATGTTGTGTTGTATTTAATGTCAACATGAGCTGCTGACAAGCAACCATTAAAAACATAAATAAAAGTCCTCAGGCTTCAAATCTTACCGATATGCAATGAGGGAGTTTTTTTTAAATGGGTGCTGGTTATCTGTAATACCATCTTAATCCAGGGTTTCTGAAGGTTTGAACAAGTCAAATTTAAGACTTTTTAAGACCATTTTAAGGCCATTTTGAACTAAATTAGAAAACCTACACAATGTATGAAAAAGTAAGGAAAAATGCAATCCCAGAATTACTTTCAAAAATAACCAAATTCATAACCATTCACAGAACAACTCAAACAATGAAGAATGGAGTGAGTGAATGTGTGTCAGGGTTATTATAGTTTTTACATTTCATTAGTTTTTATACTATTTGTATTTTTGTTTTATTTCAGTTTAGTTTTAATTAGTTTAACAAGTGATTAAGTAGTTTAAGTTTAGTTTTTCTGTCGCATACCTCCCCTCAAGTTATTATATCCAAATCTGTTGCAGAAATGTTAAGCAACATTCAAACCATCTTCGGCTCAACGCTGACGTTGAAAGCGGAGGTGCTTTGGATTTTGAAAACTGTTGCTAGACTGTGAGACAGCGCAGAGTTCCGGTCGAGCAGAACTGGATGAACTTGGACCGGGAAGTGATAGTGTGACTTCGCTGGAGACATTTAGAAGCGAACTGGTGTTTTTCTGATTTTGTGTGTGACACCAGCGCTTTCCACCAAGTGTGCCCAAGTTGAGGGTACTCTTGCGGAGCGTACACTGAACTTCATATTCATTATGAGGTACGAATTTTAAATTCTGGTTGTTCAGGCCAACATTGTAGTAGATTCCGCTATCCAAGTCTCTCCGGAACTGGCGTACGGTGATAAATTCCAACCGGGATGTTGGCAAAATGACACTTAGATTTCTGGATACTTCAGAAAAAAGAAGAACACACGGAGCAAACTGCGAATCTCGAACGTACATATTTAAGACCTAACTAATTGTAATTTAAGACCTACATGCAAATATGGATGGATTTAAGACTTTTTAGGGCCTAAAATTGAGATTGTCAAATTTTAGACTTTTTAATGCCCCGTGGAAACCCTGTAATAACAAAAGTTTCAGGTGTGACCAGTGGAAAACAAACATTTGACTCGTGTTCATCATGTCCATTATCATGGTCATCCATAACAACAGCAAACATTAACCTTGTAATCAAGTTAGTACCAACCAGGGTATCTGCAGGTTTCAGTGAGTTCAACTGGAACTATGACTGATAAAATAAATGGGACATTTTGCATAATAGGCTATTAACACTAAAGCGGCACAATACCTGTAATTTATAAAAGTAAACAGGTTTTCAGACAGGTGATAGGCTTGTGTATTCAACTTGCTGACTTGTTTGTGTCTGTGCACAACTACTCCACGTGCCTTTAATTGACCCCCTGGGACAAATAATTTGAACTGAATTGAGGCCCCAAGTTAGTTCTTAACCCCAACAGCAAATTTAGCAACCAGGCATATTTCCCCTACATTACAGTAGGCTACATTTACCAGACCTCTGTCCGAGGATTAATATGACAGGACGTGAACCTCCAGGGAGGGACAGAATGGCATCCCTAACAACTTTCTGTTACTCATAGCAACCATCTGTTACTCGCACTACTTGCGTAGTGTGAGATGCAGAAAGTTGCTCTGATTTACCTTCTACCTTGCTAACATGGCGAACCAATGCAATGATGATAGTTGTCAGAGGAGAGTATTCTTTTTTGGGTCAAACTCATTTTCAATCTCTGGCTGGCTCCCAATAGAAAGTGAATGACTTCCGGGATCATTTTCCTCTTTGTGCGCTTTCGGTCTGAACGCACCTTTAGCATTTTAAAAAATAGTGATTTTGATGCTATCTCTAATTTGTCTCAAGCACTCCCATTGAAAATGAGTTTGACCCAAAAAAGAATACTCTCCTCTGACAACTATCATCATTGCATTGGTTCGCCATGTTAGCAAGGTAGAAGGTAAATCAGAGAAACTTTCTGCATCTCACACTACGCAAGTTATCTAATTTGTTAGGAGTATGATAAGCTTGGATAAAAAACAGGGGTGTTGTTCATTTACTTTCCAGGATTGCCTCTGAGTACTGAACGTCAACAGCAAAATGGTGCTAAAGTTGACTTTATTTATTGTTATATTAATTTAAATAATGGTTGAGAACTGGAATAAGGCTGCAGTATTTACCTCATCTGACTTAGCAGAGAGCTGTTGTAGAATGTACCTCAATGCATCACTCAAATGTTGTACTTTAGTACAAATATCTACAAGACCTCATCTGCTACTTTTTCCAATCCACTTCAGATGGAAATGTTCTACTTTTTACAGCATTTCATATATGCTTGGTACAATATATGATCAGATAAAACCAACTACATTTCAAAATTGGTGCACAATCCACATAATAAAGGTCTATTTTCACTTCAGCTCTGCTGCTATAATGGTGAACATTGGATTTTCAACCTCTTAAATCGTTATCAAAATCCCCATATCGGTCAGGCTCTAATTAGATCATCCACACACAGTTCAGTGTCTACCTGAAACATGGCTATGTGCAGCTGGCTCCTCTGCAGGCTGGCCTTGGCAGCCTCCAGGTTAGCTTCCAACCTCCTCAGCAGGTCTTCTTTCTTCCAGGCTGTGTCATAGGAGGAAGCCAGCACTGTGGCTCTTTTCAGGAGCAGCTGGGAGACCTGGCCTGATGAAAGGCTCTGCTCCACTGCCTTCTTACAAAGCTCATCCAGAGACACCTTGAAGCAAAGATGGACAGTACATTTAATGACTTCACTTTTTCACACTCAAACCATAAAGGACCTATCTGTAGTATCCAGATTGACAGATCTGTCTAAAAAACATTCATATTAGTTAGTGTATCATATTTACAGTATAGTAGTTATAATACAGTGAACAATTTAGAGGGCCTCCAGTGAATTCTCTCCTCTGCTGTATGTGTTGCCCAAATTGGGGATGTAGGCAATAAATGCTTTGGTGTGTGGCATCAGTTAATACTACATAGTTATCTCTACACCTTAAATTCCTGTTTATTCAATTAAATACCTATTTTTCAACATTGAATACAATCTGATGCTACCTATATTTGTGAAAGTAGGCCACCACTCCATAAGTGTTTCTGTTCTTTCTCTTAACAATTTTCAGCGTAGTCTTTCGGGTTTTAGCTACAGTAACCTTGAAAATTTGAACGCTTTAGACTAGGTAAGTGGATTCAATACTTTGTGTGTCTGTGAGGAATTTTTATTTTTCTAAGCAATGTACCTTGCTTTCTGCACCAAAATCTTTCACCTCCACCTGGTTGACAACGTCGAGGCCAAGAGCAGACAGGGTGCTGCAAAGGGCCAGACCGAGAGCCTGGCTGGGCAGACCCATAAGCATCTGTCGAACAAACTCAGCTGTGAAGGCTTTGATGGGGCGGGTCATCTTTTCCTCACTGACCACTGTCACACCTGACCCTGTTGCACTTGGCCGCCGGTACAATGGCTTTCCCAAACCAACTGGTCCATTTGTAGGTAACAGCTCCTCAGATGGAGGACAGGTACCTGAACACACAAAATTATCAATAATGAACTCGCAGCACTGATGTTATATGGACAAAAAATAAGAATGAAATTTCAATTTTTAGAACAGTCAAGCCCAGATTAAACCAAGATTAGTCCTCTCTGTCTGGGGAACACTCCTGTACACACCTAAGCAGTTTGCTTTGGTCTAAAAACAGCATGTGTTGCGAGACAAGACAGAAAAAAAATATTAACATATTGTTTTAGGCTTGTCCTCAACAGGGCTTGTATATGGTTCAGCTAAACGGTCTTAGTTAAAATGTGACTGTGATCAGCCAGTCACTGTGGATGGATACTTTGTAATTGGTCTCATGTTGCAGTAAGAAGCTCTTACCAGACAGAGTCTGAGCAAAGGAGGCACACAGCTTGAAGAAGTCCCTGATGGTTTGCAGTCTCTTGAGGAAGAATACCTCTTCCATCAACTGCCGCTGACTTAGGCTGTCAAAAAAGTGGAGCTGTGTGGCCCGAGCCTCCCTCACAACATCCACCTTCCTCCAGGCAGATGGCACCTCCAGAGAGCTTAGCTGAGGATAATGAGGTGCACAGGGAAATGGAATGAGAGCGTGAGAGAGAGAAGGAATGATGTAGAAATTATGACTGGTGATCAATGTAAAATCTAGAGGTGCACCGATTACATTTTTTTAATGGCCGATTCAGATTGTTTAAAAGTCTGACCTGCTGATTCGGGTATATTTCTTAAGATTTTTATAATTTTTCTTTCAAAAATTCAACTGTATGTTCACAAAAAAAAACTTTATTAAAATATAATGTCAAACTGAAAATTAATTGCACTATATCCCACTTTATCTAACATGTTGTCAGCTATCTTATTGAGTTGGCTGTAAGCGTCTTGTTCTATGTGAATGTTAGCTCCCCTGAAAAGCATTTACGCAGTCTACAGTGGTATATCGGGGACACTTTTTTTGGAAGGTAATATATGAGACTAGTCAGTCTGTAATGCGCTACAAGTCACATGTAAGCAGTATAAAAAGTTGGCTGCCCCGGCTCAGACACCAGAGCCTCCATGTCGTTATATTATTCTCAAACTGTAAGCACAATTCATAACCCTCGGCTACAAAGTTTTGTAAAGACATTTGCTTTAAGTTGCAAAAAGCTGTCAAATGGCAATTTGACACGTGTTTGATAAGCTGATGACTTGCAGGCCAAGAGGCCTCACGCAGACCTCTTACTTATGGTACTTAAATTGGACAATGGTTTTCACAAACATTTAGATTGGAACTTTGAATAAAAAACCTGTTGCACAGGCAAATAAACTATATGTAATTTGCAGCATATTATCCCATTCATTAAACCTTAAAGAAAACATAGATGCTACCTTCTCTGTGAGCTGGCCAAATGCAGTCTCTAGCTGGGTGAACATGCCATCAAAGGCCACCAACAACATTTGACCAGCAGACATCTTTGGTGTGTCCTGGCCAGGTCCATCTATGCTACGAGGCTGAATCAGCTCTGAATACTGCGCTCGCAGCATCCTAAGAACAGAGGAAGTTTTTCATTGCTTTGGAATTCAAGTTTGTAGTTAAGTCAATGCTGATGAAATTCACAAGTACAATGCTAAAGCAGCTCCTTACCTGGTGATGTGGAGGCAGTGGCTGTGCTCATCGTGGTCCAGGCCTGTGGTGGCCTGTAGACTGTCAACCAACCCCTGCAGGCCGAGACCATCAGAACTGTGCTCCACCAGCTGCTCCAACTCTGCCAACATGGACTCCAGAGTGGGCTCTCCTTTTACCATACAGCGCAGAGCCTCTGGAAAGATGATCTGACGGAAGTTGGTGTTCAGTTCCTACAGTGAACAAGTCGACACCTTGGTGTCAGCAATTACTGTATTCTTTTCCAACGGAACATATACACCAGCCACATTCACAAACCCATTAAAACAAAAACATTACAAGCCTCTCGTTTTCATCTGGAGAATAGGTTACTTCTAGTTTTGACTAGTTGATTTCACATTGTTTTGGAGGGTGCACCTACCTGCAAGCAGGTGTACACAGCGTTGGCCAGGTACACAGCCTGGTTGGTAGCTGAGGGTGCAGGCAGCTCCAGGTCATGGGGGAAGTGTGGGCAGCGTTGAAGCAAGGTTGCCAGGGCACTGACATTTCCAGTCATACTGCAGAGCTCCTCCAGGAACCACGCCCCATCCCGAGATGTCAGGTCTACCAACTGCTCTCCAGCACTGGCGGCCGCACCCTCCATCACCAGGTTCCGTCTGGACAATGAAACCATAGTGATGTCCCACTGATCACCTGCAACTTCTCCCCATCATTTTCAAAAAATGTTTCATTTCCAAGAAGCACTACATTTTTGTTGATCCAACGGGTCTTACAGAGAGCACATCCTGTTTTGCCCTTCCCCTACTAGCGCTGAAGTTAAACCTTTGGTTGGGTCAGTGCTGGAGTTCTGCCAATGCTCCCTTATAATGATTAGTGGTAAATGTTAGGTCAGTACAATAACTCAATAACTCTATAACATTCTATGGTTATAGGCGCATCCCACTAAACCGTGGACCCCACCAGTTCCCTTAACCAGCTGAATTAAAAGCAGTTTTGGGAGCTGATCATCTGGTCTCAGCAAATAAAACACAACTAGTTCCATGCTAGCAATTGGTGAATCCATCACAGTTAACCATAGAGGGCACCTACACTCATAGAATGTGGAGTTATTTTACGTAACTAACATTTGCCACTACTCATTTTGAAAAAGCAATGGCAAAACGTCACTTACAAACCAAAGTAGGGGTGCAACGACTAGTCAACAAATAAATTGGTCAATAACTAATTTAGTAGTTGACTAGTCGTTAATGATGTCATTGTGTGTATCCCATGGCATGCAATGCCAGGCTAAACAATGTTTCACTGTAGCCAATTTAACTAGCTCACAGTGAGACAATTCACTTTTCCAAACTCGTTGATGCAATGACAGCACACACACACTTGTGAGCGGGAACAGGAGCAACATGGAAGCGGCTAGGCATTAAGCAAGGCAACAATAGTCTATATCCAGGGTTTCTGCAGGTTTGAACAAGTCAAATTTTTAAGACTTTTTAAGACCACTTTGTTGAGGGTCCTCTGGCAGACCGTGCAGTGTACTTCAAATTCATTATTTTACGGCTTTTGACCACCTGAATTCTGGATGTTCAAGCCAACACTTGTTAAATTTATACTTTCCCATAGTTGTAGCAGATTCCACAGTTGAAGTCTTTCTGGAATTGGTGAAGTGTGCTGCTAAAATTTCCAACCGGGCAGTGGCCAAAATGCCACTTATGTTCTTGGATACTTCAGACAGAATTACAACACATGGAGCTGACTGTGAATCTCACCAACACATTTCCCCAAACAAAAAAGGCAACGACGGAAGCGGTAAATGAACGTACATAAGACCTAACCAAATGTAATTTAAGACCTATGTGCAAAGTATGGACGTATTTAAAACTTTATAAGGTCTTAATTTTAGATACATGAATTTAAGACTTTTTTAAGGATGCACGGACACCCTGATATAATTTTGGTGAAGGATCCTGACAGTTTAAAGAGTAACATTGTCTGACAATTTCACAGTAAAATGTTTGCAGCGTAAAGAAGAGTACAGGAACCATAGATGGCTTTTTGCAGAAAAGCAGACGTGTACTCCACAACAAGCAACTGCTCTCACTGAGTCAATCCTAAACATGGTGGTCAAAGACATGAGGCCACTTTCCATGGTTAACAGGCAAGGAATTCAACAAATGATTCACCAGTTCAACCCTGAAAACACACTGCCATCCAGGAGACCCTCTCAGATGGTGGAAGGAAAATGAGGGTCGTTTTTCCGCTCTGTCTAAGCTAGCAAGGTCTCTTCTGCACATTCCTGCAACATCTACCCCAGAAGAGCGAATCTTCTCTGCAGCTGGAAATATCTGCTCTCAGAAGAGAACAAGCCTCACTCGAGTCCACTTGGAGATGCTGACTTTCCTCAGTATGAACTGTGATTGGCCAGTCGGTTCATTAAGTTGCATCTTGCAACTCTTGAGTCTTTATTACAAAATACATGATCTGAGAGAAAAAGTTATCACACTGATAGCAAAAAAGCATTTTATGAGAGAATATGTGAGAGAAAAAGTTTTCATACCAATAGCAAAAAATAGCAAAACCTAAGTCTTTGCTCTAGATGCAATTTCTTGCTCTCGTGTCAGGGTTTTGCTCTCGCTGTGAAAATAATGTCATGAGCGGGGCCACGTTCCTATTGGCCAGTCGGGTGACACCGGCATAGATGCGCTGCCTTAGTTGAGACTCCAATGTTTGGGTAAGATGATGACACACACAACTCGATGGGTAGCTAGTTGAGCAAGTTGGTAAGCAAGATCATTCCCATCATAGGAATGACTGTTTAGCCCTAAAAGGTTAGAGAGTAACAGATCAGAGGTATTAAGGGATGCTTAACTGGGTAGTAATGTGGGTTTAAGCTCAGCTAAAAACATCACTGAAGATTAAACATGAAATAGGCTATCCTCAATGTAAGCTAGTTTGCCATTACTGATGTGTTTGTCAGATTGTCATGGACAAAGAATAGCACTCATATTCATATCATATCATTCAAGGCAACGCATCTATGCCGGTGAATCGACAATGGTGTAATGATTCAGTTGGACTCCAAAGACATTTCTCACCCGACTGGCAAATAGGAACGTGGCCCCGCCCATGACATTATTTTCACAGTGAGAGCAAAATCCTGACAGGAGAGCAAGAAATTGCATTGAGAACAAAGACAAAGAGAGAGAGAGGAAAAACCTTTTGAGAGAAACACTTTTTTTAAGAGAGAATGTTTTCACACTGATAGCAAAAAATTATATATTTTAGAGTTAAGGAAAGTATTTTGAGAGATTTTTTTTTCTCTCAGAAATAAATTTAAAAAATTTCAAATTTGTATTTTTTATGTTCTATGAGAAGACACTTTCTCTCAAAACTTTTTTTAGTCTCAAATATTATAATTTTTCTGCTATTGATATGAAAACTTTTTCTCACAAATATTTTTTTTTCCTCTCATAAAATGCTGTTTTGTGCGATAACTTTTCCCCCCCAACATTTTTATTTCTCTCAGATCATTTATTTTCTCGCATGTAATAAAGACATAAATCCAACTCCATGAAAATGCACTTTTGTTAAAGGAAAGAAAGTTTATTTTATTGCTGCTGCCACTTAAATAAATATAAATAAGAGCCATTGTTTTTTGTGTAATTCATAATCTGACAAGTCGACTAGTTGTCGCAGAAGTCGATGACTAGTCGACTATCAAAATAGTCATTAGCTACAGCCCTAAACCAAAAGGTGTAACTTATTCACTCAGTAACTCAGTCATGGGCAGACTGCTTTTCCCGTGCTTTGCTATAGTCCAGCCAATAAATAAGTGGTGTTTGAAGTGTTCAGAAATACAGCGAATGTACAGAAGGCTTATTTTAGCAATATAGCCACTTATGGATACTGATGACTAGTTAAATTCTATTAATCTGAGTGGATAAACAGCACAGTGAAACATGGAATGTGTTAAACCTGCAGAGTGTGCAGAGGGCAGAAGTGATGATTCCAGCCAAACTGAGGGAGCCTGGCTCTCCATTCTCCCGAAGGAAGACTGTAATGCAGTGCTCAATCTCCTGCAGCTGCTCCTTGCAGGCTGCTGCTGTTGTGCCCTCTGCTTTCAGTCGCTCCGCTTGGTGCATCACACGATCATTTGTGTCTGCCACTTGGTGCTGTAAAGTCAACTCTACACTGGACAGGAATTGGCAGGAGGCTGCAGGAGGTTGGGGAGCAAACAGCACCTCATATCTGTAGAGGGAGATGAAAACAATGCTCAACTGTGGACATGACTGGTAAAGTGCAACAACATGTTTTTGAACATGCATTACTGATACAAATGTTAAACCAAATATTATCATAATTAGGTCTGTGGATTATCATGAGGAACCAGGACATGTTTTTGTTTTTTTATTGGACATGACCTCATCAACTCCAACAAGGAAAACCAGTTGCTGATATAAAACTGCCTACACACTCTTGCCACATAAGGCTAGGCAATGTCCTGCACCAGGAAGAAACTCAGGGTCCACTTCACTACTGCAAGGTCTGACAATCATTCTGAGGTTTTCATCCCAGTACCCAACAGCTGTCAGGGTACCGTTCGCTATGACATGGAGGTCTTTGCAACCCTACATGGATATGCCTCCCCAGACCATCAGTGACCCACCATCAAACCGATCATGCTGGATGATGTAACAGGCAGCATAATGTCCACCACGGCTTCTCCAGATTCTTTCATGCCTATCACATGTGGTCAGCGTGAACCTGCTCCCATCCGTGATGAGAACAGGGCCCCAGTGGCAGACCTGCAAAATTTTTGTGTTTTCTACGAATGCCAATCGATCTGCACGGTACTGGGCTGTGGGCACAGGTCACACTAGAGGATGTCAGGCCCTCATGCCACCCTCATGGAAAATGTTTCTGACCCAACAGTCAGAAACAGGTAACCTACACATTGGTAACCTGCTGGTCATTATTTTGTAGGGCTCTGGCAGTGCTCCTCATTGCAAAAAGGAGCAGACATCGGTCCTGCTGCTGGGTTGATGCCTTTTATTGCTCTGTCAAGCTCTCCCCGTGAAATGGCTGGTCTACTGAAATCTCCTCAATGCTCTAGAACAGGGGTCACCAACATGGTGCCCACGGGCACCGGGTAGCCTCCAAGGACCACATGTTCTAAAAATGAAAATTGAATATTGATATTATCTGTTTCCCACCTTGTTAAATCATTGTTGATAATTATTGTGAGAAATAATTAACGTGATCAGTGTCTTCACATATGAGTATCATTAATAGTCATATAACTAAAGGCAACTGAGCAAATTTATTATTTCAGAAGAGTGTATCAAACTGGTAGCCCTTCGTATGACTCAGTACCCATGAAGTAGCTCTCAGTTTCAAAAAGGTTGGTGAACCCTGCCCTAGAAACTTCGCTGGGAGACACAGCACACCCTCTGGCAACAGCGCATATGGATGTGCCATTCTCGAGGAGCTGGACTACCTATGCAACCTGATTGGGCTGCAGGTACAGCCTCATGCTACCAGTAGTGACAAGGACACCAGCAGAACACAAAACTAGAGAAGAATCAGTCAGGAAGGATAAGGAGAGAGCAACTGTCTGTGGCCACCTATGGCAAAACCATTCCATCATTCTTTTGCCTCTCCATTGCACCTCCTGAACCAAGTGAAACTGATTCACAATCTCTTGTGCTTCCTAAATGGACAGATTGATATCCCTTGAGTAGGGCCGTGCGATAAATCGTTAAAATCGATTAATTCGAGTTTTTGGTTTAGGACGATTAAAAAAATAAAAAAAAAAGATTTTCGAACTCTAAATCAAACTTGCTCTGCCTTTGCTCCCTATGGGGTTCTGTAGTTCATAGTGGGCTCCATCCCTCCCCCCTTTCTTCAGAGAAACAAACACAACATGCAGCGAGCCAAAAGTTTGTTCCCAAAACGGCACTGTCTCGTTAGTAGTTTGGTTCTGTGGTGTCGGACCTCGAACAAACCACGGTCCGCTGAAAAGTTTGTTTAAAGGCTGTTGCAACTCAAGGCAGCGGACTGACACGTTTATTTCAGCATCTCATACAGACGCATGTATCACAGTGAGACACTTGTTTTTCACTACGAGGTGGACAAGACCGCGGCAGCCCACAAATACCCACGATAAAGCAGCCATCATATACAGAACACAATGATTAAATGATTCCGCTAGAGTAGAAAGGACCCCGGTGGATAGCTGTTACGGATGCAGTCACGCTGCATATCGCTAAATACATTGTGCCCGTATATACAGTGGAAAGGCTGGAGGTTATTCCACATGCTGAAAATGTTCGACCCCAGGCTTGTGCTACAAGGCCACAACAGGCCATGTCTCAAGCCAGAGGAAGAAGACAGGCTCGTCTTCCTGGCCAAAAATGTGTAAAAAGACAGCCAGCCAACTTGCGGTGTTTACTATGCAATGCATGCAGATGTTTAATTTAGTTTACATATCTTCAGGGATACAAAATACTTTCTGTAAACAAAAGGCACCTTTTGCAAAATAAAGTATTTAATTAAAGTTATGTTAACACTTTATCAATACCAATGGGGAAACTTCTCTGTTTCTATAATAGCAAGCAATCTGTCATGTTAAATTTATGATTACAAACACATTTTATCCGAAAGGGACACATTCCTTTCAAAAGAATGCACTTTTAATTTTTCAAATGAGTTTGAAGGTGCACTGTTAAAAATGGCAGGGCAAATTTGTTTAAAATAAAAGCATTAAAATAAATGCAATGCAATTTCTTTGTTTTTTCAAGTTTGTTTTTTGAGAGGAAAAAAAATCGATTAAAATCGTAAATCGAGTTTGGTGTGAAAAAATTGGAGATTCAATTTTTAGGCCATATCGCCCAGCCCTACTTACTGATACCATAAAGGAAAGTCTGCTGTGGTTCCTTACTGTCTGCAGATGTGCTGGCAGTGCTCCACTGTCATGTCTCTCAGTAGTTCCTCCAACCAGGCCTTCCACTGGTGGGCACGATGGAGTAGCAGGGTAGCCCGTGGATACAGCAAAGCCACTGTTGCATAGCTGTGAAGCTGCTCCAGGCAGCCACGAAGGGCCCCACGGCGCTGTTGCAGCAAGGAGCTCACCTCTGCCTCCAAACTCTCACACTGGCTGATTAGATGGGCCTGGCCTGCATTCTGCAAGAAGGCTGTAGCTGGCACATAGCTAGGAGGACCTGAAAGATTTGTACAAGCAAGCAAAAGGAACTAAAATGACATAACTACACATTTTACCAAACTGTGTTGATATTGGTAAATGGTCTTGCATTTTTATAATGCTTTTCCAGTCAACCTCTCGTCAGGAGCAATTTGGGGTTCAGAATCTTGCTCAAGGACAGTGACCTTCCGATTACTAGACGACCCGCTCTACTTTCTGAGCTACAGCCGCCCTAATATTGCAGGGGCAGTATTGACGCAGTAAACTGGGCATATGTGGCTCAGGCAAAAAAATCTAACCTCTTCTCAATCTAAGTGTAGTAATACTGGCTGACTGAATAGATCATAATGAGAAAAGTGACTAAAATGGACAGCAGTATTTCATGTAAAACAGAATTGCTACAACAATGCACTTTAAAAACATTTATTATTTTCAATCATTCATCCTGCATGAATTCCAGTTGAACTAACCAAGATCTATGGGACTACTGATGTCCTGCAGCAGGCTAGCCAGCTGAGTGGCCTCCAGGTTGGAGAATGCTGCCTGGTACTGGGAGATCCACTGGTCCAGGTCAGCAAGTTTGCTCTGAATGGCCTCCTGCGCTGTCCGCTGCCGTGACTGCAGCTGGGTGTGTTCAGAATATCTGTCACAAGGAGGGTTATATGAGCAATCTACAAGAATGTAATGTTTACATGTTGTGGCTCACAATATTTGTAGGAGCCTGCATATGAAGAAAAAAATTGTGCAACTCAAAAACTGAACAGATCAAAAGTTGTGGTGTGCCCAACAGACTAAATGCTGATGAGATGCACCTCATCTGGGACCAATAGTACAATGGAATGTGAGAAGCACAACTGTTTCCAGATGACACCGCTGCGTAAATAAGAGGTCATAAAAATAAAAATGTTACAATACACCTAGAAAAATGTATAAATAAAACCATGAAAAAATATCATTATGAATAGAATAAAAATTGGTTTAATCAATGAAACGGAAACTTGAATAATTCTGTGCATTGTGAGGTGGGGCCGCAGGACACGTGTACTTGTCTGGTGACAGTGTCCAGGTCAAATCAAACTTTCAATGTATATTTTATTGTGAATTAATCAAAAACATCTCAATCAATACATTTGTGGAGGCAGACAAATTATCTTTTGCAAAAGAACACTCAGTGACGAAGATTCATTTTAACATGGATTTGGAGTGAAGCCCGGTGCTGTCTCAAACCTTTGCTCCAGGGTGAGGATGAGATGGTCTGGATGACTCTCTGCCCCTTCAAGAAAGGCCATCTCCTCCTGAAGTTTGGCTTGTAGTTTCTCCCCCTGGCAGAGCAGCTCCTGCAGGACCAAGTACTCCTCCACAGCCTCTTCCACTTGTGGCAAGACAGCCAACATCTCATCACGATTCTTAAACCAGTTCACCTGCAAGTCCAGACAGGACACGAATCACACTAAAATCCTCATATGTAAGGCTTCTGGAACATTTGTATATAGTGATTTACCGATACATTTTTGCTGTTAGTGTGCAGGTCCGTTGACAAAAAAAATTAAAATTGCTTGCACGTATTCACATTCTGGGACTATAAAGCTATTCTGATGAAGATGAAGTACCATTTTGTTTTGTAAGACATGGATGGTTCACACACATCTTTTACCCAGCAGCAAAGATCCATACAAACCACAAACATTTTTGGGAGTTGCTTGAAAATACAACCTTTCTGGAATAGTATACATTCAGCTTTGCGTGAAGAATTGGGTAATAAAATATAGCATGGATACTAAGTCCAAACCGGTCAGGCTCCATTGGCCAGGTTTGGACAAATATTTGGACGTGATTTGAGATGTGTTTGGTCATGTCATTGAAAAAAAGATATATGTACACATCATTTTATTTCTATATCTATGTGCGTAAAACAATGCCTTTTTTACAGTAATCATCACCGCACCAAACCACTGTGAGTCGCAATTTAGATTATACCCCATCTAGTCATATTGGTGTAAAACAGTGGTCCTCAATAGGCGGCCCCCGGGCCACATCCTGCCCACCGGCCTCCTATTTGTGGCCCCCGAACTGTTATTCCTTCACTATGTGTTCTGGTTGGGTCAGCACTGTATACCAGGACTTGTCTCCATGCCAACGATACACAGACAGCTGGGTCACTCACTGCTGCCAGCGCAAATTTTTAACTTTCATTTTCGTTTTTGGAGCAGTTAGCATATTGACATTTTGCCGGATTCAGGAGCCTAGATTGCACAAAAATGGCGTGTTCCAAGTTCACTGCTAAAAGGAAAGTGGACAGTGAAAATCGGCAATTCAAGAAGAAGAAAAATTTGCATTCATTCTCCCTCCAGCACAAGACCCATGTGCTTAGTATGCCAGGAGACTATAGCTGTGATAAAGATTTCCAATTTGAAACGGCATTATGAGACGAAGCATAGGAATTTTGAAGAGACATTTCCTCAAAATTCAGAGGTAACAACAACAAAAATAAATGCACTGACATCGTCATATCAAGCTGCAAGCAGGATTCTTGTCACATCTATGACAACAACAAAAAGCAACAGAGTGCTCACTTAGAGTGGTGTGGATTTTGGGTAAGCACAAGATGCCCAAACCCCTTTAAGATTTGTATTTGAGCACCCCTGGTGTAAGATATTGTTTAGAATGTTACAAACCAGGGCATTGCAAGTAGTTTTTAACTGGAGTCAAAACACAGAATTCCAGTTTGGGTTTAGGTTGGGCTCAGTTACTATGCTCTGTGACTTGGTCGAGTTCTGACAGAAAAATGCAGCCAGAGCTGCGTTCAATAATGAAATCTCCGCATCTCATTTTGTTTTATAAATTGCGCGAATTAAGGGAACTGCGCATGTGTAAGATTTCAATCCCTGCTATCACTTAGACCTAGCTTGATGATGCAATATACAAGAACTACACACCTGTCAAATTCATACTCCAAACACATAGGTGGCAGTACTTAATCAGACTAGCGGCTAATATTTTGATTTATTACTTACTGAAATTGACATCCACATGCACAAAAAATCTGTACAACACACTTAAGGAAAGAGATACAACTCAAAAAGCATTGTATGGCCTCTTTAATGATTAGGAATCCTACATCTATCATGTGTAATTAAATTCATTTAGAGATTTTTCTTTTGCCAGAAACATCTGACTGGCCAAGATTTTGGGTGGCTGGATTTGACTTTTTTTTATCAACTTTGGGTGGTCCTGAAAGGAAGCAGGCTGCCCATAAAGTTTGATTCACATAAATATATAAAAAAAATACTTTTTTACAAAAGTCCAAGTACCAGGCAACCATGTTATGACCTCACCTTAATCTCAGCCACCCTAGAGGAGAAGAGAGAGCGTGTGATGTCTCTCTCCATCTCCCTCTTGCTTTGCTTGTTGTCAGCCTGTTGACCTCCTCCTCCATATACTGCACCAGCGAAGCCCACCTCTCCCCCAGCAGTCCAGTCGACCAGGGGATCATAGACAAAGGCCTCCAGCAGGGTCAGTAGGGTTTCTCTGCCCCGGCGCATCATCTGAACGACCTGAAATGACACAATAGTCCTTATTCAGCAGCAACTATCTACAGGCAAAAATCTTTTGTTAGAGATCAAGACTAGGGTCCTGCACACACACCTTGAAGGTGTGCCTTGCACAGGTGTAGAACTGACTTTGTCAGAATTACTATTTGTATGAATATATTGCTGTTCAGACTTGATTACAAAAGAATTTAATTAGTCAACTTGACATGTAGATGGTGCTTAAATAAATGTTTTACTTTTGTAAAGTTAGACATCAAATGATCCTATTACAAACAGCATTTTCATTCAACATCAGTTACTAGCGTCCATCTGAGAAGTCACATCTTTAGATATTTGACTGATTACTCGCTAAATTACTGAGTCATTGAGATTCCACTATAGCCTGGCTTCTAGCTGTTAACTCATGTTCACCCTCATGAAGTATAAGCACTGGTTATACCTAATGAGGCATGAGTTGATATCAGTTTTTATGTTAACATTTTGATAACCCTAAGCAATCTGAGTGGAGTACGAAGAGGCTCGGATGAGTGGTTCTCAAGCTGCAGTGAAATCGAACCGGAACTATTGTTGCTTAAATGCATAATTCAGTGTGAATGTGATGGGGCAGAGTAGTGTGTGATATGACAGTAACCTGTTCACAGGACAGCCTGAAGATGCCCTCCACCCCAGTGACTCCCAGAGCTGTCTCAATGTTGTGCGTCATCCTGAATGGGACCTTTTCTGGCACCCGCAAACTCTTCCCTAGGGACACACAAGGACGCCACATTGTTATTGATAAACTACACTATTCGATGAGGAAAACCAAGCACAACAGATGTATCAAACATACCGTCTTCTTTTCCTGTGGGTAGCATTTTGCACAAAGCCTCTTTGATGACATGCTGCATGCATTATTTTTATCAGCAGAAACAAATGAGACAGTAGCTCGGAAGACAAAGCAGAGTCTACATTTTGGAGAAGGAGTAGCAGGGTTGCGCCTCACTGTGGGAGTGTCACTGCACAGTGGGCTTCTGGGGGCCATGTTGTGAACATTAACCCCTGCTGATCAGCTTGCCTAATGGAGCAGCTGCTCTGTTGCTATGCTACTAGCAAGGTGGTCCTCAACTGATTGTTCACTGGGGTCCCAACCGTTAGACCCTAAAACCCACTAAGCTCATTCAAATGAATAAGAGGACCTGCGTCTTCATCACAAGGTCAACTTGGTCTGGCTGCAACCTCAATGTCATTCTGGTTAAACTGACCAAGAACAAGTCAAGTAAAAACAGTTAAAACTGACCTTTTTCAAAGCATACATTGTAGTCAATGTGCACCACCTCTCCAGTGGTCATGTCAATCAACACATTGTCAAGGTGACGGTCGCCGAGGCCGATGATGTAACCCACCATCGACATGACAGCAGTAGATCTGGCATACGACTGCAGCACAAAAGAAAAAGAATATCAATCAAACAGAACATTTCTGTTGGATGCTTGTGCAAGCCCTGGTCTTTGGTTTAGTTGTTCTTTTAAAAGTGATATCTGAAATAAAAAATGTCATGGTTAAAAACAAAAGTGGGGGAAAACAACATCCATTCATCATTTTTCAATTGCCAAAAGCATAGTTACCTGAGTGACCCTCCACCACTCACTGGGTGTTGTGCAGGAACACCACAGCTCCTTGGCCAGCAGGTTGGAAGGCGTAGCCTCCATTAACTCTTTCAGCACCTCCTTCATGACACTGAGAGGCCAGTCTCGTCGTGTTACATCGAGACTAAGCCCCACTGCTTTCAGTGCTGGCCCAATGCGGCTGTAGTAGAGCTCACTAGGGCGGGGTACTGGAGGCACTGGCTGCTGCTGGAATGAGTCTTGGGCCTGATTGTAGAAAAGAGCACATCAGTTTAGCTCTGAAGAAACAGATTTCAAACAAAACATGGGGTTGCAATTTGCAAGTTTGTTTTTTGAGTTGAAGCCATTTCAAAATGTCTGTGATAAAACTGCACATTTTTGAGTGATCTTTCATAGCACCCAGCCCAGGGCACACCTATGCAGTAATCATACTGTTTAACCAGCATCCTGATATGTCATACCTGTCAGGGGTATAGATTATCTTTGGCAAAGTAGAGCCTGCAAAGCCTTTTGTGTCCACAGGAAGTCTCAAAGTTCTACTTCAATTTGTGAAAAAAAGAAGTAAAAAGAGTGTGTCTACCTACTGTGCTGCACTATGACACAGAAAAGAGTAGAATGTACAGAGTTGAACGTTACCTTCTGACTCTGCAGCACAGCCTCCCTTTGCTGCCATCGCTTGTAGAGGCCAAATAGTGGGGTGGCTCCATCCACCCACTGGATGAGTCCAGATCGGGTTCCCAGGGGGGTGACAGAATAGTGGCGGGCATGGAAGTGTGGCTGCTCCTGCTGGTTGATCTTTGTGAACATGGTGTTGACAATTGATAGAAACTGCATGATGCGCTCATCCAAGTGCAAATCCTCCAGACCTGAGAGACAAGAGTTCAGACATCTTTGAACAGTTTTTAAATCAAAAATACTTTCTACAACCCTTATAATGGTCCCTATGAAAACTGTCGACAGTGAGGTCTGTGGACTACACACAGTAACAACTGCTTTGGAAAGAGGTGTCGCTGTTGAATTGCCAATACTTTAAACAACACAAAGTGAATTCTATTCATGTGTAATGTATAGGTTTGGAGGCAGAAAAACCTCCTAAAATATGTCCAAGCCTAGACAAATAAAACCAAAGCTGGCAGATACTACTACCTAAAGAATTACAACTCTTTTACAATCTGACTTTTTCATTGTTAAAAATGAAGTAGAAGCAGTCTTGGATAACTCAATGACAACGACCCAACAGTATACTGTATATAGGTCAGTCCACACAAAATAACATAATTGATGGCATCAAAGAATCAGTGCATATAGCAAATGGTCTGATTGCAAGGGCAAGGTGAATAAGGTGCTATCTGAGCAACTACAGGTAAACGACAGGCCCCAGAATGAGGATTCTCCAAAATATGTTCGACACAGGTGAAAATAACTTTTTCTTCTAGGGCTGCCAGAGAGAGGGTGAATATTACATATCCGTGGTACATCCCCGAAACCTGCGCTGAGGCCTAGGTGAAATAACAATGTGCTTCTGGCTTCTCAACCTAACACTGTAGACACATACTCATATGCATAGATTTTAATACAATCAGTATAATTCCTATTAATTCCACTGTGTATTAACGAGATACAAATAAGGCCGATGTGCTAATAAACAGTATATTTTACAGCTTTCATTGAGGTATCCTTTTGGCATAAGGGCATCAGAAACTTGTAGCAGCACAGCTGACTAATTCTTGCCCAGACCCCCCTAAATATGAACCAGTATTTACGTATTTATTTCCTAACCCTTCCAACTGATGTGAACTGGTCTCCTACCTTTAAAAAGGTAAGGATAGTTGCGTCCATCTGAGCCCAGGAAGAAGATCTTCTTTGGCTTGGTCTTCGTGGGCAGGATGGTGATGGTGTTACCTACACTCTCTATTGTGACAGCATCTGACGCAGACACCTCGCCTGGCAGGGCCATCTCTGTTGTGGTCATAGACACCAGGCGAGGACTGATCTCATCCAGGTGAAGAAGATAGCTGGCTCGCTTCTGAGCACGCTGCTGCAAGCTCATCATGATCTGACCAACACAAACACCACTTTTTCAAGCTAGCACGTTTTTATTGTGTCGAATGCATGTTGACTGTATTAATTATGTATAGAAAGAATACATCTGTAATTACTCATAAGCTTACATACATGCAAATGGATCCCTGTGAAATTGTAAATGATTCAAATGCAGACAAACACCCACACACAGACCTGCTTGAAGGGGAGCCAGCTGCTGGCAGGGTTGGCGGGGTTGGTTGGGTTTCTCAGTCGCTCCAGGGCAGAGAGAATGGCATCACCGTAAGTCTGCTGGAACCAGTTTTCGTGTGGCGTCTCAGCTGAAGCTGCTGTGATGCTGCAGGCGTGATCCAGGGCGTAAACCACAGGACGCATAAGAGCAGAGTGCTTCTCACGCATAATGGCAATCTTTTCATCCCTGCGGCACAAAAAGAGTGTAACTGGACTTACAAGCAAGTGTAACAGGGCCAAGCACCCGAACACATTGTGACCCAAAGTGAACAAGAAGTCAAGAGCATCGCTCCAGAGCATGTGAGCGGAGCTGAGCGGCGAGAATTTCCGCTCCCCACTTACGTGAGTGTTCGCTCCTTCGCTCAAAGTTATACCAGACAGCTCTGCTGAAAGACCGCTCTCCACTCAACTAAAATTTCAATCAGCTCGAGTGAAATCGCTCCATGCTCGCTCAAATTTAAAAGAGGGAGCAATTCCTGACGTTGCACCTATATGACCACTTATATGACCTGTCTGCTTGCTTTTCGAAATATTTTACAAACTCCATCTCTCAACAAATGACCTCGTTGAAGGCACACGTGAGTCTGTGTGGACTTGTGCATGCCCTAGACTCGTGGAGAGCGGTATTGGAACGGAACTGGAGCGAAACGGAACCATCGATCTGGCCTTTGGATTAAAACCCGTTCTGCGCTCTGACTATATTTTGCACACTCCGCTCCCCGCTTGCTCCGCTCACATGCCCTGCGTCACTTAATGGGGCTCGAACAGGTAATCTAACACGGGCTTGTATGCTGTACTCCAGCTTTATGTCGTAACTTTATTAACCTTTATTGAAGCACCTCTTTTGTATGACACGAACAGACTCATGAATGGACATGGCACAGTCCACTCTGCATGACATGCTGGTCTTTCTGGTCTATTTTGCTCCAGAATCTCCTCTAAGTAGGAGTGCATCACAGCAACTTACAGGTTTCTTCTATATTTTATTGATTTTCTAATTGTTTTTTCATGGGGAAAGAAAAGTATACAAGTTTTTTTTTTTTTTTATACATTTGTATGATTGACTTTGTTCTCAGATAAAGGGCTGAATGGCATTTTAATAAGGTTCAGTTCTTTTTAAAAAAAAAATAGGATGTCATTGTTTTGTGTACACAGAGAATAAATAACATATCGGTGCATCCCTATATATATATATATATATATATTATCATTACTATTTTTATTAATAATAATAATAATATCATTATTTACAAGGTGATATGCCGTTTTACAGCATTAGTTCAAGGATATAACCACACAAAAAGTCAAATTGAAGACAAAACTGAAAAGGCTGAGAAGAATAAAAGTTGCTGATAATTTCACCAGGTCCTTCAATAACAGGACCATAACCTCACAGATTAAATGCAGAATCAACTAGAAGGCTTCTTGGATGTATAAAAATTGAACCTCACCTGCGCAGTGTGTTGTTGTTCTGTACCCTCTTGACCTCATCCTCCAGCTGTTGGATCCGACGCAGGACATGCATGTGTTGCTGTTGTAACACACCTAGCCACAGTTCATCCCATAGTAAGGTCACTCTGCGCAGCTCACCCACCAGCTGCTGGACCTGGTCAGCACATAGGACTGGTTAGAAGCTGAATCATATTTACAGGGCTTACACCAACACAGATGTTTGCTCATTGATCCTGATTAGACCTCTTCTCAGGACTGTGTGGGTATGTACACAGTGTGCTTGATTGATGGTTCCCTGACTCTGGGGTATGTGAAATACCCTAAAATGCCTAAATCAACACATTCTTAGCTTGACTTCACTTTAGGACCCTGATCTTACATTCCCCAATGAGAGTTAATGCTTCATTTTCAGATAGATTTAGAATATTTTGTGATATGGGTCCTCTTTTTGGCTACAGCCATTGTAGCAAATGACATGAATATATATAGTGTAATGCTGCCATTTGCCCTATCTGATATTACAAATCATTTTCAACAGATAAGGCTTCTAACATGGTGTCTGTCTTGAGACAGTTATGGACTGTCTGTGAAACAGTGGTTTAGTGTGTAGCCTCTTACCTGAAGCACCATGGTAGGGTTTGCAATGGAGAGTTTATCAACAATCTTGCTGTAACAGTCCTGCATCATGGCTTGGTCTTGACTGGAGCAGAAGGTTGCTAGCTCGCCTGGAGCTACTCCTTGCTCACTGCTCTCTGGTTGCTCCTCTTCCTCCACTAGGCCCTCTCCTTGCATACTGCCCAGAAAGGTGGGCAAAGCTGATGGCAATTTACTCCCTGTCAACACATTTCATTATCATTTCACAGATCAATGGTATTTACAATTTTATTGGTATCACTAATTATCTTTTTATTAAGGTCATTAAGGTCACTAAATGTATATTGTCACTGAAATGCAGCATTTTTTTTTTTTTTATCTAGCCATGACTAGCACCTAACAAAATAGTGTATGATTGTCTAGTTGTAGTAGAAATAATAAGAGCAAATTACTTCTAATCAAATGATGCATGTTAAAGACTTTGAGAACTCTTAAAAAAGTTGCACACGGCCTGTTGACGGCCACGGTCAACAGAAGTTAACAGTACCTGCACTCTGAGCCTCCCCTCCCAGGGAGAGTGAGCCCACAATGGCAGGGTAGAGGATCAGGTATGGGGAGTCTTGGGCCACTCGACATAGCAAGCTGCATATGCTCTGTCGGATGTATGCCTCTGGATGGTTGAGACGGGAAAAAAGTTGGGGGATGATACCTGAGGAGGACAACACATTTCTTTTTATATAAAAAGAGGGGAAGGATGCGTAACTGGTTAATAACAGGTTTAGTAGCACTCAACTCCACTGATGACATGGTTGAAAAAGCAATAAATACGATAAGGGATCTTGCGAGGGACTGAATATTATACCCTGCATGTGAATGTTGTATATTCTGTTTTGGAAATGTGCAGATATTGATGGACACAACCCCCACCAGGGGTGCAAACTCATCAGGGGTAAAAAAGGTGACAAGATACCGACCCCCTAGGGGGGTCCGGGGCACGCTCCCCAGGAAATAAAAAAAAAAAAAAAAAAAACTTTAAAGGTGAATTTACAGTCAATTTTAGCATGAGACTAGGGTCCAGATTTACTCAGGTTTGCACAGCTTTTGCTCATGTTAAACCTGCATAATCTGTCTCTCTGTGTTTGTTTGTCTTTGAAGACCCTCATCACGTTTCAAAACCAGAGGGGCAGATTGCTCAGCCTATGCAGGTTTAGCATGAGCAAAAGCTGTGCAAACCTTAGAGAATCTGTCCCTAGATGTCCATCAGATGAACTTTGCAAAAAAGTGGTTTTGGAAATCAATTGTTGAGGCACCCGGAAGGTAGCGGCTTAGGCTCAGTCTTACTCAAGCAGGAAAAGTGGTCTTGGATCTTTTTTTAAAATTTTTATTGAGCAATTGAAAATAAACTCTCAAAGAGGATAATAATAACAATTACAACAATAACAATGAGATAGATGAAAATATAAAGCGCAACAAAATGCAACAAAAACGTAACTGTTTTTTTCATATAACAAACAATATAAAAAACACTCTTTAGAGCAGAGAGTGCATCTGGCATGGCCCGGTTTATCAAACTTTTTGAAGAAGTGAGACAATGGAAACACATGGCTTTTGCTTTTCAAGTCCACCTTAGCCTCCAACTTCAGCCAGGCCCAACTCCAGCCAGGCCCAACTCCATGTACATCTGACTCCTGCCTTAAGTTGAGCCACCTTAAGAGCATCCTCTTCCAACAACTCAGTCATTCTGAAAACAAAGTGAGAGTGGCGAGCTTACATTAGTTATAGATTGCTGACAGCTAGCTAATTAGGCTACCTGAACTGGTGAAATATGACGGAGGCTTAATGCCGTGCCTTCAAACTAAATAAAATTTAATACAGACCGATTGGTTCATTGTAAAACATTTATTTATTGATGTAAATGTGTTTTCTGTACGTAGGCTATGCTCCGAGGCAGTGCTGCTCTTTCTGTCCAATAACACACATGAAGCTTAAAAATGCCATAGGCTACATAAAACATATTAAGCGGCAATATGTATTTAAAAGATGTTCAAGCAAACGCACATAGGTTGAAACAACGTTCAAAACACACACGGCCAGCATCACAACTAGGCATAAAGTCCGCTAGCTGATAAAAGGTTTAATATTTTTTCATGTGAGAAAGTCACTGTTAGATCCCCAGTCTGTGGTCAGTTTATCNNNTCTACTGAACCGATAGCCCGGGGCTGACTCCGTCGTCTTCCCGCTGGCGATAACGAGACAAGTAACTTTATCCGCTAGTTTTTTAGAGATTTACCGCTGGCTGGTTAAACTCTTTATAGGAGATTAATGTTGGTCTCATTGATTAAATCTAACAACTGTGGCAGTCGCGTTAGATAGTTTGTATGAAAAGTGAAGCTTCAGGTGTGTATTGCTGGACAGAAGAGCAGCGCTGCCACCACATAACTAAATTTCCCTCAGGATAAAATATAGCAAATCAAGTATTTATCCATCTACATTTACATAAATAAATACAAATTTTACAATGAACACTTCTTACCTTTATGTGGAGTCTCCTCCAGGAGATGTAGTTGAGGAAAAACGAGCGCCTCAAAGCCGCTGTTTCATCCACTTGTTTTCATCCAGATAAGGTACAGGTGCATTGCCTTGCCTCGCCTCGCTGCACCCCCCCCCAAAATTTTTTTATTGCGGATTTACACAAATCACACAAATGACCCATTTGGGATCCAAAACGGCGAATTTCGCCGAAAAGTGACAAGTTTGCACCCCAGCCCACAGTCCACAGTCCCAGCATCAGAGAGTCATTGAGGAAGACAGTTTCCAAATCAGATCAGTCAACATGCCTCTAATGGAGTATTCTGGCCACTTAAAGGGTAAATTCAATTTAGGATATTAACTAGTCTCCCCAATGCAATTTAAAAAGTCATATGAATTTTTCTAGTCCACAGAACATTTTTGGAGCTTCTCAGAAAAACAGTGTCTTAGCAGTCTCCTAAACAACTGAAGTAGCAGGGGACTTGTTTTAAAATGTAAAAAACAACCAAAGAATACATCATAAAATGGCTCTGTACAGCTTGTCTGGCATAATCCAAGTCTCCAGAAGCACAGAAATTGCTGCAAAGCTAAAAGCACTCCCGCATCCCGTCTGAAATGGGAACATGAACGTGACTGCACGTCAAGGATATGCAGTGCCTATAAAAAGTATTAACCCCTTAAATGTTCCCGATTTATTGCTTTGATAAATGGAATCATAGTCAACATAAAAAAAATATATATACAAAAAAAACAAATGTGTCAGTCTCTGTAACTGCATCAGCCCCAAAATCCAATATGGGTTCACCTGAAATTATAAAACCCAGGGTGACTGACCCAGCTGAAATTAAACTAGGGTTGGGAGGAATGGCCTTAAAATGATATCTAGATATTTTAAATGTCCTTGAAAGCACTTCAAAAATGTTAGGACTGATGGACAAAATCAAATACTTCCATATTTCTGACCAAATACCTCGATATCCATACTTAAACAATATTGTCGGAATAACTTATATTGGTACTTTTTACAAAATAGTAACACAATGCCATTGAGAACAAATACAATAGAGGAAGAACAAAATTAAATTACATTGCTTAACTGCAAAGCAGCCTTTAAAGAAAAAGGAATAGACAACACCATGGAAGCAAATCTGTTCCATAATTCAAATTAAAATGCATTAACAGAGACGCGTTTTCATTTTCAGAAAATAGCTGCATTTTTTGACTCCATAAATAAAATGAGCAATAAATCATCCAAATTGCATTTTCATTTTCTTCTTCAAGACTGCTCATTTTGTAACTTAATTAAAATAAGGAAAATTACATTTGAAATGTAATTTTCAAAAGATGCCCCAGCAAATAGTTACCAATATTCAATTTGAAATGTCAAATTTGAAAATTAAAATGCATTAGCAGGAATGCTTTTTCATTTTAAGGTCATCGCTGCATTATGTGACTCATAAATAAAATGAGTAATGAATCATCCAAATTGCATTTTCATTTTCTTCTTCAAGACTGCTCATTTTGTATACTGAACATATGAGGAGTAGTTAACGTTTATGATCCTCAGAGAACGTTACACACGTTGTTTTTGGTTCCTCTCTGTTTCCTGAATATATCCGTACGTGTGTGAATGTGTAAATGACAGACATTAACTTGTAGCACTCTGTAGAAGGAGCTTTATAAAGTTCACTCCATTGGCTTGTATTGGTTGAAGGGGCTGAGCTGCCACATCCAATATGGGGGCGACATCGACGTACAGTCCAGCTGATACCTTCGGTTTATTACCGGGAGTACTGACTGTAAACTACCGTGTGTGTTTCACGGTTCTGACTGTGAGACTGCAGCTGACCCACACTCACTACCAGCAACTCTTCAGAGTGGCTTCGTTACGATCACCGGAAATGTTAAAGCATTTGCGCACTGGAAAAAAAATGTCTGGCTGATTTGACTGCTGTTTCTGAAAACATGTACCACAGTCTCTGATACCAACACAGCCTTCACACTGTCCTCTGGTCTCTCTTCTTGCTCCAACATCGAACATGCACACTGCTGCCCCCTAACGTGTTAGATGCGTAGCACGGTCGGTCAGACTGGGGGCTGCAGAAGAACAGACGTCACTGACGTCACTCTCCTGCGTCGCTTGGGATTGCGGATCCAAATTGAATTTTAGAACACTTTTTGCGGGGGTGGCGGGCTTGAAAACGAAAAAGCAGTTTACTTTTTAGCTCTGTGATAAAATGAGCAGTCTTGAAGAAGAAAATGAAGAAGGCGCAATGTAAAAAACTTGTGTGGATGCTTATTTTTTTTTGAGGACATACCCCTCCAGGGTGCTGTAGGGGTGGAAGCTAGGCCAAGCTCAAGTCCTTCCCTCAGTTCACCAGCATGCTTCACCAGCAGGCGGAGGAGACGCAGGGTTGCCATGACAATCACATCGTCATTGCTTTGTTTGCTGTTGTGACAGGATAGCAGGACTTTAGGGTCATCTTCATCTATAGGGACCTAAAACACACAGAAACTCAGCATTATACACTGACAGAAAACTGCCCTCACTTCCAGCCTTGGCACACTCCTTTACAGTCACCAGGTCTCACCTGTCCAGCATTGAGCTTGAGAAAGGTGAAATAGGCCTGGCAGGAAACCCGATATAGGCCAAAGATGCGGTCCACCACTTGTCTCCAAACCCGGATCAGACCATCTGTAACAGGCTGGCCTGCATCCCCCAGCCAGGGGCATGAGCCAGTCAGCTGTCTCCAGATCACATCTACCATGTCATCCTCATCGTCCTCCTGTTGTAAAGCCATGTCCTCATCCTGACACAAAACAGAATAGTAGGATCAACCTTGATTGCTTTGCACTGAACTATTAGTAAAAACGGTGGAAAAGATAACACAACAGAGGTGCATATTTATGTTTTAGACCAGTGGTCCTCAATAGGCGGCCCCCGGGCCTATTTGTGGCCCCCAAACTATTATTCCTTCACCATGTGTTTTGGTTCGGTCGGCACGTGTATACCGGGACTTGTCTCCATGCCAACGATACACAGACAGCTGAGTCACTCACTGTTGAGACTGCAATATCTAACTTTGACTTTAGTTTGCGTATCGGCAAGTTCACTGCTAAAAGAAAAGTGGACTGAAAAATTTGCACTCATTCTCCCGCCAACCAGCACAAGACTCATGCGCTTAATATGCCAGGAGACTATAGCTGTGATGAGGGTTTCCAATTTGAAATGGCATGAGACGAAGCATAGAAATTTTGAAGAGACATTTCCTAAAAATTCAGATGTGTAATATACATATACACATATACATATATATATATATATACACACACATATATATATATATATACACACACATATATATATATATACACACACATATATATACACACACACACATATATATACACACACACACATATATATACACACACACATATATACATACACACACACACATATATATATACACACACACATATATACATACACACACACACATATACATATATATACATACACACACACACATATACATATATATACATACACACACACACATATACATATATATACATACACACACACACATATACATATATAT
>CAEMYA010000435.1:213318-266069 GCA_903131615.1 Diplodus sargus | reverse complement strand
TTTTTTTTTTGCTGACCCGAAAAATTATCCAATCCGTGACTCTGATCCGTGAGTTTTTTGATCCGTTGCAATGATCATGGTCATTTTTTTACCACATTGCCCAGCCCTACTGTTTAATCAGCATCTTGTTATGCCACACCTGTCAGGTGTATAGATTATATTGGCAAAAGGGAAGTGCTCATTAACACTAATATTAATAAAAGAAAAACTGATTGATATATTTTACTGGGTCCACTAACCTTGCATTATCCACCACCTTCCTTCCCCAGCGGTAAGCCCAGCTGGCAAGGGCTGCCCAAGACTTTGCCATCTCTGGAGCCAGGCTGGTGGAGAGCTGGTATAGTTGGCCCAACACAAAGTCTGGTTCCCCAACGCCCACACTCACTACAATGGGAAATGTAGTTAAAATGTAGCTAGAATCAAACTGACAAGTCTACCATACTTTCTGACAAAAAACAAAACAAAAAGAGCCATAGATGTTTTAGCTATGGTACACCTAACTGGTATTTATGAATACTTTAAAGCAGGGGTCTCAAATTGCACCTTCATAAGCAATTAAAATAACACATAAAACAATGGTGCTTTTATGTAGTACTTGGAACAATGAAGTGGCCCTCCTACATGATAATACGAGCAGTGCCCCCAAGCCAATTCGAGTTTGAGACCCCTGCTTTAAACTTTGTTTACCATGAAAATTTTACCATCAATGTGTGTGTTTAATCTAGATGAGCGTGTGCTATTAGTATTACCCGAGGTCTCAGCAATGATGTGGGGAATGCTCTGTTCCTCCAGGGGAAGCTCCAGCAGAGCAGAGATATTCCGGCTCAGAGGTGACATGCTGCCAACAGCGTTGGATGAATTTCCTGCTCCCGACTTCTTTATCACCTAGACCAAAACATCACCCATACTTATACAATCGTGTTTTTTCCCCCTGAATTGTACCACAACTCATTGCATACCTGGGATGATCTTGTAAAAAGCAAAGCAATTTTCATATAATATATTTAGAGCTGTGTAAAGAAAACCACAGCTAAGCATTTTTTACTTTACTAACAAAAAAACAGAATGCCGACAGGCATATTGTACTAGTAAAGACCTCAATAACATCATGTTATCACGTTAATATTACAAAACATTAAAAGTCAAACCAAAGTAAAAGGAACAGCTGTAATGATAGGTCTGCATGCCTGTTTAAGCTGAGGTGTCATGTCCTTCCAGTCAGCCAAGAGCCATTTGCAGAGTGTCAGCAGAGAGCGGCAGGCAGCCCCTTCATTCTTCCCCACATGGCAGTAGGACAGAGCAGCCCTGCTCAGCATCTCCATGGCTGTCATGGACTGGCCTTTGGACAGAGACACTGCTTAGAGGAACACCCAAGACCAAGCCCTGAGCAACAACACACTGCTGAAAGACAGTAGTTCATAGTTTCTAACAAACTGAGGATGTTGCAGCTGAGATCAGTCAGCAAATATGCTGTGATCCCTGTGCCTGATCAAAAGTTCAGAAATGCTTTTTGTCACTGTTCTGCATCATAACATTGACTATGAGTGCTAAAGAATGCAGGTTCTGTGAGTTCCTTTGAGACTTATTTTACATTTGATGTCTCACAATAATCATACATTACATTGTTCTGAGCATTGTGGCTGGATGTTAAAGCTGCTCTTGCAAGATATGATGGAGATTATCAGATTTACACAACTTTTGAATGTCTCTTGTTACCCACCTCCATTTCTCAGGACTTTGGCTTTTTCTATTTGCAGCTCTGGTCCCCATTTCTCCCCAAGAGTGCCCTCGAGGGTCAGACACCTGAAAGCCTGGCTCAGCTCATCCTGCTGCCCCTTCTCTGGTGTGTCATCACTGCACAGGCTGAGCAGGCGGGATGCCAGGGCAATATTGCCTTTTTTCCGGGCAAATTTCACAGCAGTCAGACTAAGCTCCACTAGGTGGCCGTCTACAGAAGAAGAGTAACCTGGACAAGTATGCATATGGTGAAATCTCAGTTTCGTGAAGACAAAAGATTTCTCCAAGAGCCCTCTGTCAGTCTTTTTTAGATACACATCTTATTTTACTGTTTACTCTCAACTTATCAGCAGCCATTTAAAAAAAAAAAAAATTCTATATACTATTTCAATCACAATTTTTATCACTCACATTACACACAAGTGCACACACACACATGCAGTGTAGAGGAGATGAGCAAAGGGGCTGCCACACATGCCACGGCACCCAACAAGCAGTGTTAGGGGCCGGTGCCTTGCTCAAGGGCACCTCGGCAACGCCACAACGTTCTTTTTTTCTTTTTGGTCCAAGTGGGACTTGAACTGGCGACCCTTAAGTCCCCTACGGACTGAGCTATTGCCGCCCCCAATCTCTCATCTCTTTATAGGTGAACCAAGATGACTTTTATTGTGAAGAACTTAGATAGCAGGCAATGTGCAGTTGGCACACAGCAAATATACATATTTGGCTCTATTTGGTCAGGTGATCAGTCTTCAATATTGCGAGGAGGAATAGTACAAACTAACACACATCCAAAACATCATCAACATAAACAAATTATTTAACCTTGTCAGGCTGTGCAGTGGAAAAACACAGGACAGCATGACTCGACTGGTCAGAGACAGTCATGGCACCATTATGTCATACTTGAGTAAAAGATATGGTGTTAAAAAGATCCCCGGCTATGAAGACTTGTAGTTCTTAAAAGATAAATGTTAATATCAGTTATAATAAAGTGATATAAAAAACCTTCTTGATGTCTTTGTTTTTATAAAATTTGTAGAAATAGTTTAACTCGTAGGTCGCCATGCACTCTGGGTTGTGACGTCAAATGGTTGCACTGGCGGACTTCGGGACCCAGTTGTGACTGTTCAGCGACATTTCATGTCATCTGTTCAGCCTTTTCAATTTGAACCCGAGCGAAACATTAATGAGGACGACAGCACTGACAATGTTTCACAAAACGAGCATCAAAATGAAGAGCAAGAAAGACGGGATGAGGCGAGAGTGGGACAAAACCTGTGGTGTACATGTGCGGCAACTGCGTCTCCATGGTAACCGAGAGGGAGAGTGTTTGTTGTCAGGAGCTCACAGATGTTCATGGTAAGCTATTGTGTGATCAAACTTATTCCAATATCAATAATTTTGGAGATTATTAGCATCCAGAGCTGTAGTGTGCTTTATAGATATTTAGGATATACAGTGAAACGCACGACTTTGATCATTTTTGCAAATATCCCGTCCATCACAGCACACGAAAACTTTGATGCAGTTTGCCTCAACCGAGACGTCTTATGGGCTGCCCTCGTCAGCCTCCACGACACTGTAACACTTACTGATTACTTACCTGACTGAAGAGGCGAATTATCAGCTTCCTCTGTGACCAGTGGCGTGTCCGATGGTTCGCCTAACGTTACAGAAGCAGCAACTGCAGGAGCGGGTTGTCTGCTCAGGAGAGCATCCAGCGTCTCTTGTCTATGGCGCAATTAAACGCGCATTTCACTCGCTCCCCGAGGGCGTTTAGGCTCCTTATGTGGGAAAATTGTCGGAAAAGCTTTTGGTCTTAGTCTTCGTTTATACCCAGCCCCTCCGGTGAGCTCTTTCAGCAGTTGCGGATCAAATGCATCAGGAGAAAAATGTCGAGAACACAGCCGCGGATCTTTGGGAAGTTGTGTCCGTCCACAGGCATCTTCCCACTCCTTTCTCCTCTTCTTAGGAACAGTAGGAAAGCAGTGTAAACTCACATCACTCCCCTTGTTGCCTTTTGACTGGATATCACGCCCCCGCGTGGCCTGACTGAAGACACCTCTATTCACGCCTTTACGGCAGATGACCTGTGGTGACGTATGTGCGGCCCCGCCTGCACATATATACGTACACCGCCACAGTCATCCTTCAGTTCGATAGCCGCTCTTCACCGAGCCCAGCTGCGCAGTGGGGCAACGCAGTGTTGTACCTCGTTCCTCTCCTTCAGGGAACAGAAGTTATATTCATAACATTTCGTTCCCTTTCAGTCGATTCACTCGGTACAACACATATATTATGGGACATGTATACACGCCCCGCAGAGCAGCCACCGAACCGGAGTCAAACCTCCAACACTCTAGTGCATCGTAGACCCAGCAGAAAGGACAGAGTGAGCCACTGAAGGGGCTGTCACGTCCAAACGATAAAACCGAACAAAAGTGTGCAGTGATGACCAACTGGCTGCAGCGCAGATATCACTCACAGAAACCCCTTTAAACAAGGCCCATGAGGCAGACATGCCCCTGGTTGAATGTGCCCTCACACCTTGGGGCAACGGAAAACCCCTGCTGTCGTATGCTACGGAGATAGCCTCCACAATCCAGTAGGACAGCCGCTGTTTAGACAGTGCCTTGCCCTTAGCCGGATTAGCAAAACATAAAAAAACTGGTCGCATAAACGCACACCCTGGGTGCGGTCTATGTAAGTGCGTAGTGTACGCACAGGGCACAAGGAATGTAACCTCCTCTGCTCCTCAGATGCAAACGGAGGGGGGCAGTAGCTCAAGAGCTCAAAAGTCATAGAGCTATAGGCTGTGGGGATAACCTTAGGCAAATACGCCGCATTCGGGGGCAATGTAACCTTAGATCCATCCGGAGTGAACTGGGTACAAATAGGATGCACAGACAAAGCATGAAGGTCGCCCACTCGCTTTGCAGAAGTCAAAGCAAGTAGCAGTGCAGTCTTGTATGAAAGACATTTCATATCTGCAGACTCAGTAGGCTCAAATGGGGGTCCACAAAGAGCCTCAAGCACCAACGCTAAATCCCATGAGGGAACGCTGGGTTTCAACACAGGCCTCAGCCTGCAGACTCCCTTCAGGAAGCGCATAGCAAAAGGGTGAGCACCTGGCGTCACTCCATCAAAACCAACATGGCATGCAGATATAGCCGCCAAATAGACTTTAATTGTTGAGAAAGAGAGACCCTTATCCAGCAGCTCCTGAAGGAATGTCAAAACATCCACAATAGAGCACAGAAATGGGAGTACATTTCGGTCCTGACACCACTGCTCAAACGCCCGCCATTTGTAGGCATATAGGCCCCGAGTAGATGATGCCCTGGCACTCTGGATCGTTGCCCCCACATTTGGGGGCAGACCCTGAGCTATCAAATTGGACCTCTCAACAGGTAGGCATGTAGTTGCCACAGCTCTGGGTGTGGGTGAATCACCTCTCCTCCCGCCTGGGAGAGGAGGTCCCTGCGGAGAGGGAGCTGCCAAGGCCTTGCTGCCAGCAGACTGATTATCTCGGCGTACCACAACTTCGCCGGCCAGCGAGGAGCCACCAGGATCAGTGAGAGCCCCTGCTGGCGCACCCTCTCCAGAACAGACAAAATCATTTCCACCGGGGGAAATGCATACAGCAGCGTGTTGGGCCATGTGTGCGCTAGCGCATCCATTCCCAGGGGGGGCGCTGCGGTCCGTTATGGAAAAGAACAGGGGGCAGTGGGTATTTGCTCTGGAGGCAAAAAGATCCACTTCTGCCCTGCTGAAGCGGTCCCATATCTGAGACACCACCAGTGGGTGCAATCTCCACTCCCTCACAAGAGGACCTGCCCTGGAGAGAAGGTCCGGCCCCAGGTTCAGGTGCCCTGGAACGTGTGTGGCTCTGAGAGACAGAAAATGAGCACTGCACCACAGCAACAGAGAGTGAGACAGTTTTAACAGGGGGAGGGAGTGTGTCCCTCCCTGCTTTTTTATGTAGGAAACCACCGTCGTGTTGTCCGTTCTGATCAGAACATGATGGCCTGACAGAACGGGACGAAAATGCTTCAGAGCTAAAAGGGTCGCTAATAGCTCCAGGTGGTTGATGTGGAGCCTGCATTGTGCTGGCGTCCAAACTCCTCTCACCGCTGCCCCCTCGCACAGAGCCCCCCAACCCCTCAGGGATGCGTCTGTGGACACCACCTTGCGAAATGACACCCTCCCTATACGGGACCCTTGTTGTAATAAACCGGGTTCCCTCCACGGAAGAAGAGCTGACACGCAAGACGGAGTTATCGTCAGCCTCCTCCGGAGAGAATGAGTCCAGCGTTGAAATGCTTGCATCTTTAACAGCCCGAGCGGCACTACGGCGATCATAGATGCCATCATGCCCGTCAGCTATAAAATCGTCCGGAAACGCAGTTTGCGTCCCAACTGAAATTGAGCGAGGCAGCGATGAAACGCAGCCACCCGGTGCTCTGACAGACGTGCTCGGTTTGAAACGGAGCATATCGCCAACCCGAGGAAAGAAAACTGTTGGCTCGGGATCAGTGAGCTTTTCTGTAGATTTACTGAAAAGCCCAGCGTTTGGATGTGCGACAGGGTCAGCGACAACTGAGCCGCTGCTCGCTCTCTGGAGCTTGCAATAATAGCCCAATTGTCCAGATAGGCCAATATGCAAACGCCTTTCTCCCGGAGCGGAGCCAATGCCGCCTCGACACATTTGGTGAATGTTCAGGGGGCGAGTGACAAGCCGAACTGCAGAACTAGGTATTCGTAGGCTGTGCCCTCGAATGCAAACCTTAGAAACTGCCTGTGGTCCGGGTGAATCGCTACGTGAAAGTAAGCGTCTGTCAGATCGATAGTTGTAAACCAATCTCCCGGTCTGATCGCGCTCAGTAGCTGTCTGAGTGTAAGCATTTTGAACCTGTAAATTCGTAGGTATTTGTTTAACACTCGCAAGTCTATAATAGGACGGAGCCCTCCACCTTTCTTCGGAACAACGAAATAACGGCTGTACCAGCCCTTGTTCGTTTCCGAAGCGGGAACAACTCGTATCGCTCTCTTGTTCAACAAGCTGTTTATTTCTTCCCTCATAACTGTTGCTGCTTCGCCTCGTACAACTGTGTTTATTACAGAGTGAAAGCAAGGCGGCCGGGCCCTGAACTGTAAACGGTAACCCATGGCAACAGTTCTCAAGGTGAGACTGCGCATGCGCGCCACCGAGAAAGATGAACAGCGAGCCGACTGACCTGCAGCACTGAGGGGGAGGGGCTGTCGCCCTCTAGCGTGCCGGGGGGGAACAGCAGCGCTGGTCTGCTCCGGCTTATTTGATTTGCAATGTTTTGAGAACAAAACGACATATTTATTGAACTCAATAAATGCACATTTGCAACATTCACACAGTGAACAGGCACCATTTTTGGGGCATTTGTGTGTGAGGGGGAGTTGTGCTTGGGAGACTGTGTTAGGGGAGTGCAGCCCCTCTCGGGACTTGACCCCTGAACAAAACTTAAACACGGCCTTTTTGGCGGCAACAACCGAGGGGCAGCAGTGTCTCCCTGCTGCTGGAGCCCCTCTCGAGCTGATCCTGAAGCTAGGACGGCTGCTGTTTCTTCCTCCTGGGCGCTGAGCCCGTCTGGAGGCCCAATGGCGGACCCTTGCTCCAAGCCGAAGGACGTGGATTCTGACCGGGTGCTTGCTGCTTCACCAGCTGGGGTCCCGACCTCGCCGGCGTCGCGGACCTCTTGGGAGGAGGCAGCGGTGCCGGTCTGTGCAGGTTGGCTGGCTGTTTGGGCTTAGCATCACGTCTGGGGATGATGCTGCTCAGAGCCTCGGTCTGTTTCTTTCTCAGCTCAAACTTAGCCTGGATGCGTCGAGCGACTGTCCAAACAAACCATCAGCCGACACTGGCTCGTCCAGACAGACAGTTCTGTCCCTGCCCGGAACGTCGGAGAGAGTCAGCCACAGGTGCCTCTGCGCCACCACCGTGGAAGCCATCCCTCTTCCCAGGGAGAGCGCTGCACAGTGGGACACTCGGAGGATGTAATCCGTAGCGATTCTAACCTTGTTAAGGAGAGGGGACAGTGGACTGTCAGGAGGCATACGTGACCCGAGTTCCGCCAGACACATAGCTTGATATGTCTGAAGCATGGTGACGGAGCTCAGTGCACGGGCAGTGCTCGCCTGTGTCCGGTAAATCTTCTCCAGCTGGGACGTGGAGAACCTGCAGTGCTTGGATGGGAGCGTCGTGGGGCCGCCGACACCATGGTTCTGGGCCGGGGCAAGATATGCTGCCAGGGGCGCCTCCATAGGCGGAGGGTTGACCAAACCAGCTTTTTCAGCTCCATCCAGGTCCAAAAACTGTCCATAGCGGGGCACCGTGGCGCGGGTAGACAGCTGTTTGTTCCACGTCGAGGTGAGCTCCGCGACAAAATCAGGGAACACAGGCAGGTTGTTCCTGACAATCGTCGGTTCGGGAGGAAGGAAAAACCCTGAGAACCGCGACGGCTTCTGAGCCGGTGGAGGAGAGGGCCAGTCCACTTCCAGCTTCTCAGCTGCATGGCGGTACAGCGAGAGGAAGGATGTGTCGACCTGGTCAACCGGCGCAGCAGCGGCGGCGTATTGACCCGACGACAGCGGCTCCTGTTCATCCTCCGATAAGCCATGCACATCCAGGCCGATGTCCAGCACGTCATCGTCCTCATGATAAGAGGCTAGCCCGGGTAGCGGCTGGCTAGCTCCCTTGGAGGGGACTGACTGAAAACCAGCTAGCCCGTCAGCACACTCCATATGGTCTGCCCAGCTTCCAACGGGGTCTTCGAACCAAAAGCTCCTCGCCGCCGGACTCGGACGAAGCCGGGTCCCTCGACTCGGAGAGGAGGGGGTCGTGCCGTGCAATGGCTGTCTTTCCAAGGACTCTCTCCACGAACTTGACCCGTCTTTCGAGGGTTGAGCTCCGGAGCTGGAGACAGGACTCACAGGACTCAGGCTCGGTCAACGCTCTCCTGGCGTGGACAATCCCCAGGCAGACGGGACATGCTTCATAGAAGTCCTTTTCGTGCAGGTAGAAGCCGCATCCCTGAGGACAGGAGCGAACAGAAGACTTTCCCTTTGCTTGCTTAGGCTGCGCGCTCATATCGAGACACAAGACCGAAAGAAAGCAGGCGAAATTAGCGCTCCGCGGGTAGCCAGCGGCTAACACCAACAGGGGCAGTTAAGCTAACTTTGAGCTGGCAGTAGCCACAACAAGACCAAGCTAACTGGCAGCAGCTAGTTAGCCTGCCTCGGTAGAGGTGTTCTTAGCGAGGTGAAGAGCGTAAGAACTGAAGGATGACTGTGGGGGTGAACGTATATATGTGCAGGTGGGGCCGCTTGTAGATCTGCTATTTTCACAACTTATGTGTGACACTCTTGTATGATGAAGTAGGGCATCAATTCATGGAAAAACAGTTGAAATATGCCGATATGTGCTGGTTGTTACTGTATACCTTGTGGTTTTGTATACTTAAATTGTTCAATAAAGGAAAAAAAAGTGACAGCGAATTTGTCTTCAAAATAAGAGCTTTACATTGCACCCTATTTGAGTTTAGAACTGGGTTCTTAGCGGGGGGCTTTTAATTTGAAAGTAGCGACCTTTCCTAGCCTGCTGCTACACCAGCAAGTGGTCAACAAAGACAGAAACCGAGGAGACGCTGCATCTCCCGGACCTCAGCGGCTGTCCAGCTACTACACAAGCATTAAGCAGAAATGTCAGGCATTTTAAACGACTGACAGAACACCCACTAACACTTACGTCCATTCTCGTCTCGTCAACGAAAACTCACACACGTCTCGTCATGTTTTAGTCATCAAAGAGCCATGTTTATCTCGTCACCATCTCGTTATCGTCATGAAAAAAAGGGTTGTCAACGAAATAATTTCGTCATCGTCATCGTTGACGAAAACAACACTGGTACCTACCTCTTATTTTGGCTTTTTCTTTATCTTTAATAAGGACCAAGTGCTGTGTAATGTACCAATCCATGGCCGGGGTGGGGGGGTGGGGTGTTTTAATTGCAAGAGTGCAGAATACTGTACTTTCTCTTTCTTTTAAATTCTTTTTAAAATGTTTTCCTTTTTTGTCTTCATCGTTGGCATCTTCTCTCTTTTTTTTTNNAAAAAAAAAAAAAAGCTGTCCGTAAAAGTCAGAGAATGTCCAAAGTTTGGGATTAGGCCTGCAAGATACGAGAAAAATCTGCGATGTGTGATAACGCTTTTCAATATTGTGATGACAGTATAACTTGCTATAAATTAACAAATATTTATGTTTGCATATTATCAACTATACAGTTAAAGTGATAGTTCAAGGGTTTTTTGAAGTAGGGTCATATAAAGTACATATCTATAGCCGGTCTGTTCCCTACCGTAATCACCGATCAGCCCATCCTCAGTTTGGAGAAGTAGAGAGCCGCTCCAGCCAGACGCTCAGGTTTGTACTGCACTGAACGGGGTCCAGAGAAAAAGCTAAATTAACCACCTAAAACAAGGCTCACCTTAACAAATCTATAACAGTTCAAGTGTACGTTGTCTAGGTAAAATTCACACCGCTTTATATCGCCGTCAGACCTCGCTCTCTTTTGGTATTACATTTTCTCAACCGCAGAACCCCCGTATCTCTACGCATGAGCGCTAATGCGGAGGGATACGGAGAGTTAAGTTTCGTTTTTATCGAAAGTAAACCTCTCGTCCAGCAGCTGAGTCGCACTGTATTCCGCCGCTCACAGATCAGCTGTTGCCCAGTTACGCTAGTGCGTAGGAATACGGGGGTTCTGCGGTTGAGAAAATGTAGTGCCAAAAGAAAGCTCGGTCTGACGGCGATGTAAAGCGGCGTGAATTTTACCTAGACAACGTACACTTGAACTGATATAGATTTTTTTAGGTGAGCCTTGATTTAGGTGGTTTATTTCGCTTTTTCTCTGGATCCCGTTCACTGCAGTACAAAGCTGAGCGTCTGGCTGGAGCGGCTCTCTACTCCTCCAAACTGAGGCTGCGCTGATCGGTGATTACGGTAGGGAACAGACCGGCTATAGATATGTACTATATATAACCCCACTTCAAAAAACCCGAACTATCCCTTTAATGATTGGCTAACCTTAGTTTTGAATTGTTCCTGTAGGTCTTTATGATTGTATTGCAGGTGGTCTGTGTTTGTAACAGGTCGCCTCTCCTGAGACACACACACACACCCACAAGCCCACACCCCCACTATCGCCCGACACACGGCTCTCCGACACACACACAAAATGCATATTGCTCCGCGGTGTCGCTGGCTGCAGCACACACACAACCGCCCGACACAGCTCTCTGACCCATTCACCTAGAGTTCAAAACATCCCGTAATTCATTCCCCTTACTGTTTAGTAGCGTGATCAAGGGTGCACACTTGCTCGTCCTACTAGTTCCTGGATACATAACGTTACATACATACTCACACAATCGGCACACACTCAGTGCTGTTTCTTTTCACCACAAGGTCTTCGTCGGCCACATTTTCATGGCTTTTCTCTCCTCCCTTAGCCATCATAACCTGGCAATCACCACCAAACTGTTGCCGATTAATTTTGTCAGGGTAGCTAACGGCAAGCTGGGGCTTCATCTGATTGGCCCTTGTTTATGGTTAGGCTGATAGGCTAAATGTTAGCATGCTCACGGTGCATGCATGGCGCATGTTAACAAAATGATTTTTCTTATTCATTGCGTGTCAGGCAGTCTTTTGCGATGTGTTTATTGCACATGTTCATATCGCGATGACGATGAAAATTCAATTTATCGGGCAGCCCTATTTGGGATCACTTCACACTTAAAAGGAAGATAACAAAGTGCAATGTGCAAACTGCAGAGCAGAACTGGCGTACCACAACAGCACGTCAACATTGATTCAACATCTAAACCGAAAGCATCCAGTTGTTAACACCAGCTCACCAAGGGTCGCCGACAGGAGCTAACGTAAACATTGATGCTAGCTAATTTAACGTAGCCTACCAACCAACACCAGTTAGAACGTATGGTATTTGTAGAGGCTGTAGCCTGATGTCAGTATGACTAGAAACTACTTGTTAAATTGCAAGAGAGTAATAGCCTACACCAAATAACTTCTTTCCACCCCCCATCCACCCACACTCAGCTCGTCTCTCTTACTCTCCCCCACGCACGGGTGCACACACCTTTACTCCTGGTGTTAGGAATAGTTGGAATAAATACCTGTATGTTTTTTTCAGGAATAAAAGCTAATAGCTTGGTCTATTTAACAGGCCTGTCATTTTCATTACGCACTATTTGGTATTATTGTTTAATAATGCAAAAACATTTTTTATTAGATTGTTCGATTAATCGATGGGATAATCGGTAGAATACTCAATTCTAAAAATATTCGATAGCTGCAGCCCTAAATCTGATTGCCTGCACGTCTTTCAGCCTAGAAGAAAGGTCCCCTGATCATCTTATAAAATTTGAGGAGAGCAGTTTTGTCGGGCTCTTTTACCTGATGCGTCTTCAAATGTTTTATAAGATTGCTGGTGCTGAAATTGGCAACACTTACATGCATTTTCGGCAGTCTTGACAGCATTTCCGATACTGCTATTGGAATCTAAACAACCTTAGCACAAACAACTTTAAAACTTGATTATTATCTTATAATATAATAACAATAATAATAATACAATACAACTATGTTGTGAAAACATGGCAATGCAACAAACAGTCAGTTGTTGGGGAATCCACAAACTAGTTTTAAAGGGTGCACTACTCCAACCTTTGTAGTAAAGAGTAGAAATGAGTATAGATGATGCCAAAAATTGACAATTAGAAAGCAGCATGAAAGTCAATCTGATCAATGCAATACTCTTGTGTGAGTCTAGGCCTTCTCCAAGTGCTTATCTTTTACAGCAGTGGTCCTCAATAGGCAGCCCCCGAACTATTATTCCTTCACCATGTGTTTCGGTTGGGTCGGCACGTGTATACCAGGACTTGTCTCCATGCCAACGATACACAGACAACGTGTTACTGGGCCAGTCACTGCTTCAAGCACAATTTTGAACTTTTACTTTCGTTTTTGGAGCAGTTCACATATTGTTCACTGCTAAAAGAAAAGTAGAGTGAAAATGGGCAATTTGAAGACGAATGGACTGAAAAATGTGCATTCATTCTCCCTCCTACCAGCACAAGACCCATGTGCTTAATATGTCAGGAGACTATAGCTGTGATGAAGATTTCCAATTTAAAACGGCATTATGAGATGAAGCATAGGAATTCTGAAGAGACAGAGCGAGCGGCGAGGTACACCTTGGACAAGCACAATTTCAGCAAAGGAATTACATACAGAGACAAACAACCATTCATACTCACATTCACACCAAAGGTCAATTTAGAGAGAAATGGGAGGAAGCTGGAGTACCCTGAGAGAACCTATGAAAGCACAGGGAGAACATGCAAACTCCTCTAGGAAAGGCCAAGCCCCCACCAGGTATTGAGCCCCGGACCTTCTTGCTGGGATGATACAGTGCAAGCCACTGTGCTGCCCATGGGCTATTCTACTCATTGATAATTTACCTTTAATTTTTTGGAGGTGTTGTCTCTGGAACATGGTATATCTGAGGGCATGAAGGAAAGGCTGGACATCCTGTTGCTTACAAGAGCTCAGAGCCTCACTTGATAGAGGAATCACACAGTCCTGAAAATAAAACAAGTTTACTTTGTTGCATCTGTTTAGTTGACTTCTGTAGAGGGCTTAGACAACTTTATTCTTAGGAAGCAACATGCCAACTTAATTTGCTTTTTCCTTTTCCTGAATAACATTTATTTCTTGGTGTCCAAACACTTAAAAGAAACAATAATAAAAGCCATATAAATATTTGTAGCATAAATGCATTTCATTCAGATTACATAGTGTCAAAGAGAAAGTGTGCATGTGCATACTTCTTGTCCAGTGAGTGTGTTCTCCAAGGTGGCAGTGCAGTGGAGCTGCAGAGTGGGTGGGGTGGGAAGGGCATCAGACAGCGTGAAGGTGGACAGGCGAAGGGGACCCAAGCAGATTCGTCCAGTTTGTTTCAGGCAGCGCACCAATGTACTGTAACATTGCATCACATTGGTTACTAAGTGACTGCACATCTCTGACATATAAAAGGTGCTAAAAATGCAACAATGAGATAAATATGGTGCCATCTTGGTTTTAGTTAAGAAAGCTTCTGATCATTTGCTGCTTTTTCATAAAAAAATGTTTTTTTAAAAGCACACCTTGAACCAAATGGACCAGTGGGTCATTCAGATTTTAGACCAAATAATTTAGAGCAATCCTAAATCCTTATCTGAATATTAACACAAGACTGATTCTGACGGAACATGATCCATCCATCCATTGGATTCTCGAATATAGCTGCTCTTAATGGAGAATATACTTGAAAAAAAGTTGCAAATTCCACAGTAAGTGGAGGAGAAAAATAAGGAAAAAATGCAGCCTGATTCTAAATGCTGTCCAGTACTAACAGTGTGGTACACACCACACTTACTTGAGCCCTAGATACTCACTGACTGCCCTGACAATGCCGATAGCTGACCCTTGGCATGATGTGTAGGGAACTTGACAAGACCTAAAAACACAATCAGGTTACACTTACTCTGGATTGGTGGTGGTCCTCTGCTCCTGCTGCTGAATGGCTTTTGACATGGCACTAACAGCACTCCGGAGGAGCTGCACCTCAATGGCTCTCTGCAGCTCAGTTGGATCTGGACTCATGGAGGGCAGAAGCCGCTTAAGATCTGACAGACAAAGACACACGCATGCACGTACATAAAATAATTTTAAAAGCTAAATGGGACAGTCCGAAGAGAACTTCAGAGAATAACCTAACTGGCTCTTCCATTGAGTACCACTTTATTATGCATACATAATACATAAACTAATCTATAATCCAAATCATCTAAGCCCACAAATTTTGGCTGTTGTTGTAGAGAGTAGTTGGTGCAGGCGATGATGGACACTGCATTGAACTACATGAGTTTCGACTCTGTCTTGTTGATGCCTTCTGACGCAATGACATGATGGTTTTCTTAATCTAAATAAAATCTACTACCAATTTGACAACGGGAAAACATATTTCCAGAGCATGTCCTACAATGCACTTACCCAGTTTGTCCTTACTGCTGGAGAGCGAGCTGCAGTCCTCTCCGGGCAGCAGCTCCAGCTGAACCCCACACTCAGCCAGATCTCCATCTTCAAAGCGACTCAGAGCCTGGATATAGTTGAAATCTGTCCTTAAGTTGATGCTGACTGAATTGGTGGAGTTCTGTTTGAGGGAATGGACGGTGGCCTGCCACTCCTTAACAGATGCCCAATCACAGAGTGCCACATAACACTGACACGCTTTGTTGGCCAGGAAGTTGATCACCTCAGGAGAGCACTCATTGGACTTTAATAGCACTGTCTTCCGGCTGTCACCTTTAAGAGGAAATCAATATTTATCACAGGCAAGACAGCAAAACTTGTGTATGACTAATTATCAAGAACATTCCAGGGGCTAAAATGTTATACCTTATTATGACTAGTGCATTGCCCTTGGGAAATATGTGTTCCTATACAAAAGTGGGAGGTTAAGAAGCATTTTCATGAATGGCCAAATAAGGCTGTGTTTGAAGGTGGGACGTCAGGGATATTTAGGTTTGTTGTGAAATCCGATATTCCAGGGTATAATTGGTCGTTTTTGACCATTATAGAGGCCATTATATTTCACCTTCAAAACGATATACTTGGTGTGATTATTTTCAGCACAACCTCACATGTGTGACTGTACAGTTATTTTTTCATTTTGACATACTGTATTAACACAATGGACCTAAAATCACAAAATAAAACATAAAATCCGAGTAGAAAAAGTTTGATTTTTTTACTGTGAAAACCACAAATATGTTTAACAAACCGTTTTTTATTACTTATAATGCAAATACAAATTGTTGTTTGCTAAATGTGTGCATACATTTAAAAAAATTACAGAGTTATATGTAAGTATTTACATTTAAATGCAGGCAATGCTCAGGTCTGCCTGAGCTCCTTCCAGCTGAATGAAGAGCTGCACTGCCTGCTCCACATTCAGCTTCTCATTGTTTTGACTCATTAAACAAAATCCCGGTCCAGCTCGCGCCGCTGCAGGTATAAATCCGCTCTCCTCAGAAACGAACAGACTCGGTCCGGTCTCGTTTAGTCTCATTAATCCACAACAGTCAGTGTAGATGCACAGAACAGAATGGGACCGAACCGCCGGCTGACTCCCGGTCCTGCTTGCGCCGCCGCAGGTATACATCCGCTTGTTTCTTAATGTGTGTCGTAGGCTTGAGCTCTGCAGTGATTGGCTCTGGTGCGCACGTGACTGTGGTGGCTCCAGTGGACAATGCTCCCGAATTTGTAAAGCATTTATGAAATAATTTATTCACGGTATCATTGCAGTCCAATCAAATGCGAAGTTGCACACCACTGAAATCAAACGGCAGCCATGTTGAAACTCTCAGGTCAGTCTGATCCTGATCCGCAGAGATATTTGAGGCACACACAGACAAACAGAGATTCCTTGCTTTTATAGAGAGATGATAACAATTATGCATTATTTTAATGCCATTTAAAATGCCATGAAAGACCAACTCCACATCAACTCTTTTAAGAGGGAACTGCTGCAATGAATGATCCACTAAATTTCAGCTCTGATAGATAGAACTAGGGATGCACTGGTCTGACTTTTTCAGTCCCAATACCGATGTCTGGGCTTTGTGTATCTGTTGATACCCGATACCGATCCGATACCGTAGTTGAATTAATATTAAACTGTATACCGGTCTCGGAAAAATACTTGAGTGATGGAAGAGAGTACGTTCGCTCCAAGTATTCCAGTAGGCGAAAGAAGCCCTCATTTTCAACAATAGACACTGGTTGAGCATCTACAACAATAGATTCTAGACCTTTCTGTTATTGCCAATGCTTTCAAGCTTTCCATCGGAAACTTTTTCGCGTCGTTGAAGTTCATCTGCCAAAGTTAGTTGCTGTGCTGTACTGTCTGCTGCTCCTTTGGTTTTGTTGAGATGCAGGAATTCCGCGAGCTCCTTAGCATGGTGCTTTTGGATGTGCTTGTTTAAATTGGTAGTATTGTACTTGGCAGTACCACCACCACCCCACATTTACTTTGCAGACATTGCATTTCACGCTTGTCACGCCAACTAGTTCGATGCCTGCAACGGCCTAGTTGGCCTGCAAACAGGCATCGAACTAGTTGGCGTGACAAGCGTGAAATGCATGCTCTATTCTGTTCGGCACCATCTATGGAGCAAGCTGTGTCAAGTCTTCAGCGCACATTTGACTTTGTTCTGAAATCCTTGAAAAACCTAAGATGGGTGTATTCACCTAAGACCAAATGTATTCTATTTACAAGGTCGGCAAAGTGTGACTCTACATTCAGTCACTAAAAGGAACCAAAGTAGAGTTTATGACAGATTGCAGATATCTGTAAATTTAGCTGGATGATAAACTTTCATTTAAAACACGTGTTGATTGCCTCACCAACCTGTCACAGTATATGAGGATTTGGGACTGTGTGTGGGACACAGCTGTCTGCAGTACATGGGCCTCACAGGAACAGTCCTAGCCCCTTTCCTGTTCACCCTGTACATCGTAGACTTCTACCACCAATCAACCCACAGCCATCTACAAAAGTTCTCTGACGACTCTGCTATCGTCAGCATCTTCAGGGACGGGGACGACAGAGCCTACCGAGAGCTCATTAAGGACTGGTGCCAGCGACACCACCACCAGCTCAACGCCGGGAAGACAAAAGAGCTGGTAGTGGATTTCTGCAGGCGCATACAACCCTGCACCCAGGTGAACATCCAGGGAACAGACATTGAGATGGTGACATTTTACAAGTACCTGGGAGTTCATATGAACAATAAACTGGACTGGACTGATCACACTGCAGCGACATATAAGAAAGGTCAGAGCAGACTTCATCTGCTGAGGACGCTCAGGTCCTTTGGAGAGTAGGGGGCACTCCTTACTTCTTTCTATGACTCTGTGGTGGCATCAGCCATTTTCTATGGAGTAGTCTGCTGGAGCAGCATCATCTCGGCAGCAGGAGGAGATTTGATAAACATATCAAGAAGGTCAGCTCCATCCTGGATGCCCTCTTGACCCAGTGCAGGTGCTGGGAGAGAGCAGGATTATGGACAAGCTGTCATCGCTGCTAGTGCAGGAGTCCCACCCCCTGCAGGTCACTATCACAGCACTGGGCAGCTCCTTCAGCAACAGACTGATACACCCCAAGTGTGTGAAGGAGAGGTATTGCATGTCCTTCCTTCCTGCTGCTTTCAGACTCTACAACCAGCACTGCTCCCAATAGACCTCACTCTGCACTGTGCAATACCACTATACAAAGCTCATCTCTGGTTGGCACTGTCTGGTACATTTTTTTCAATAGCCATATTTATTATTTGTATTTGTAAATAAAAATTCACATTCACTGCCACACTGTTAATAGTTTTTTTTTCACTATTGCTATTGTTTTTTGTAATGTTCAGTCCTTTGGCTGCTGTGGCACACAAATTTCCCCTTTGGGGGTAGGGCTGCAACGATTCGCCGACGTTGTCGACAAAAATCAATAATAGAAATTGTCGACAATGAATTCCATTGTCGACAATTGTCACCAGACATGTTTTTCCAACAGAGTGAGGCATCTCACTTCATTACAATCTCTGCCGAGATTCGCACCCGCGTCTCTGCCGAGCGGTAACGTATACAGAAATGGCGGTGTCCTACACAGCAGCTACGCGTACCAAAACGTATAAAGTTTGGGAGCATTTTAGCCTGGATACGGCAAATAAAAAGATAACTTGCAAGTTTTGCAAAGTAGACCTTGCGTATCACGGCAGCACCTCGGTGATGCACGAACATTTAAAGAGAAAGCACGTCGGACAGTTGAACGAAACAGACTCTGACTCGCTCGGTAAGATTCAAGTAACATTTAAGCCAATACGTTTTGTTTTTGTTGTACATTGTACATTTTATAGGCGTATTTTCGCTTTAAAAGAGTGCTTTAACGTTACGCCTGACTGTGCCCGACAAAAGTATTTTAAATTAAATGCATGCAGTCCGAAGAAGAGAGCCACCATGGACCCCTTTCTGCAAAAGAAGCAGACGTGCACCCCGCAACAGGCAACTGCCCTCACTGAGTCAGTGTTGCAGATGCTGATCTATGTTATGATGCCGCTCTTTATTTTCAGCTGTGTTGGATGTTAGATTTCAGACTGTTTGGTTGACTGATTGGTTTTAGATAGGACATTTTTATTTACTTTTTGTATGAACCGGCCTATCAGCAGCAAAGTTGAATAAAATATGCATTTTTCATTGAAGTACCCATCTTACTTGTGTTTATTATCATTTGCCACATAATTAAAGCAACCTCATGCTAAATTTAAGAAAAATTTAACATTTATCCGATTAGTCGACTAATCGTTTCAATAGTCAGTGACTAGTCGACTATTAAAATAGTCGTTAGTTGCAGCCCTATTTGGGGGACAATAAAGGAATATTGATTCTGATACTGATTCGGATAAATCAAGATATCACCAAAATGGCAGTATGGTCAGGTGTAATACCAGTTTGCAGAGGCTGAATTTTTTAAGATAAAAGGTCAAATGTGTGACAAAAAGCATTATAATGATGTCCTGTAGTGCTGTAGAGACATCCCTGTATTCAAATCCTGGTCCTGTTCCAAATGCAAGAAAGCATGTTTGGTACAGACAACAAATGTCAAATCAGGATTTTAATATTTAGATATTTGTTTTGAAAATTGTGATGCAAAATGAATTATTTTGTCTTGTGTGAATAACACCCCACTGGTAATATCTGTGAAAATAATACTTTCTCTCGCGCAGCCTTAAATCTAATGCAGAAATGTTACTATTATAACTTTAACCTCACTCAACTGATGCGGACTACATTCAACATGGATGTGCGCTGGTTACCGTTGCTAGTGTGTTTGGGGCTGCCTGTGTTGCTGGAGAATTTGAGAAGACAACAGTCTGCGCTTTTGATGCTGCAGTCCATCCCTGTAACAGCAGACAGCTGATCTTGATACTCCAGAGCTGCCTTTTCAAACCTACACAGACATGCACACAATTTAGTGGAGGACACCAAATAAATGGACTTGGAGGTGGATAATTTGAGTATTTCACTGATGTGAGGATTTCTAGTTAGAGCAGCATTGCTTACCGTCCCTCTGCCTGAAGGGCGACTGACGACAGCCAGCCCAGACTCCTCCCAGTGGTCAGGAGGCTCCAAGCTGCCAGTCCCTGGATGGCCTCAGGACAACGTAATTCACACAGAGCTTCCACCAGCAATGTCAGTGGAACTTCTAGCTCTGGGCCCTGACAAGCACACCAAAACATGCGATTCATCTAACCAGGTAATACTTTAAGTAATTAGGAATGCTACCTTTACACACCACCTACAGTTACAAAACAAGGATGAGATACATAGTTGCATATCGTTCAAGTGACAAATGCTCGGCCCTCTGTAGCTTCTCACCTGATTTGTTTTGTTACCACGTATACAACAAAATAAATGTATACATAAGTTTTTACATTTGTTTTAATTCATTTTTTTTACAAACCCCTTTCAAGTCACCCAAGGACACTTTACAAAGCACATAATACATGATACAATGAAGACACATAATTTATAGAATGCACATTAGGGAGCATCAGGGAACGCTTGTCTTTTTTTTTTTCTTTCAATATTTTTTGCGATTTTTTTTTGGCTTTATTGATAGAACAGCTGAAGATATGATAGGAAACAGGATGAGAGAAGGGGACTGACATGCAGCAAAGGGCCCCCGGCCGGGACTCGAGCCCGGGGCCACTGAAGCGAGGACAAAGCCTCTATACATGGGACGCCCGAGCTACCAACTGAGCTAAACAGTGCCCCAGAATGCTAGTCTTAATGAGGTTTCATATGCACCTTAAAGGAAGCAACAAAGGAACACTGGCACAATCCCTGAGGGAGAGCACACAGTGAAGGCTCTGTCACCCATGGTGCAGAGTCACAAGAGAGGAACTGAGTTTATATAGGCACTGGAGGAGCGGAGTAAGGATTTGAAAGATCTAGACAGGTAGGAAGTTGCCAACCCATTAAGGGACTTGTGCACATGTAGGAGAAATTTAAACGTGATGTGAAACTGAACTGGGAGCCAGTGCTGGTGTGATCTGCTCCTAAGACTGTGTGTGACAGAGGGGTATGTCCAGAATTCAGCTGCAAGATTCCTGAGTAAGCAGGCCAAAAAGAAGGGTTTTAGAGCAAGTCTGCATCTGATAAAAGCATGGATTAGTGTCACAGAGAGAGGATGAGAGAGTGAGGGGTAGTGTTGTTTTTTGCAGCCTGTTTTAATTTTAGTTTTAGTCTAGTCTTTGTGTAAAACTGTCATTTTAGTTTTTATTAGTTTTAGTCACAGTTATACTCTTTTTAGTCTAGTCAAGTTTCAGTCGCCTAAAAGTCTGAGCATTTTAGTCTTATTTTAGTCAGAATTATCCATGACTATTTTCGTCTAGTTTAAGTCGACGAAAATTGTACTCAAGTCTCTTTTTAGTAATGCAATTTCTATCTGTGTACTTGTACTTGCTATGTTGTACCCTTCTCCCCTCATTCCTTTTTGTTTGTATTTTTTTATGTATTCCTTGTTTTGCACACACACACACACACACACACACACACACACACACACACACACACACACACACACACACACACACACACTAAAAACAGCGCTTGTCACCGGCAAAAAACGTTAACTCGCCGACCGTTTGTGATGAAAATAAATCAGCCCTTCAGACCCAGACTTCGGTGAACTTTCCCCCAGAAATCATCCTCTGTCCCCGCGAGTGAGTCAGACAGCATCCAGTTTACTGATTACGATCATGTAATTATGTAATTAAGAGCGAAAAACGTAACTTTGTCACTTTCCAGTATGTCGATCACTACACATTATAACAGCATCCATATGATTATAAACTGTCCGCGGGTTTAGACTGACAGGGGACACCGGAGGGTTTCTCGGTCTCGTTTCCGTCACGTGATAAAGGTTCGTTGACGACGATAATTGATCATAATTTTCGTTGACGAAAGCAACACTAGTGAGGGGCAGCATCTGTAGACATTCTTAAGATTGAAGAAGGCTTTTTTGGTAATGTGTTGGATGTGTGCATCAAAGCAGAATGATGAAAAGTAAGGGCCCAAGAACTGAGCCTGGGGGACACCATGGGAAAGGGTGTTGATTCCAACAGAGGGTGCTGTCTGTAGCCCCAATGACACAGGAAAAGATGCATAAACGCCGGAGGAGCAGTTCGCCAATTCTCCGTCTATGGTGATTAACACAGAGCGAAGCATCTCCGCCATAAAGACAAACCGCCGTGAATTCACACAGAAAGCCGGTGCTGTGGCTCCTAAAGAGGCGTGGCTGTACACTTCATGACGATGACGTCAGTGTGTTTTCAAGGCGTTTCCCTGGTGTCCCCCCTGTCAATCTGACTCCCTCACTTGCGGGGACGGTGGCTGTTTTCTGGACAAAAGTTCACTGAAGTCTTGGTCGGGAGGGCTGACCGTTGCGGTGATTTATTTTCATTACAAACACTTTTGTTTGCTTTTTGCCGGTGAGAGAGACGCTGTTTTTCGGGCTGAAATGTGATGAAGAGTCGGGAGGACGGGTAGAAGGACAGACGCTTCTCCACATATATCTGCGGTATTTCTTTCCTCAAACAAGTTGCCAAAGACTTTTACATTTACAACCTTTGTTTGGTCATGTAACATTGCTTCGTGGGACACTTCTCTGTATTAAGTTGAGTGAAATTTCATCCCTCGTCGCCTCCAAGAGATTCACACAGATGGAGGCGGGGAATTTGCGTGCTACTTTCCGTCAGGGTCGCGGGGATGTTACCGCTTTATCGCAGCCTTTTCAGTCTGATGGTGAGTTATCACCTTTCTGTCATCACTAACATACTGTTAATTATCAAAGAAGCTCTGAGGCTTTACATTTGTTCTATGTTATAATACAAGATTTCTGGATTGAGCTACAATCAAGCTACATTCATGATTTTGTACAGTAAACCAAACCAAAAACTTCTTATTGATCATCATTATAAAGTTTCAGGGCGTTCTTGTAACCATGGTAACTCACGGTGCCATTATAACAGCATCCATATGATTATAAACTGTCCTCTAGTTTGGATTAACAGAGGGGACCACCTGGGGAAACAGGAGAGTGATAATACACACATAGCAGCCAATAAAATCTGTTGTTCAATATCTGACTCCTTGTATTGCCTCATGACTGATGAAAAATGTGCCTTGTTGTGTGCAGTAGAATTTTGATGCATCGCAATGCATCGTAGAATCGAATTAAATCGAATCGTGAGGGCAGTGCCAATGTGCACCCCTACTGTAGAGTGTGACAATCTGTCAATAAAAATCAGCCAACAGTTGTTCTCCGATCTACACTGATCTCATAAGTCGCCTCTGTGAAGTTTGAATGACGGAAATCCGTCGTAGCGATGGAGAACTTTAATCCATGTTTTAAAGACTTTTGAAAGATTGATTTAAGACATTTTAATGCCAATTAAGGCCTTATTTTTAGGTTAATGAATTCAATGCTTTTTAAGGCTCTGCGGGAACCCTGCCAATGAGGACTGAGCATCTGCGCGGTAGGCGGCTACCCAAAGATAAACCACAACATCTTTTTCCAGAGCTCTAGGCCTGTTTTTGTCTGGGTAGTTCCAGCACTTCGAGCTTACAATCTCAGCTTTTCAGATACGAGCTGGTGACGTTACCGTTTTCCCGGGCTAGCGGCTTATATTCAATGAATTTTTGTCTCCTATGGATCATGTCATGCACCCACATTCTCCTTGCTCTAATGTCTCGATGTCAAATAAAAACAGACAGATAGTAAACCGCAAAGGGACAGTGTCGATAATACCTTTATAGTTTTCAAGATATTGTTCTCAGACACAAGATGCCTTCATTTGCAGGGCTCTGGTGTAAACCATTGAGTAGAATGACTGAAGGAGAAACTGAGTAATTTGACTGGGTAAGATGACTCAGAGGGTGACATTGTACATGAGACCAGGTCATCAGTTGATGTCAGTGTAGTGCAGAGTGATCCGTGTTTGCTAAATTCAAGCCATGCAGGTAGAGTGGAAGATTACCCCAACCTTAGGTATAAAAGGCAAGGAAGCACTTGTATTTCCCAAAGACGACTTTGTACTGTACATGTTTGGTGTACTAAATGATTTTAATTAATGATTAATCCCACCCACCTGTTTAGCTGTTTAACAAGAGACAGCAACAAGACTTTAAAGCCACCATTTTCAGCTCAACCTGCTCCAGTGGTACAAGGTGGGGCCAAAAGGGCATCCAAAATAGTGCGTAGCCAAAGGTTTAGAGAGGGCATGCGCCCTTCATGAAAGGCAAATCAAGGAATGCTGCCCTGCGGCTTTCCCCTCAAAACCAATGTGGCAGGCAGAAATAGCTGCCAAGATCACCTCAATGGTCGAGAAAGTCTTCCCTTCGTCCACCATGTCTTATAAGAATTCCTAGGTCACAGACCCAAACACTAAAAAGGAACCTCCTGTAAGTCTGAGCATCGTGTCTAACAATTTCTCTGTGCCTGAGACAGCACGTTTTATGTGTATTGGAAGAGGCCATGGCTGCCAGCCAGTGTTTAGAAGGTCAAGGGGGGTAACTAAAATCATCGACAGACCCTTCCTGACCCTCGCAACCTGGCTAGAGTTGGGGAGATCAGAGCTATTGGAGTGATCGCATATGAACACAAGGCCACTGATGAGCCAATGTGTCGACCTCCAGAGGCGCACTCTGGTTGTAAAGAGAGAAAGACAGGGGGGCATGTTGTTAGTCATCCCAAAGAGGTCTTCAGCAGCTGCCCGTACCATTCCCAAACCAGACCTGGATGAAGTCCAAGTTCTCTGAACAGAATCAACTCCGCATTTCTGAATCCCCAGCAAACGTGTGGCCTTCAGGGACAGAAATTGTTTGCCACTTCAGACAATCAGTCTGTGTGCCACAGTAGCCCTTTTTACACAGTGTCTCCGCATTATCTCCGGAGTGGTAGTTTGGCCTTATCTTCAACATGCGTCATAGCATCAAGCCTGAAAAGTAAGTAAACCCACTAGCATCTACCTTTTTTGTGCAATGTGAATGTGTACAGTGACTTTTTTGACAAGTGTGAAAAGGGTATTATAGTACATTTGCACTCACCTGGGTGCTACTGTTCTTAATCTCTGTAAGCAGGTCAAAGCCGTGGCGAATAGTTACAGCGGGTTGGCCAGAGAGAAGACCAACCCTCATCAGTGCAAGGCGTATCCTCGTCAGCCAGTCTTGGCAGGTTTGACGGTTAGTGTAGAAGAATGTCCTGATGCCCTGAGACACAGAGACAGAGGGGTAACAACATATTATTTATTCAAAGGGTAAGGACTACTGCACTGAAGATATGTGGTTGCCATTCATAACCCATTTTTAATGACTATTCAATGTATGTTTCTGGTCTCTGTACTCATTCTGGATTACCATAATGTTAAACGCTTAATTCTTCCCACAAAAATGGAATCAGGAGCTTTTCTTTACACACCTTTGGGGGGGCAGTAAGAGCATTGGCACAGCCTTCATAGGCATTGTACATGAGCTTCTCAAGGTTCTCAAGGTACTGAAGCAACAGAGCTAGGCGGAGCTGATTAGAGTGGTGACCATCCCCATCACTTCCAGCACCAACCCAAGCTCCAACATCCTGCTCTGGGTTCAGACTGTGGGCAGCCAGGCTGCGGATTATACCTGAAAGACAGCAAATGGGCCATTAGGCACAACAAAGGCGCAAACCAGACATTGGTCCACTGGTGGTCTAGAGGTGAAGCTGGTAACTATGAATTGCAATGTCCCTTGTTTGTGTCTTACTTAAAACCTCTATTGCAAATGATTTATTCTAGTACTCTCCTATAATTTGTTTTCTGTCATCTTTCTACCATCTATTAAGCATATTTCAAAAACTAACTAGAATATTTTTTAAGTTAGAAATTTCATTTTTTTTCAGATGATCTTTTCTTTTAGAAAGTGGATTGAATACTGACCACAGCAAATGCAATCTGAGGGGCAATCTGAGGGGCAATCTGAGGTGCAACCGTACAAAACTAAATGTACTATGCAGATATTATGCCACACATTCATTATTTCACACATCCAAAATGGCTTGAAAACCAAATGCAGGACCAGTCAGTGTGAACATAGTAATGGATCAGGACTATTAACCTTCAATGGTCTGGAAGGTGTCCTGAGCTCGGCCCAGCGGTGTACGGAGTTTGGACAGTACGGTAAACTGTGCAGCCTCCCACACTGCCCACTGCCACAGAACTGCCTCAGTTTTCAACAGCGCTCGTGGCACTACACCTGGCCTGAAGCCATCTGTGCCTCCTCTGCCATCACGTTTCTCCAGCCGCTGGCAGCTGTAGTACAGACGCTCTAGCCATGGATCCTTGCTGTGGAGATACAACAGAGTAATTTAGAAAGTCTCATTATTGCAGTGATGCCTGGCACACAGTCATCATAAGGTACACATATGGTGGTACAAATTGGTGGTTTCATCCGGGTAGCTCGGATTCCTCCCAAAGTCCAAAGACATGCAGGCTACTGTATTTTCTGGACTATAAATCAAAATATACATAATTTGACTTTTTTTCAAATGTTAATTCATACTTACTGACATGAACCAAGGAGTAAACATAACCGCCTACAGCCGCGAGAGGGCGCTCTAAGCTTGTGACAACTTACCGGTAACTTGCTTGTTGGACTCGCTGGCTTGTTATGTAATTTAGCCTATTGTCTGTTCTGGTCTTGGATTTTGTGAAACACTCAACACTCTTACTTTTTTAGCAAAAAGCACTGGAGCTAAAGTAATAGCCCTGCTATTTATTATATGATAATCTACAATCCTGGAGAGCTAGCAAGAGAGCTAGCAATATTTGAAAGTGGCACCTCCTCTAAGTTCCACCTCTCTCCCCATCCCGCCAGTGCTCCGTCCAAAGCCACTCCCCCACAAACTTGAACGCGCATCTGGCAGTGGGACTCAGCGGGGAGAAGGAGATGCTGGAGCACGACGCAGCATACAGGAAGTCAAGCGCTGAAATAACAAACTACATCCGGTCACTTTTCAAAATAAAACACTCCGTGTTGACACCAGCACACATCGTGAGGCCAGCTGTCTACCGTACTGCCGTTGTGGACTTAAACCGCAACCGGTGGGGATTGCCGGAAGGCGGAGCGAAACCGGATCGGAGCCGCAACGCAGCGGACTCTTATCCAGTGGAAATTGGGCCAACTCATTAGCCATTCTCACAGCTAAAAACAACACATAGAGAAGCTAACGTTAGCATTGGGCTAATACGAGCTACAAGCGTAGCCAAGTTGGCAAACTTTACATATTTCATGAAAATAACAAATCCCCCTGAAACAAAACAAATAATTACCTGGCCAACAGAAAGAGAGCAACCTCTGCATCACTTTTCAAGCCCTTCACATGCCCCAGTTGTCTCCACCGCTCAAACGCGAGTCGGTCAGACTTCTCTCTTTATCCAGAGCCTTTTTCGTGGCAGCCTTTTCAGCCTCAGGCTTTCTTGTCCTTGCCTTTTTAGCGGGGTGAGCTGTTACAAGTAAGGCTGGCTGCATTTTCTCTGCCATTGTAACCAAATGAACGTCTTCTCCTGCAACTCCGTATTTCTGCAGAGGAGTGTGCTGAATATTTCCGGCATCAGTGAAACGTAACGTGCACACGCACGGAGGATGGAGGGACAGAACAAGACATGAAGGCATCTGACCAATCCGTGCTATTCGGGCCAGATAGCACGGATTGGTCAGCTTTTTCTCAGTCCTGCACCTGCCACAGAGGTCTGATTATTTTCGTTCCTTTTTCTGAATACATAATGTATTGACTGCTCTTAGGATAGCAGGATCATTTCACCCAGAATAACAAATTGTATTTCTGAACAACATTACAGACCCTAGCTTTAACTTACAACTGAACATTCAACCCACATTGTAGAAAATTATAGACATTATTTGATCACAAAAGGTACCCTCCACGATGTAGGACTCCATATAAGATGAAGCTGATGAGGTCGCTGAAGTCCTGGGGGTGGAAAGTACTGCTTGGTGCTCGGCTCATGTGGTGGCGGATGGCCAGTGAGATCTCCCTCATCTCCGGGTGGCTGTGGTTACTTTGAGAAAACAAATCACATGCATCATTACCTATGAAGACACATTATGCAATTGTATGCAAGAATTTCTGAATATCCACCTCGTGTTAACCATGCATTATAAGATTTACTTTATGATAGATTAGATTATGAATGAGCAAATTAATACATTTACGAATACAAAATAAATTGTGAAAACAATATATACAAGCTGTCCAACAGCTTTGGAAGAAGGAGAACGGGCCCATTTAACTAGATGCTGCCCAGTGGTGCAAATAGGTCTCACCTCAAAGTCACATCAAGGGGGATTGTCCTGAGTAGCTTGCCATAGGCCTGCCTCACCCTCACTGCTGAGTGGACTAATTGGACTCTGCACACATCCACACACCTGCACACACACACACACACACACACNCCAATTTTAACAACAAATTACAAAACAGCAAGAACACAAGACTATTGTACAGATCAAATACTTTAATTACTTTCTGAAAGCAGTTTAAGCTTTAAGTATGATGTTCACCTCTGTAGTAGCTCAGTGGAGAGAGAGGAAGAGAGGACCTGTAAGCTGTGGCAGGTCTGAAGGCAGATACTCTGATCTTCATTTAGACCTATACAAGAGGATATAAATGAATAAATCTGAAAATGACAATTACACAGCCCGTATCAGAAAAGCGTGTGGAGAACACGGGGGGATAAAAGCATTGTTGGAAATACTTGACATTTTGGGCTCACCATTAGCGAGCAGGCCCCTGCAGAACTTGTTGAAGGAAGGCAGGGAGAAGAGAGGACTATATGTGTCTGACTTCTTCATCAGCACAGATATTTCCTGTGCCCAGGTTAGCAGCAGCCTCCTGACTCACCAACAAAAAAAGTATCACAACAGCTGTTTCCACTAATATGGACATTATATTCTGCTCCACTAGCTAATGTTAAAACAGTCTCAAATCACACACCCTTTTCATTTTACTCACAGCATGTGCCAGGAGCTCCCAAGTTTACCTCTACTCTTTACATTAGGTAAAGAGTCTCTGTCCATTGCTCTAAAACTTTCCACACTGTTCATACACAGAGGATGTTGAACAAATGCCGATTTTCCACAAGCAAGTCAAACCTCGCCGCACCAATTTTTTCATTTGCCAGTTTTACTGCACCGAGCCACCCCACCTCCAAGTGGCCTGTGGTGACTTCGCTACTGCAGCCAGCCCATAACAAACACCCGTCTCTCCCTAAAATTGGTACTCGATTCCTATCTGTGCAGGAAACCTGAGAGAAAAAAAGCTCTCATTATTTAACACTAACCCTTACTTAGTCGCTTTAGTTTGTGTCCTCCTGTCTCCGCTTTCAAGGGTTAGGGTTAACCCTCTGCTGTGTTTTATGATGTCATCATGTTTGCTATCAGATGTTCTGAGAGTATTGTGTCGTTACTGCTGGTTTCCTGTAATGCTGCTTCATACTAAAAGCTTTTAAATGACTAAGTAACGGGACACTTTTATTCTGAAAAAGGTTATTACAAATTAATCATGTTTGTAACTGAATTAGCGGAGCCCCTTTGTTGAGTGGTGATACTTCATTAGTACTGCAGGGGATTGTGACATGCACGTCAGTGATTTAAGAGACACCTTCAAGCAGGTAACCCAGTTGTGATGAGATGCAAAGCCACGGTTGTGCCGGGCTGCCGCACCCAGTCAAAAGTAGAGCTAAGGCTGGCAGATGTCACGGAAAAACAACCAAGTATATAATTGTATGCTAATGATCTGTTAGTATGCATCCAAGACCTAGTAGAGAATGTTTATGGAATGATGAATCTGTTAAGGCCTTCAGAGTATTGTTAGGTTACAAAGTGAACATTGCAAAGAGCACATGTTTTCCACTTAACCAACTGGTCAAACTTTCTCTTGCCCAAATCTTGGGCCAAACCCCCCTGGCACAACTTCTTTAAAAGATTAAATGTCTTTCTGTACTTAAAAACTAAAATACAAGCAAACAGAGGATCTAACCTTGTTAGACATTAAATCTGATCAATACCATCTGTAACCCAAGGCACTGTAGTTTGTACACCTGTACATATGGGAAGGTGGACTGGTGGAATGGTCCATCCAGGGTAATGAGTGCATTTTGTACTGCCTGTTTTTGTAAGTAACTAACTAAACAACAAAAATGATGAAGAAAAGAGAGCTAGAAAAGGACCTGGTCTCAGGGTAGAGGTGCTCCTTCACTAGCAGACCTCCCAGAAGGCTTAGCAGTGTGCTGTAATGTTTCTTTGTCGCTGTGGTCACGGTGCTGATGACAGCACCGTCGAACAAGGAGGGAGAAGATGATGACAGGCTGGATGAGATGAAATGATCATGTCTAGATAAAGAAACAGAAAAGACACAAGGCCAGTTAAGACGAGTAACCACAGAGCAGCAAGAACAGCTTCATCGCTGTTATTCAGTGCATTCCCTTAAAATCTTGAAATTAATTATTGGGGCCCGAGCAGGGAACCTGCAAGGTCCCTATTGTTTTTACAATGATTATTCTTATTTTTAGTTTTTCTTAGGCCCAAATGATCGCATTTTTCACTGCCTGAACATACCCCAAAACTCACCAAACTTGGAATATAAGTCATACCTGGCGAAAAATTGTGTAATCTATTGTTGTTCTGAACTTCCAGAACGGCGCTATAATTAAGGAAAATGCGTTTTGGCTCCTAACTCCCATATACTTTATCGCACATTCAAAAACCTTATATCCACCCGTTCACTGAGTCTCGTGGTATAGGCCACGCCCATTTCCGCCGACCGTTTTTTCGCTACATCGCGAAATGTCTAAAACCTACTTTTTCGGACTCCTCCCAGGGAATTTCACCGATTTGCACGAAACTTGACACACAGCATCTATGGACACTCCTGACAAAAAGTTATTCAAAGAATTTTGATAGGCCAAACAATAGTGAAGTTATTAAATAACTTCCTGCAGATTTGGTTCAAAACAGGAAGTGTTGCATATCTCCACATTGGTGTGGTCTAATGACATGAAACTGCGTTTACTACTTCCCCAAGAGCCCCTGAGGCCCGGTGCAAATTTTAGGCGATGACCACAAGGTGGCGCTCTTTAAATTGAAGTATTTTATATCTCCATAACGGTTCATCAGATTAACACGAAATTTAGTCCAATTATTGTCAGTGCCCTCCTGAGGAGAGCTGACAAAGGGTTTACCAGTCTGACACTAGATGGCACTGTGGTGACAGTTTTATTTTATATTTGGCACTTTGCCCACACCATAACACTTATGGAAATGAAATTTATAGGGAGGGTCTAGAATGGCCCCTGTAACTGACACACCAAAAATGACCAGCAGGTGGCGCTATTTTCCACGTGAGTGTTTTTGGCCCATAACTCCCACATAATATGTAGCGCCTTTTAAAACCTTATATCTGTGTGTTCCCTGAATTCAGCTGAATTGTTTGGTGTAGGCCATGCCCACTTTTGCGGTAACTTTCCATTATCAAAATCGCGACAAAAGAAAAACCTGCTTTATCGAACTCCTCCTGGGCGATTGGACCAATTTGCACCAAACTTTGCAGGAAGCATCTCTGGACCGTCCTGACAAAAAGTTATTCAAAGAATTTTGGTAGTTCATAAAACGCCTGAAATATAAAACAATTTCCTTCACATTGTGGTGAAAACACACAGTCTTGCATATCTGGACCAAATACCATTACATTACCACAAACCTCTGGCTACGTGTGTGGTATGGCCCGATGAGGGTTTGTGCAAAATTCAGTGCAAATCGGCCAATAAATGGCACTTTTATGGCTAAATAACTGCAAAAAAACGCTAAAATATCTTCACTCATGAGTGGACCGGCTTTCTCTCCACCAGAGGGCAGTGCTGCCTTGCTACTGGATAGAAAGCTCCGTTTAAAAGTCTGTAAGTTCACACAGTGCATTTCTCTCATTATTTGTTCTTCATGTAGATTGCAGGGAGTTATCCTCTCTTCAGCGTGCATTATGTGATACCGGCAAGAGGTGCAGCCTAGCAAATTATAAAGAAAAAAATTCCTCAACGGAAGGTGTTGCATGAAGAAACCCCAAGACACATGAAACACAGTGCGCATCTCAATAATCATGTACTTCATTTTGAAAGAGCAGCTTGACTGTCTTCTCCTGTGAGACAGCCTTTCTCCACCAGAGGGCAGTGCTGCCTTGCTAATAGATACAAACCTCTGTTTTAGAGTCTGTAAGTTCACAGAGTGTACTCCTCTCATTATTTGTTCTTCATGTAGATTGCAGGGAGTTATCCTTAATACTGGCAGGAGGAGCAGCTCACCAAATTATAAAGGAAAAACTTCCTCAACGGAAGGTGCTGCCTGGACAAGCCCGACGGCAGCATACATCGACGGCAGCATGCCCCGACACGCGTGGACTGGGAGGGCCCGTTCATCACTGCTTGCAGCTTTAATATTTATATTATAACTAATATAATTTGACAGGTTATACAGGATAAAATGTCTGCTTTCTATGAACTCGTATGTATACATATACACAGATATTTTCTACTTGTACTATAATAGAATTGCAATTTCACATCTATCTCACGTCTAAAGGCACAAACACACTGGGCCAAACATTGGACATTTGAATCGTTCAGGGAGACTCTGATGAGTTCAGGAACAAATCTGTTCGGTGTGTTCAGCTGTGTTGGAAGCTTTTGGAACCGCGCAGATAGTGTCTGGTCAGATTCCACTTGCAAAGTCTGAGAGTGTTGGCGGTTGGAGGTTTGGACGCCATCAGATACTCTGATTGGCTGTCTGCTAGCTGCTCAATGACCATTCTTATTGGCGGTGTGACGTCTTCGTATAATAACCAGCCCGAGAGCAGACAACACGACCATCAGCTCAGCCATAATGATCTTTCAAGTAATGCCAAGCATTGCCAAGTTTTGTATCCACCAAATGTCTTCTCAGGTCAAACGAATACAGAGACAATACTGTGTGCGCTTTGTTTTTCTGCGATAATCTATGGGCTGCACTAACCCATTCTGTCATTCCTGTTTTCATGTTTTGGATTACTGGCACAAGACTAGCGCCACCCGATGTTAAAAAGACTTGCATCTCGCGCAAGTGCAGAATGTACGCATTACTGTGTAGTTGGCAGTAGTCGAGGTGGTATGTTTCAATGCAACTTTTCTGCTGAACGGGTCAGACGAGATGGTCGGATGAAGGCAGTTGTCTGTTGGTTTGAGTCTGGGCGGTGCATGGGGGGCCTTAAATATGCACTCACTTTTATCTAACAGTAGAGATGGCATTCTTACCAGGTCAGCAGTTTGACATTTCTACAGAAAAACTACTTAATTTCATAGTTTTTTTTATAACCTGTTTTGTATTTCTTTGTGTGTAAGTGGTAAAGATTGAAAAAAAAAAAAAACGTATTACAATGATCTTAGGAATCAGAAGAAGATGAATCTCCCTCGCAAGGAAAATACAAGACATGGACATATTTGATGACGCCAAACTATCATTTTAATGGACAGATGAGGCCAGAAATGTTATCTATAACACTTCAATCAAAGTTTTGGTGTGTAGGAATCAGGCATATTAGTTATTATTGCACTGCAGGGCGGCTGCATTGTTTTTTTCAGATAACACACTATCAGCAGATTCAGAACATCATCATATTTTTCTTTTGGGAAAAAGCAAAGCAAATTTAAAGCTTTAAAAGAGAAGAGCTGTCTGTGCAGGAGGATGCCAAAATATATATCAAATCAATTTAAATTTGACAGAAAAAACAAAATAAATAAAATCTTGACAGAGACTGAGGACTTCCAAAAGTAAATACTACAGTTTCTAGCAATATTCTGAATGAGTGACAGTTCAACTTACACTCAACAAACATAAATGCTACACTTTAGTTTTCAGTTTAGTTTAAGATTTTAGGCATTTTTTAGGCACACAAAAGTATTAGTTCCTTTTTATTTTTTCACACCAATTTGTTAACTCTGTGCACTTCTCATTTACCAAGAAAATCAATCCATCTAATAGGTGAACAATGGGAAAAGTGGATACAAAGAAAACAATTACAGAGGTTACCTTGTGCAGTGGGAGTACAGGGTGTAGAGTACAGCATACTGGATGGCAGGGTAGTAGACAGCTAACTCAGAGTGGACCAGCATCAGATTGTGACTGAGCAGAGCAAAGACCGTAGGAGATAATGCCCACATCTAAACACATAAAACACATTTTAACATGATCAACAACAACATCAGCTTCTTCATCTTCTGTCTCAGTCCATTGTCTATCAGTGCAGTCATTGAAACATACTGATGCTGCTCCACAACTAATTGAACCATTAAGAATGCAGCTTTGGAGAAAGTGGCTGGTCTTTGTCTCATCCACAGTAGTTTTGATGCCAATCTAATCAAATCAATTTTGATGGCAATTAAAAACAACACATAACATTGCATTTTCATGTCACCAAATACAGATAAGTTAGCTGCTCGGACGTTAAAGGCTGTTGGTGCATGGTGTAAGGCGCTTAACTAGCTGGCTCATTTGTTGTAGATTGAAGCTCCTACTGCTGCTTTAAATAAACTTCGAATCACGTTTCCGGGAGTCATTAGCTCACTTTGTGATAAACCGTGTGAGGTCATTGCCACAGTGTAGAAGTTCATCTGATAACCATATGGGATGTAGCCACATGATGTCAGCTACAGTCAGGTCCATAAATATTAGGACATCGACACAATTCTCTTCTTTTTGGCTCTATACACCACTACAATGGATTTTAAATGAAACGAACAAGATGTGCGTTAACTGCAGACTTTCAGCTTTAATTTGATGGTACATCCAAATCAAGCGAACGGTGTAGGAATTACAACAGTTTCTATATATGATTCCCACTTTTGAAAGGGACAAGATTTGCCGTTGTTTCGTTTTCGGGCAAGCTAATTTTCAGTGGAGTACAGGGGCACTCTTATGCTAGCATCAAAATCACTATTTTTAAAACACTAAGAAGGCTCATAGTATCACCAGGGTCTCTACACATGAACACGAGCATTGAGAACACTGTTTGTATACGCAGGGTTTACTAAAACCTGCCACTGTCTGCCATTACGTCGCCGTAATGACAGACAAAAAGTGTAGATCTCCAACCCTGGTGATACTACAAGCAAAGTTTCATGTTGTGTCGAGGCTTCCTAGTGTTTTAAAAATAGCGATTTTGATGCTAGTATAAGAGTGCCCCTGCACTCCATTGAAAATTAGCTTGCCCGAAAACGAAACTACGGTAAATCTTAAAAGTGCCTCTTTCGTCGTAATTATGCATTTACACAAAGGTTTGAGTCATACTCAATCGCAAATAAAGCCTCGGTTGATTTTTGGCGAGAGTTTCACTTAAAGTGACTAAGGGCAGGATCTAAAAATAAGACTCAATAGTGACACGACGGCCGTTAGGGTAACTGCAGCCATCAGCCAAGCCGGCGCGGGAGCGCGCATGAACTCTTCACAGCAGTGCAGCTGATGCTGCGACACGTTATTTATTTACTCGCTGTTCACGTAACCGTTTACTGCAAGACCTCCACACATGCCTCCGTGGAACTTCGCTGGTAGCCTACATCTGCGAACAGCATCATCTCAAGCAACGAAGTAAGTAAACCAAGTGTTTATTTTAGTGCAACTTTAGTATATTTCTTTGACAACATTTATGCATTAATTCAGCAAAATGATAGTTGTAATGTCAATACGTTTACTTTACACTGGCCAAATGGTTACTAAAGTTCAAATTTCACCAGCCTCGGTGAATAACGAGTGAGCGATGACCATTGTTTTGTGAAGCTAATGCTACTGCCTCCAATGTTATGGTGTTTGACGAGCATTTGGCTTGTGGCTGCAGCTAATTTCTGACTGTGGTAATCACCAACATAGCTAGTATTTATAACATTGGATAAAGCTTGCTAACACGCTGACATAAGTGTGCAGTCATTATCATGTAACAGCAGTAGTATGATTCAATGTCTCAAGCCAAGTGTTATGTGCCAGTGCCACTGAGATAATGTGTGAAACCATTCCCATGATAAGACAATATGAATAGTAAATACAAGAAAAATACAGAGTAAATACAAGAAAAACAGAAATCATAGCTGGTATTATACTACGTTGAATCAGAATAAAAGTAAAGTAGTAAGTAAGCAGAAGTAAGTAAAATCATAACATCCCTTTGAGGATTAATAAAGTTATTCTTATTCTCATTGTTTTTGTTTCAGGATTTGGAATTGACTATAGAAGGAGTGGCACACACGGAGGAGTCTTCAGAGGAGGAGTATGTGTCGGCAGGCTCCGGACCAGCGTCTGAGCAGGAGTGCCCACCTGGAGATGTACTGCCTGGAGCTGCTGTGTTCTTCGCATCAGAGCCAAAACTCCCTAACCCCTTTGTGAAATACACAGGTTATAAAGAAGCTCCATTTAGGGTGCCAGACTAAAATGTTCAACTGTTTTGTGTATCTGTGATCACAATACCTCAAAAAATAAACTTTCATCCAAAAATAAATGCAATTTATGTACAAAATGTAATTTATTTTCAAAGTTTACAGTGGAAAAGTATTTTTCAAATTTGCATTATGTACATAGTTTTATTTATTAAATTCTTTTTACACGTCCATAAACAAATCAATGTGTGGTAGACAAAATGGTCATGTCTTCTCTCTTTTCTTGCTCACAACTCTGGATCATGTAGCTGAGGCCTTTATGGAGAGAAGAGAAAAGTAGCGTTAGAACACATGCTCACCATGCTTCATAATCAAATCTAGTAATTATTGTTTTTAACTCTACCCTGGCAGAACAGATATAACTAATGGCTTGATGCTGATTGTTTGAGCATTACAAATAGAAGTGCCAGACTTTCAAATGAATTAGCAGTGTATTAAACTTGGTGATAGTGAGCAGAAGATCTACATTTTTCTGCAGTATTGGACCTCAGTACAGTACAGCTGGCACTTAGAGAGAATGACTTGTGACTAACTTCCAAATTGATTTTTATTTCAAAGAGGTATGTTTTGACTTTGAAACTGATCAGACCTGAATGTGGGATGTAGGTGAATGACATTACCTGTCCTCTGCGTATGTGTGTCTGGACCAGTTCAATATCAATTTATAAAGCACCACCTGAGCATGTTTACATGCGATTGTGCACTTCACGGTTTGCTCTAAACTGCCTTTTATTCAGCTACATCACAACAGTATCACCAACAAGTCAACACAATAGCCCCTTAACACGTAGCCTGTAAATGCCGGTACTGTACCCCCTAAATAGCGTATTTCCCGGAGACGGGAACGAGACAGGAGCCATCGCGCTGTGTGTATGATATAGCCTTATCCCCTAACGTTACACGCATGAAGCAGCCAGGAAGCCGGCTCGCTGTGTGTAGCTAGCGGCTAATCTGACTACACAGACACAGAAACCAGCTGCTAACATCACCTCCCAGGTAACAGTTGGGCTTTCGGTCCTAAATATAAAAAGGGACATATTTCTAACTATTCGTTTTCAGACCAAAGGACCGTGGAAGATGCGCAGTCTGTAACTACACAGGACCGCACTAAGATACATGTCAGCAGCTAACGCTACTTTGCACATTAGCTCACTCCGAGTCCTCTGTGATCTCATAAGATGTTCAAATCAAGCTCTAAACATGACCTGTAATGTTTTCTTACCTGGTCACTAGGAAATGAGCCACGTCAGCATCTGTTTTCAGTCCCACTTCAAGTTGAAGCTGCCTCCACGAGTCGAACGCGTATCCGATGTTTATTCGGGTGCCAGCCCGGCTTTGGTCGCAATTTTGTTTCGACTCACGACTTGCCGCTTATAAAACCATCGTTTTCCTCTTAGTATAACTTTTTATTGGACTTTGTGTGGTGCTGGGTCGTTTTCTGGCCGTAGCAGAATCCATTGCTACCCAAACACTAGTTTGGATCCACCACGCTTGTCTTCTTCCGGTCTCCAAGCCGTCGAGGACGCGCATTCAGCGTCATTTGACGTCACGTCCGCAGGACTGCGCGGGAAATTCGAACCCAGAATTGCAGTACATTATGCAGCACACAGCCTGTTCAAGGCAACAGAGAGATACATGGGTGGGCTCATTCTTTTTGGTTTTGAACGCTTCATCACCTATTAGCATTAAAATACTTAAAGTTAACATTTATTTTTTCACAAATCCTGCCTTAAGTCTCTTTAAGAGGTAACGGCAACAGATTCCAAATGCAAATGTCACACCTGGAATCAACTCCAGACCTTTTACCTGCTTAAATGATGATGACATAACGACGGAATAGCCCACACCTGTCCATGAAATAGCTTTTGAGTCAATTGTCCCATTACTTTTGGTCCTCTAAAAAGTGGGAGGCACATATTGAAACTGTTGTAATTCCTACACCGATCACCTGATTTGGATGTAAATACTCTCAAATTAAAGCTCAAAGTCTGCAGTTAAAGCACATCGTATTTGTTTCATTTAAAATCCATTGTAGTGGTGTATAGAGCCAAAAAGAAGATAATTGTGTCGATGTCCCAATATTTATGGACCTGACTGTACATGAATCAGAATCAGAATTCCTTTGATGTCCCGTAGACCGGGAAATTTGACCATATAGCATGAAGGTTGCTGCTATGAATTTCTTTTACTGGGCATACCTCCCCTTACATTCAGCCTTTACCAGCAGGTCACAGCCGAGGTGCAGCCCTTAAAGAAGTATTTCAGTGCTGGAAAGATGGCCCTTGCATAAAACTGGTCAGTCAATACAGTAGCAATTCAAAATGTTTTTTATCCAACTGATGCTACATGACCAGGGAAAATGGAATTCCCTTTAGCTCAAAAAATTGAAAACATATAGTTTGCTGCAGCAGACCAATAAACACTCCCACTGATGGGTGAGGTACGGCGAGATGGGCAGTGCTTGGTTTTGGCTTAGGAGTACTTTTGAAACAGGAAACTGTAATGCAGCCAGGTGGTAACAAACAATGTAGTATTACATCTAAACAGACTCAAATATGTTTCTGAAAACATTTTAGGAGAGAAATGGGCAATGAACAGGATTGTGGTTCATAGTTAATCAGCAATGTCTTGTTTTACAGTCTGACCAGAATTGTTTAAGCCTCTGTTTTTACAGTACAGAAAAAATGTGTCAGCCACTTCCAGTTTAATATCTGTATCAACAGTATCAATATAATATGTTTCTAAAAGCATTTTAGGTGAGAAATAGGCAGTATCAACAGATTCTTGGTGTATAGTTTACCAGAACTGCCCAGTCAGTAGACACATTGATCAGAGTTTGGAAAGATGCCCCTCAAATGAACCAAGACAGAGAGAAAGGGGTGGCTCTCTCTCTTCAGATCCATATACACTCTTTGTGTCAGTGGATGCATGCAGACAAAATGCGGAACAACACGTCTACAATAGGGCTAAAGCCCAACAAATGACAGCTGTTCTTTCTAGTGTTTACGACTCAAGACTCCTCAACCAAAATCTGGCCATGATGTTAAATGTTAGCTGTAGTTGTTCAAGAAAAAGATTGTGGAACACAAGTCTCCAGAACATGTGCTGGACTATGCATCTTCCCACTGAGCTAGTACACACCTCTTGCATAATGATGATGTACAATAAGAAGGCAGTGCAGCGTAAACTGAACCCAGGACACCTGACGTTTATGTCATTATTTCATATCAATATGTATTTAATATGTATGATGGTCTTGAAATTGCTTTTTGAAATGTGTGTGGTGCCTAAGGTAGTGGAAGAAGAGGAGGTTGATTCTAGTAATTCTTTCTGACACAGTACGGAACGAGTGAAACAACAACGGAAGAAGCTAGCCGAGCTCACCAGTGGCTTGACAGTCCTAGAGTTACTTAAGCCACTTAGATGGCTTAGAGGTAGTGACTGGTCAGCAGCTTGTAGAACCATAGGTTATTAAATCCCCTACAACTAATAGAAAACATTTCATCAATGCTACCATTGCTATGACACTGACATAGTAATCAGCAGTATAAAGAGCACAATGGCACTCACCCCAATGAGAGAGTTCTTGGTGTTGCCGATGGTGGTGAGGGTGGTGAGGTTAAAGATGAGGGTGAACTGGGCCTTTTCCAAGGGTAGAGTGAGGGAGGCAAAAGCAGGGTGCTGGATGCTTGGGCAGGGACCGCTGAATGCTGGGGCCAGGGTTATCGTAAGGCTGGACAGGGCACATGCCATTTCACCCAGTACCATTTTATAAGCTGCCTCTAGTGTTGGAATATTTTTCAGGCTTAGCAATGCCTGGTACACACCTTGAACAGCTGACATCACCTGTGGAATAACACATACAGACACACGCGCACACACACGCCCCCCAGTTAGAACACCTTTGGGATGACTAAGAGCAGAGACTGAGAGCCAGGCCTTCTTGTCCAACATCAGTGTGTGACCTCACAAATGCGCATATGGAAGAATGGTCAAAAATTCCCATAAACACACTCCTAAACCTTGTGGAAAGCCTTCCCAGAAGAGCTGAAGCTGTTATAGCTGCAAAGGGTGGACCGACATCATATTAAACCCTATGGATTAAGAATGGGATGTCACTGAAGTTCATGTGCGAGTCAAGATAGGTGAGCAAATACTTTTGGCAATATAGAACCAAGCACTGGCTTAGCACCCCACACTCTAGCAAGCTATGTCAAAGATGCTGTTATAATCAATTAAGCAGCAGAACTGTGCCCTCTTTCAAATGAACTGACAACGTCAACACAAAACAAACTGAGTCCGTTTTCCATTGGTCCACTTTAAGAGGATCAAGTTTGGTTTGTATAAAACATACTTTATGTGAAAACACCCTAATATTTAAAGTTTGGGAAACACATCTTCAATGATGACATGTGGTGGGAATTTTTGGGTACCAACATACTTGTTTTCTGTATTTGCAATAAAGAAAACATTAACCAAGCCTTAAATGCTGGCACATGAACCTATTTGTCATCTTGTTATACTCACACATAAAGAAACACACACACTGAACGCACCTCTTTCTCTCGATGGAAGCGCAGCTTCAGCAGCTGAGAGTCAGGCGCCAACAATTTCTCAACAAAAGTCACAGGCAACTTTGTGTTGATCTGGTCCACTATCTGAATGCAAACGCAGAGTCAACAATTACTTTAAAAATTGTTTGAGAAAGAAGTCTAACAGAGCAGTATAACTTGGTAAATTTTTGGAATTCTCAGACTGAAAGTCCTCTGTCTGGACAATCCAGCTTGACACCGATCCTCCTTAATATAACTGACTAATTTACATTTACATCAACTTGTCTTTACAAACTAGGCCTCACTTAACATCCAACAAGGATGGTAGAAGGAAGAGTAATTATAAAACAAAATCAAACAGCCACAGTACCAGCTTTCATTTAAATAATATTGGGTCAATGAAACTACAAAATTACAGTATATGGTGCCCCTACACTTTGTACAGTACATCATGCTTAGAGTGAGTAACTGTAACCAGATTTTGTTGGTCTGCTCCACTACCAAATGACAAAGATGAACACTGTGGTTTAGATCAAAGTGAAATAAATGCAGGTGTGATAAAAAAAAAAAGACAATACCAGAGTGAGAAGGCTGAGCACGGCCAGACTGTAGTCTGAGCCGCAGGCCCGGCAGCAGTCCAGCTGGTCCAGGCCATAGACCAGGACAGCGTCCATAAGCTGACCACAGGGCTCCACACTGGCCAGCAACACACCAACACACTCGTTCCCTGCTGTGAGAACTGCCTCAGAGAACTGAACCTGCTTCGCCGTGGTCACACAAGCCAGAACCCGATTCAGCACCTAAGGAAAAAAACAGAAAAAAGACACTGGTTCCGTAAAAAAATGGGTATGGCAGGTAACAATAACTGATTGTGAAATACACAGATCAGCCTATACATTAAAACCACTGAGAGGTCAAGTGAACAACACTGATGCAATGTTCTGCTGGGAAACACTGGGTCTTTAGTATTCCTGTGGATGTTAAAGGTTTTACCTGTCACATGTAAGGCATTATGAAAAGAAAGTCACGCTGCACAAACATACAAAATATATGGCCTCCGTCTCAATAAAAGGTCTCCTTCAATATTTGCTGTACCAACTACACTTACTGAAAGGGAACGAAATGTTATGACTATACGTTCTGTTCCTTTGAATAGAAGTGTCTTCAGCAAGGCAGAACAAGGGTGCGATATCAAATACAATACAGTCAGGTCCATAAATATTGGGACATCAACACAATTCCCTTTTTTTGGGCTCTATACACCACTACAATGGATCTGAAATGAAACAAACAAGATGTGCTTTAACTGCAGACTTTCAGCTTTAATTTGAGGGTATTTACATCCAAATCAGGTGAATGGTGTAGGAATTACAACAGTTTCAAAAAATTATTCCTACTTTTTAAGGGACCAAAAGTAATGGGACAAACTAAACAATAATAAATCAAACTTTCAATGTTTGATACTTGGTTGCAAATCCTTTGCAGTCAATTACAGCCTCAAGTCTGGAAGTCATAGACATCACCAGACGCTGGGTTTCATCCCTGGTGATGTTCTGCCAGGCCTCTACTGCAACGATCTTCAGCTCCTGCTTGTTCTTGGGACATTTTCCCTTCAGTTTGGTCTTCAGCAAGTGAAATGTATGCTCAATCGGATTCAGGTCAGGTGATTGACTTGGCCATTGCATAACATTCCACTTATTTGACTTAAAAAAGTCTTTGGTTGCTTTTGCAGTATGCTTCGGGTCATTGTCCATCTGCACTGTGAAGCGCCGTCCGATGAGTTTTGCAGCATTTGGCTGAATATGAGCAGATAAAATTGCTCGAAACACTTCGGAATTCATCCTGTTGCTTTTGTCAGCAGTTATGTTATCAATAAATACAAAGGAACCAGTTCCATTGGCAGCCATACATGCCCACGCCATGACACTACCACCACCATGCTTCACTGATGAGGTGGTATGTTTTGGATCATGAACAGTTCCTTTCCTTCTCCACACTCTTCTATTCCCATCACTGTGGTACAAGTTGATCTTGGTCTCATCTGTCCATAGAATGTTCTTCCAGAACTGTAAAGGCTGTTTTAGGTGTTGTTTGGCAAATTCTAATCTGGTCTTCCTGTTTTTGAGGCTCACCAATGGTTTACATCTTCTGGTGAACCCTCTGTATTCACTCTGGTGAAGTCTCCTTTTGATTGTTGACTTTGAAACACACACATACCTGCCTCCTGGAGAGTGTCCAGCTGTTGTGAAGGGGTTTTTCTTCACCAGGGAAATAATTCTCCTGTCGTCCACCACAGATGTTTTCCGTGGTCTTCAAGGTCTTTTGGTGTTGCCGAGTTCACCGGTACATTCTTTCTTTTTAAGAATGTTTCAAGCAGTTGAAATGGCCACACCCAATTTTTTTTTTTAGATTTCTCTGATGGGTTTGTTTTGATTTTTCAGCCTAATGATGGTTTGCTTCACTGACAGTAGCCGTTTTTAGACAGAGCACCAAGCCGCCAATTTGCCTGTCCTTTCGGCAGCTCGGTCCACGGTTTTAGACAGAGGCCGGCAAATTGGGCGTCTGTTGTGGTCCGCCAATTTTCCGCCTTGGAGGGTACACTTATTTCCGCCTCGACTGCTATCTAAAACCGAGGCGGAAATGTGCCGGCCCGTGGGTGAGATGGGCGGAGGTGTCAATGACCTGCACTGTTGTGCGACCCACAACCGAGGAGTTTTAAAACCAAAAAACAGCTGATCACAGCAGTCAGTCCTTCATTTCATTCGCTGACATTAAGATGAACAACTGAACAGCCGCTGAGATCCAGGAGCCTCGGTTTCTGTAGCTGTTTTGTTGTGTTAGCTTGATGTTATGTCGGAAAGCTAAGGATGGTCGCTACTTTCAAATTAAAAGCCCCCCCGCTAAGAACCCAGTTCTAAACTCCAGTGGGGTACAATGTAAAGCTCTTATTTTGAAGACAAATTCTATGTCACCAACTTCCAGCTTCACGTCATGTCACATGTTTACGCCTACCTCAGAGGCGGCTTTTGGAAAAGAGGAATATTACGCCTTGGTTTTAGAAAGACGGTCCGGCAAATTGCCGCCCTTACCTTGGAGCAAATGTGCCACCTTTTCTATCTAAAAAGGGCTAGTAACAGCTCCTTGGATCTCATCTTTAGAGGTAACAGCAACAGATTCCAAATGCAAGTGTCACACCTGGAATCAACTCCAGACCTCTTACCTGCTTAATTGATGATGGGATAACGAGGGAGTAGCCCACACCTGTCCATGAAATAGCTTTTGAGTCAATTGTCCCATTACTTTTGGTCCCCTAAAAAGTAGGAATAATATATAGAAACTGTTGTAATTCCTACACCGTTCACCTGATTTGGATGTAAATACCCTCAAATTAAAGTCTGCAGTTAAAGCACATCTTGTTTGTTTCATTCCAGATCCATTGTAGTGGTGTATAGAGCCAAAAAGAAGAGAATTGTGTCGATGGCCCAATATTTATGGACCTGACTGTATGTGTTGTACCTTGTTCCACTCTTTCAGTTCCACTTCTACATTAAAAACTATGTCTTCCAAGCACATTTCTACAATGACTTGTTTTCATACTACTGTCTTCATTTTCTGCTGTCAGAGTTGACTGCTTCTACTCATTCAATACATCTTTTACAATATTAAACATCTCAGCCCACAATCAGGTTCTCCTAGGTGAAGGTAGGCTCTTACATCAGTTACATAGACTTCGGTAATGGGTGGTCCTCTAAAGGGGTTGAATCGCTCTCCAATGCTGCGGACCACTGTGCTGAAAACCCTCAGCAGAGCTGCCAGCTTTGGCAATGACACCGAGGGAGGCGGGATGTCTTCATCCAGCACCTCACCTGACACCACATGGTTCAGATCCTAAATAAAGCACAGATTCAGTCAAGTCTTCCGACAAAAAAACCAAAACATTCAAGAGTTTTATGTGGCTAAGAATTGGTATTTATCACATTTATTCATCACAATTCCCTTATGATCTTCAGGTATTTACAGCATTAATTATAAACAAGGTCTTGTCACCCACAGGAAGTAATGGAAAGTGCACATTTCCTTGCTTCTTCTAAATTCAATCAGTGTTGAAAATATTTATATTCAATTGATAATTTTGACAGAATATACAACTTGTGTCCCAGCCACTCAGAAAATACACTTGTCAACTGTAAAATAATATTTGTAATATACCTGTAAAAGCTGCTCCATGATACTTAAAGAGTCTAACTGGCATTAGAGCACAGCAGTAGGTAAAGTTCAGTGTGGCCATGCTGTAAGACTAAATTCACCTCTGCATATGCCTCCATATCCTCCAAGAACTGTCCCAGCAGAGTGGTGGAGAAGGTCAGGTCTGCCACCCAGAACTGCTCCAGACTCTGTAACCAGCCTAAACACCAACATTGAGAGCAAGTTAGCATCGCCCTGGTTCCCTCAACAAAAAGCTGATGCGATTTTGGATCATCAATGACACAAGTTTTTGATAGTTACGTTTTGTTCAGCAAGATAATTTTCACAGATGAACACCACTTTTGAGATATTGAAGTATAGAAGTGTAAATCAAATCACTAGGAGTAAAAAGCTAATGTTGTGCTATAAACAGACTACATTTGGGTTGCATGACTTAAGTGTCACCACAACTAATTGTCTTACTATACAGTGACTATATAGGTTTTCTATAAACTCACCACTCTACAAGTTGTAAAGTTGAGGAGTTCATAACCAGAATCTGCCTGTAAGTGAGCAGATGTCGCACTACTCCAACCCTGTTTCATTTAGACACTTGATAGCCACCAGTTTTGAAAAACATAAGCACTGGATAATCAAAATGCAGGATATTTAATGATGAATTTATGTCATAGTGCCAAACATGCAAGCACCTTCAGTCTGTGATAACATCGACCTTATTGCAGATAATTAGCAGAAAAGTGGCTGCACTTAACTATCGGTTTTCTAACTAACAGTTTTCCAGGTTTTAATATTACAAATACAAACACCACTCTATAGCATGGGGCTGCCATTAGGTATTACACTGTGTAGCAAAAGCAGCATGTCATTAGAGCAGCAGCAGGTTGTGTTCCGGCACACAGTAGATCACCTGTGTTTTGGCAGCACTTTTAAAGCAAAACACCAGTCACTAGTTATGTGCTAAAACACAGGTGAAAATAAACTACAAGTGTAAATGTTTCAGGTCATAGTTAGAAAGCACAACATTTGTCATTACACAGCCTGTGTGGAGAGCTGCAATTATTACAGGGTTTCTGCAGGTTTGAACAAGTTTAAGACTTGTTAAGACGATTTTGAACAAAATTTAAGACCTACACAAAGTACGAAAAAGTAAGGAAAAACGCGGTCCCAGAATTACTTTGTGAATGGCAATAGATTTGGTTATTTTTCAAAGCAACTCAAAGAATGGAGTGAGTGTGTGTGTGTCACGGTTATTATAGTTGTTACATTTCTTTTTTCTAATTTTGTTTTTTATTTCAGTTTAGTTTTTATTAGTTTAACAAGTGATTAAGTAGCTTTAGTTTAGTTTTTATCTGGGAATTGAATTGAATTTAGTTAACCATAATAACCCTGGTGTGTGTGTGAAAAGTTCCACTCAGTTTATTCAACAGTGGAAGACGAGAGGCGGAAGGAAAGGAAATGGATGAACTTGGACCGGGAACTGGTGATAAAGGCGTACAAAAGTGTGTGATAGCGTGACTTCACTGGAGACTTTTAGAAGCTAACTGGTGTTTTTCCGATTTTGTGTGTGACATCAGCGCTTTCACACCAAGTGTGCCCAAGTTTAGGGTCCTCTTACAGAGCGTACACTGCGCTTTAGATTCATATAGTGGTACAAATTTTAATCAACTGTATTCTGGTTGTTCAAGCCAACACTTGTTAAATGTACACTTTCCGATAGTTGTAGGACATTCCGCTGTTGAAGTCTATCCGGAACTGGCGAAGTGTACGTTGATAAATTCCGACTGGGCTGTTGGCAAAATGCCACTTATGTTCCTGGATACTTCAGAAAGAAGAACAACACATGGAACCAACTGTGAATCTCAAACGTACTTATTTATACCATGGTCTGGGGGAATGCTCAATTCTGATTGGCTGCAGGGTGTCCATTAACCCCTGATATATGGACACCTACTAAGTAGTTCTAGTCAAATTGACTGCTGTAAATTAATGCACTAACTGGCGTATCAAATCTGAATGTGTCATTTTCCAACACTGAGTGCAGTTCGTCAGTCCTTCAGTGCCTTATCCTCTGAACACCACAGGGTGGCAACTCTAACACACAAGCTGCAGAAAGTACATTTCCCCTCTTAATTAACTCTCAGTTCCCGTTCGCTGTTCAGTTCTCTACTTCAGGCTGCGGCCACAGTAACGTTACACACGGCCGATCATTTGTTCATGAAAATCTTGATATTGATTTGGGGACAATGACATGACTGGTTAGCTAGCTGGTCTTGTTAGCTAGCACACTGTCAAATTATATTTATTCTTTGTCAACCGTACGCAGTGTTATTGACTTTGAATCTCGCTAGCATAACGTTAGCTTTCTGGCTCATCGCTGAGCGGACTAGAATATCTCCCGTTGCCAAGTCGTATCTACGGTCCGTCCTATTTACTGGAGGAGTGAACACCGCTTCCGTTGCATGAGAACCTTACGGGAGGGAAATGATTGTTCCAGGTTTTAGTCAAACCCTCAGGTGTTACCAGGGAAACTTCGTTATGGCTTGTCAAAAACTTTATATTTTGATTGTAAAACGCATGGAAATATAAATTAATGGTCTTAATTTATTTTCTTTGGCAAGTGACCATGGTATAAGCGGGATAATGCCCAACGAGGTGTCCATAAACAGGAAATTATGGACACCTCGTTGGGCATTATCCCTTACTTAAGACATAACTAAATGTCATTTAAGACCTATATGCAAAATATGGATGTATTTAAGTTTATGTTTTTAAGGCCTAAAATTGAGATTGTCAGATTTGAGACTTTAATATTTTTTAAGACCCCGCGGAAACGCTGTATCAATATAGTGGTCTAACTGAACCATCAGATGTGTATGGAATGGACAACACAAAAACATGGCTGCAGAATTCAACCATTCCATTTTTTAACTAATAGATTAATCAAGCCACCGGCAGACATAAATATACAAAAGGTTTGCCAAATTTCCTGATAGGGACGATGTATGAGGTGAACATAAAACATTAACCCTATGTATCAGGTGAACATAAAATGTTAACCCAACTTTATTACCAGCAGAAAGCACCAAAGTGTTTACAATCTGAACATCAAGTAATACATTGAAAATGCTAATAAGAAACTGACCAGAAACTTGCTGAGTGACAGACTGCTTCTGTGTATGGTCAATGTGCCAGCCCACCAATATGTCCACTGTGTCCTGTGGAGAAACAACAAACATCAAAGGAAATGGAGCAGCCATTAGTCAACATTTGCAACATCAGTTGGCAGGTGGGTTTGAACCCACCAGCCAGCACTGTACCCTGCTCCTCTACCAAAGTCAGCTGGTACAAGCCTGCAATAGGATAGCTAATGGACCAATCACTGCTAAATTGCATACCCTGAAGTTGGTGCTGAAGACATGAGGGTAGCAGCGTGCCACCTGAAGGATACACTTCACACTCTGACAAAGCAGGTCTGGTGTGTCCACATTCTCCAGGATGGACTGCAAGTTGTTCATCACAAGCTGAAACCCACAAAACAAGGTCCAAAAAACATCTGTTACATGGCACCACCCAGTACACACTTCTCACATCTGTATTGGCATGAGGTATAAGTAGCTATTAGGGAATACTTCTGTCATTATTTTGGTTTGATCCAGTAAGAGATTCACTAGGCTTGGAGCAATACATGCCACAATATACTGATTGCAAGCAGATCATAAACAGAACTAGCCGTTAGAACCCAACCTTACATATAATAAGTTTTATGCAACAAACCAAAGTATCTTTGGCAAGATATATATATATATATATATATATGCATGCAACTGTTATAAATGACACCTGAGAGCTGTACAGAAATCCACAGAAGCCTCTGTATGAGGTTACCTGCATAACGTGAGAGAAGGCTTTCCTCTCTCCAGCAGCCTCCAAAGCACGCTGTGCTGCCACCAGGTACAACAGCTTCACTTCATCACGACCGCTTGAAGTTAACTTGAGAAAGATCCACTTGAAGATGCGCTCAGCCTCATAGCTAAGCACTGTGCAGAGGAGACCCAGGCAGGCTGCTGCATCCTGACGCAGCTCCCATAGCAGCTTACTGCTACATACGTTAACAACACCGGCAAGAAGATCAAACGTCAGAGAACACATGGCATGAGGGACGAGCCAAAAGTGATCATGGTTGCAATAATATTGGATGCATCATAGGTGGGAGTTGTGCTATGCTTCTGAGACATACAGTCAAGACTACACTACTTGAGCCTGGTCTCCAGACCATTTGGTCATGTCTTGGAAAGGTACATCTCTGACAATTTAGTCCACCTGAATACATACTGTAATCCATGTGGCCAATACTGAGTTCTTGATATCAGATTAGACTGTGATGATTACACTAAAATGTAAAGATAATATAAAATGTACATGGATGCTCTCCTCAGAATAAAAAAATCACAAACAGTAAAGTACTTTGATTTCAGCATGCGTTTCATGGATGATTCAGGCAGATGTTTTTCTCAGACTAAGCTTGCAAATTAAATAACTGGAATCCCTTGCCAATTACGGCAAGTATACAAGTCTATGCACCGATCCGATGCCCTGTAATTGAGAAACCCTGCAACTTTAAATTTAGCTCTGTTAGCTCCACTTAATGTTACACACCAGAATTAATTTCTTATTTGCTGCTCTAAAAGCCAACATAGGATGTTGCCCCTGGCAACGACTGTTTTTAAGAGTGGAAAAGAAGAAGCCGATTTCATGCAAGTCAGACGGAGCTGGCAAAATGTCAGCTATCTGGCGAAATTTTAATAAGCTCAGTGAGCAAGTTTTAAGGGAATGATTTATTCCTACATTTATTGAAGTTGCTGTTGTGGCTACACAAGGAATTGTTATTTAGTCCTGGATTCCTTTTTCGGTTGTGATTTTTTTTCCCCGTTCTTTTAAAACATCCCCTGGTATCAGATTGGTGCTTGCTATCCGCTGATCCCAAAAGCCCAGGTATTGGAAATGGAATCAGGAGGAAATAAAAATGGTATTGGAACATCTCTAATTATCACCTAGTGGTTGTATGGCTCCACATATCAGGCAAGTTGCTTGTTCTGAGCTATGGTGCCGAGTAATGGCCAGAACATTTTTGCTAAATATAAATATGTCACAGTTTGACCTCTGATCTTTTGTATATCATTATATCCTATCAGAGAATTGTGTAAAATTCTGTAATCATCATATGAATTGTTTAGTGATGGCTGAAAAGCTGTTTTGTTAGGACACAGTAATCTTTGAGACAAATAACAAAAGAGCTCTTGGGATATGGCAGTCCTGATCTGCCTGAATCTAATAAACGTATAGCAGACGGCTTCCTCTTACCTCTCATTCAAAATGTCATTCAAGGTGCTGAGGATGGTGTCCAACTGCTTGACCAGGGTCTGTGTGAAAGAATAGTATTAGCCATTAACCAGTCCATTTACCATATCTTGATGTTCAGTTCAAAGTACACTGCTCAAAAAATTAAGGGAACACTTTAAAACACACTTCAGATCTTGATGAACAAATTATTGAAGTTGACAATCTTTACTGACATTCTGTTCCCTTCCGCTTTTCCGTGAGGGTTGCAGGGATGTTTTATCCCCCCCCCCTTTTTTTTGGGGGGGGGGGGGCTGTTACTGGGGCCAATTCCAGTTAGCTGTATGGGCGAAGGTCAGGGTATACCCTGGATGAGTCGCCAGCTCATCGCAGGGTATACCCTGATGGCAGAGGCTGCAAAACAAGATGCCAACTGCACATCAGGAGCAATTTTGGGGTTCAGCATCTTGCTCAACGATACTTAGTCATGTAGCTCAGTTCCACCCCAGGGGAACCGGGATTCGAAACTTCTGGGATTCGAACCTTCCGGGATTCGAATCTTCCGATCACCAGTCCACCAGCTCTACCCACTGAGCTACAGCCACCCCGTCTTTAGTTTATCTTTACTGACATACACTGTATAATTTGATGAAAACAAAAGGAAGTAACAACGGTCAGTAGAAACCAAAATCATTGACCCACTGAGGGCTAGATTCAAAATCAGACTGACAAAGTAAAAAGTTGAAATCACAGGTTTATCCAACTTATGTCAAATGTATCACGGCAACTCAGAATGTGACTCAGTAGCGTATATGGCCCCCACGTGCCTGTATGCACTTCCGACACAGTCTGGGCATGCTCCTAATGACTCTGTGGATGGGGTCAGTGAGCTCCTGGACAGTCTGTGGCCTTACTTGGCGTTATCGGAAGCACTGATACATAACGTCCCATAGGTGCTCAATAGGATTTAGGTCAGGGGAACGAGAGAGCCAGTCAATGGCATTAATGCCTTCATCATCCAGGAACTGCCTACACACTCTGGCCACATGAGGACGGGCGTTTTTTCCTGCACCAGGAGGAACCCCGGGCCCACTGCACCAGTGTGAGGTCTGACAATAGTTCTGAGGATTTCATCCTGGTACCCAACAGCTGTCAGGGTACCGTTGCCAATGTCATGGAGGTCTGTGAGACCATCCAAAGATATGCCTCCCAGACCATCACTGACCCACTGCCAAACTGGTCATGCTGGATGATCTTACAGGCACAATGTCCACCACAGCTTCTCCAGACTCTTTCACACCTGTCAAATGTGAACCTGCTCTCATCTGTAAAGAGAACAGACTGCCAATGGCGGACCTGCCAATTCTGGTGATCTCTTGCAAATGCCAATCGAGCTAATTTGAATTGTACATATTAAGCAGTAAGCATACTGACTGCCCTTTAGTTGAAACCTGGCTATTGCAGTTGAATTTTGCTATTAACAGGTCCCAAGGCAGGCAACCGCTTCTGTCACCAACCTCCCATCCCCCCCCAGCCCTGTCTATAAAAGGAACATCTCCTGATTCAGCAGACTGTGAGACAGGAGTAGGAGCGCAGACGCAAAAGTTAGATAAAGATGCCTTATTGACAGCCATCTCCCAGGATAAAATGTTTGCAGTTAATGTTTCTGTTAACCACTGACATATTCAAACCCTATTGGCATTCCTTTAAATGTATCATATCACATTAACATCATGTTAATGTTTATGACCCGACTTTCACACTGAGAGGTGGAGTTTGAACAGGAAGGTGCAGCATCTACAGCCGTGTTTTGTGGCGGCAAACCCTTGTTAATATTTTATTTAAAAGTACTAGTGCATTGCCCGTAGGAAGCATGTATTCCTATAGAAAAGTGGGAGGAAAAGTAGCTTTTTCATGGATGGCCAAATGAGGCTGTGTTTGAAAGTGGGACGTCAGGGATATAATTGGCTGTTTTTGACAACTTTTGATTATACCATTATATTTCACCTTGAAAACTATTTACCATGCCTTGTTTGGAGTCATTATTTTCAGCACAACCTCACATGTTTGACTGTACAGTTATTTTTTCATTTTGACATGTTATTTTAACATTATGGACCTAAAATCACAAAATAACATAAAATCAGAGTA
>CAEMYA010000435.1:188458-212572 GCA_903131615.1 Diplodus sargus | reverse complement strand
ACAATGCTTGCTGAATGTGTAAAGCATTTATGAAATAATTCATTAACGGTATCATTGTAATCCAAACAAATCCGCATGGCACACCATTGAACCAAGCAGCAGCCATGTTGAAACTCTCAGGTCAGTATGATCCTGATCAGCAGAGATATTTGACACACACACACACACATACACACACACAGACAGACAGAGATTCCTTGCTTTTATAGAGAGATGTTATGTGTGTGCGGTGGTAAGGTGCTAGAGGGATTTTGAATGTGTTTTTTTTTTCCCCTGCCAGCCATGCACATGTTGAGCCAATTTTTTCCAGGGTAGAGGCACTTCAGCCAAACCTACGGGATTTGGTTTAGTTATGCCTTTTATCCATTGCATTTCCTCTTAAGACACGCTTGTCCAGATCCCTGCAGTACTATCGAAGAATCAACGCTAACAAGTCGCTCCGCTCATTCAGTTAGAAACAGTTTTCATTTCCTATAATTTCTTCAAAACAAAAGCCCTGTTATTTAGTCAGTTAAAAGCTGTAATGAAGCAGTATTACAGGAAACGTCATGTTTTCACCAGCAGTTACTAAAAACGACTTCCGTAACAGCTGAAAGTGAACACGACAAAACAATAAAAGAGCAGAAGTTCGTTTTTTCGACGAAGGTAAAATTTGGGACAAAACTACATTAGAATGTAGAAGAACTGTGGTCTGTGTGGTATGGACCAACAAATGTCACACCATTGTGATTGTAATATTCTTTTCTGTTAAGAAGGAATATTGTGATGCAACAATAATTATTGCTATTCAATCATTTCGCAATTGTATTATCTTTCAAAATAATCGCAATACAATTGTTTGACGATATCGTACACCTTAATTAAAATATATTATTGGGTGCACCTACATCATGCGCCAGTGCATCTAAATGAAACAGTTACCCTGAGATTCCAGATTTGTGCTCCGGCATCCGCCAGAAATAGAAGTCCTGCGTATCTGCTTCGGAGGGCTCCGGACTGCCAGAGCTGGGACGGAGCAGATACACAGCGCAGTGGACCCAGTGGAAGTTAACATATAGACTAGAGTGAAAGATCCGCTGGTGTGGCGGAGCCGTAACTTAGTGGACACATATCTGGTGGAATCGCGGGGTTAGGCATACCAGTGAAAAAAGTAAGTCTGGAGTGTTGTTTACAAAGAAGAACAGTATAAAAAGTAATATTCACCTCATCATCCCATCACTTTGGATGAACTTCATTTCTTCAGAATCAAGTGCATCTATCTTAATGAGCGACATTTAAAAGCAACGACTTAATCTAAAGGGGCTTGCAAAAGGCAATGGGATATTATCTCTACATGATCTGATTTACCACTTTGCTCTCGCTGTGGCTGATGAATTCCTTCAGTTGTTTGAGTGTAGCCAGTCTGCGGTCACGATCATCTTCCCTGGAGACTCTGCGCAGGAGGTTGACCAGCCGAGACTCCTCCGAGTGAGCCATCCCTCTGTCTGCAACAACACCACCACCATGTCATTGACAGCACATCAACACTCTGACTCCAATAACTCTCTCCATGTTTAGCATCACATATACCTTGACATCTAAAATAATAGTGTACTGGACTACAGGTCAACCATTAATGAACTACAGTTGGTGTTGCTCATTACTCATGAGTACCAACAATGGTGTGTTTGAGGCCTGGATTGACAATTGAGAGATTGCCCATCAGTGAAAAACACCTCACTCCCTGAGATGCCCATCCGTTCTCTTGTTATTCTCCAGGTGTTTGCTTGTATGTAAACCTAATCCATTATGTCAAATTGTCACAAATGTGCTTGTTACCTTAATAGAGAGCTGCAACAGAAATGGTTCAAGTAGCAAACAAAAAAACTATAGTCTGTCAGTAAGAACTGGTTCTGGATATGCAAGAGAACTATTCCAAATATATCCTATGAACATACACTACTTTTTGCAATCTGGATACTGCATCCATTGCATTAGAAAACATTTGTCAGATCTTACCCTGCGATTTCTTCATGTCTTTTGAAGCTAAAGCACGAGTTCCATGCTGAAAAGGAGTCAAATCTGTCGTCACGTCATTGGGCCTCAACTCTTGCCCCACCGACTTCCAACCAAACGTATTATCACAGACACCTTGACCAGCTCCATATCCACCTGGGGGACACAAACCATGTTGGATTAATTAAATGTAATACAAAGAACGCACAGCTTGACATTAAACATGTCTGACATGACAAATAACAGGAGAGGAGAAAGATTGTTATTTTCATGTCTGAAAAAAACTGCATACCTCCATTTTTTGTTACAGTTTTTAGAGGTGAGATTGTCTGAACAGCCTATGCATTTACTATGGATATTCATTTCATACAGCTAATTATATAGCTTTACAGTACCATAAATGTGAACGGAATAGTATATGTCTGGGTCTGGTCATTTTTATGTATACAAGCCACAATGGAATTCGTAGAAAGCTTGAACCGCTAACACTTCTGCTACTTCTCTAACATGACAATTTATCATGTCCGTTCCAGGCAGAGGAGGACGAGATGGTAATGACATCCAAAAACAACATGACTACAGAATCCCTGTTTACGTGTTTTTTTTTAAGCCCCACTCCAGTGTGTTTTGTATTTTTAGGATCTTTCTCAACAATGTTTTACAGTTTTTTTATGCACTTAAACTTTAAATAATCAAGCTGTTGCTAAAATGGAATGGACTACAGTAATATCTGGGCCTTTTACGTCATCCACCAAGCTTGGCTTCTTTAAATACAAGGCAGTTTGTATTGAGTGGGTGGCTGAACTCCGATCAGACTGCTGTTAGCCACCAAAACATTAAGCAGAAGGTTGTCTTGTGGCAGTAAATATGCAGTACAAGTTAGGGCAGGCGATATGGCCTAAAAATTGAATCTCCGATTTTTTCACAACAAACTCGTTTTACGAGTTTAATCGACTTTTTTTTCCTTCTCAAAAACAAACTTCAAATGACAAAGAAATTGCATTGTATTGATTTTAATGCTTTTATTTTAAACACATTTGCCCTGCCATTGTAAACAGTGCCCCTTTAAATTCGCTTGAAAAATTAAAGTGCATACTTTTGAAAAGAATGCGTCTCTTTCTGATAAAATGTGTTTGTAATTGTTAACATAAGCTTCATTAAATACTTCATTTTGCAAAACGTGCCTGTTGTTTACAGAAAGTATTTTGTATCCCTGAAGATATTTTAACTAAATTTAACATCTGCATGCATTGCATTGTAAACACCACACGTTGACAGATGTACAGGACATGAGGTGTGTGCTGGCTGTCTTTTTTTTACACATTTTTGGCCAGGAAGACGAGCCTGTCTGCTTCCTCTGGCTTGAGACATGCTCCGTTGTGGCCTTGTAGCACAAACTTGGGGTCGAACATTTTCAGCATGTGGATTAACCTACGGCTTTTCCACTGTATATACGGGCACAATGTATTTAATGATATGCAACATGACTGCATCCGTAACAGCTATCTACCAGGATCCTTTCTTCTCATATGGAACACAATGATTAAATCATTCCGCTAATGTTGGCTTTATTGCGGGTATTTGTGGGCTGCCGCGGTCTTGTCCATCTCATAGTTAACAACAAGTGTCTCACTAGCCCTTTTTACACAGCGTCTCCACATTATCTCCGGAGGGGTGGTTCGCCAATTCTCAGCCGATGGTGATTCACACAGAGCGAAGCATCTCTGCCGTACCGCCGTGTAATTCACACAGAAAGCTGGCGCTGCGCCTCCTATAGAGGCGTGATGATACACGTCATGTTGATGACGTCGGTGTTTCCCACTTGTCCCCCAGTCAATCTAAACCCGCGGACAGTTTATAACAGCATCCATATGATTGTAATGTGTTGTGATTGAGATCCTGACCCACGAAACATCCTGGAAAGTGACGTTTTTCACACTAAATTACATAATTACATAATCACTATCAGTAAACTGGATGCTGTCTGACTCCCTTGCTCGCGGGGATGGAGGCTGTTTTCTGGAGGAAAGTTCCCCGAAATCTTCGTCGGGAGGGCTGACAGTCGTGGTGATTTATTTTCATCACAAACACTCAGTGAGTTAAAGTTTTTTACCGCTGACAGACGCTGTTTTTCATGCAGAAATGTGACGAAGAGTCAGGAGGACAGGCGGGAAGACGGACACTCCTCCACGTACAGCTGTGGTATTTGTTTTCCTCACATAAGTTGCCAAAAACAATTACAGTTACTATGTTACTTTTGTTTGGACCTGTAACGTTGCTTTGTGGGACATTTCTCTGTATTTAGTTGAGTGAAGGACCTGTGCAGTTATCAGACTAGTCAGACCGACACGCGTTCAATGAACGATTGTTCATGAACTCGTTCATATTGTGGGCAAATGTGAACTGAACATACTGTATTCTGCCTGATGAACGTTATTGAGAACGCGTTCATTCTGGCGTTTGTGAACGGCGCGTTCTCTCAGTTTAACTTCGTTCAAGACAGCGCCAGATTCCCATCAAGCCTTAAAGGACAGACAGAAACAGCTGCATACCAAACACGCAGTGAGGCATTACCAAACGAACACAGATTAATTCGTCCTGAACAGACATAACAGTTTTAAAACTAAGAAACAGCTGATCACAGCAGTCAGTCCATCACTTCATCCGCTGACATTAAGATGAACAACTGGACAGCCGCTGAGATCCAGGAGATGCAGCATCTCCTCGGTCTCTGAAGCAGTTTGGTTGTGTTAGCGTGATGTTGTGTCGGCAACAAGAACGGTCGCTACTTTCAAATTAAAAGCCCCCCGCTAAGAACCCAGTTCTAAACTCCAATGGGGTGCAATGTAAAGCTCTTATTTTGAAGTCAAATTTGTTGTCAACTGTTCACAGCCAAACTTCGAGCTTCACGTCACGTCACATGTTTACGCCTACCACAGAGGCGGCTTTTGGAAAAAGAGGAATATTACGCCTCGGTTTTAGAAAGACAGGCCGGCACATTGCCGCCCTTACCTTGGAGCAAATGTGCCGCCTTTTCTATCTAAAAAGGGTTACTGGCAACACCAGCCACCAGCCACCACAGAGTCGCACCGCCGCATGCGTCATCAATGTGCTCAGCATGGAGACAAAAACAAATGAAGGCTTCACATCTGTTTTTTTTATTGTGATATATCTAAAAAGTTTTGGAGTGTTGTTGAATCGCATTTTTTGATGCTGCTAACTCTGTCCATTCTCTTACCCTGAAACATGTTATTTGCTACTATATTAACCTAGAAGATAATGCTCTTGAACACATGATGAACTTTGTTATCCTACGCAAAATGTTCTATTCTCAAACAAAAATTTGCAAAATCACTACCTAAATTTGCTCCTTTTCTCCTGAAACTGAGCTCTTTGCTTAAATCTCAAATCTTGTTAAATAACAAAAAAACGTAATACCTTACTGAGTCATTATGAAACGTTTTTCCCTGAAGCCACTGTATGAACTATCTATTCATTTATTTTATTTTTCCCTTTCTTCTTCTTCTTTTTTTAAATTATTTATTATTTACTTATTTTTGTATTTTTTATATTTAATTTGCACTCTATCCTGTACCACAAACTTGAAACGGCACATTGAACTAAAGCACTCGGCGAGCCTTTCAAGGTCTGTGCAAGTGAATAAAAAATCAAACGGTGAGCCAAAACAGATCCTCTACCACCCAGATCACATTAACAGTGTACAGTAGCGGCTCCGCTGTCTTCATCTCCCAGCCGCAGCTGGACAGCCTGGTGTTGCAGTATATTGTGGGAGAGCTGCAGCTTCAGTGTTAAAACTGATATAATGATTGCTGTCCGTGGTTCTATGTGGGCTGTGGCAATCATTTAGAAAAATAATAGCTCGCATCGACATATTGAAAAAAAAAAAAGAACCATGAACTAGTTCAAAATTTTTCATTATGAACTATGAACTGAACTAGTTCATTTTAAAATTTGTGAACTGAACTTTGAACTAGTTCATGTAGAAAGTGAACTTTCCCAACACCGTTCACACTGGGGCGGCTCACCAATAATGTGGCCCTGATACTGCCTCCAGAGGCGGATCGGCGCCGGAGCGAAATTTCACCGCTCTCCGCATCTGAAACTTTCACACAGAGGGTGCAGAGAATTGGCGCAGGATCCCAGCATGCAAACGGCAGTGTGAATGGGGCTACTGTGATACATGCGTCTGTTTGAGATGCTGAAATAAATGTGTCGGGTTAGGGGTTAGGGTTGCCTGTGGTTTGTTCGAGGTCCGACGCCACAAAACCAAACTACTAATCAGACAGTGCTGTTTCGGGAACAAACTCTTGGCTCGCTGCATGTTGTGTTTGTTTCTCTGTGGAAAGTCAATGCGGGGGGAGGGCGAAGCCCATTATGAACTACGGGAGCCCGTGGGGAGCGGCAGCACCACAAGTTAAAGAGGGTCTTTTATTTCCATCAACAGTTTTTCCTCACTCGAATCGAGGGTTTAAGGACGGAGGATGTCGTTCACTGTACAGATTGTAAAGCCCATTAAGGCAATGTGATTGCGATTTTGGGCTTTATAAATAGGGTTATATTATATTTGATTTAAAGAGAAAATTGATTTCATTTTTATTAAATCGTTCTTAATCACAAACTCGAATTAATCAATTTTAACGATTTATCGCACAGCCCTAGTACAAGTTACAGTTTGACCATGAATAAACGATGCAGCTCCTTACCAAGACCTAATGTTCTAGTAACAGCTATCACTATCCCTGATATTAGCCATGCTATTCACATCCATTCTACGAACAGCATTGGTGTCAATTCTGTGCAGGTGTCCAACTCCAGACACTCGAATATTCAAACCATGATGTGGGTTTGAAACACTGTGGTATCATTATCTTTCCTGTTTGTCTCCTTACATACACCCTTCTGTTAGTGATACAAATCTCTAACTTTCACCAGTAAATTGGAGTTTTTCCAGTCAACCACTGTGAAATTCTTTCTAGCTAACCTCAAACATTTGGCCTTGATTCCTCTACTGAGAAGTGGTTTAGAAACTGTGATCCATCCTCTGAGACAACTATAAGACTTCTTTTGACAGCACTGTTGCTGTCTGGAGTCTTGTGGTCTTTATTTAGCCTATTCTGTATATGAATCCTAAAAAAACTGTTTATTTCCACACTTACAGACAACCTTACACATCAGGGTTCCTGCAGGTCTGAACAAGTCAAATTTAAGACTTTTTAAGGCCTTTTTAAGACCATTTTGAACTAAATTTAAGACCTACACGAAGTACGAAAAAGTACGGAAAAATGCGGTCCCAGAATTACTTTAAACAAATAACCACATTTATTGTCATTCACAGCTTCAGTCAATGAAGAATGGAGTGAATCAGTGTGTGTCAGGGTTATTATAGTTTTAACAGTTTCATTAGTTTTTATTTTTATTTAGTTTTTCAGTTTGCTTTTTCATTTTAGTTTCAATTAGTTTAACAAGAAATTTAAGTAGTTTAAGTATAGCTTTATCAAGGAATTTAATTTGAGTTAACTATAACAACCCTGGTGTGCGCACACGCACGCACGCACACACACACACACACACACACACACATACACACACACACACACACACACATACACACAGTGTTCAAAATCGAAAGCACCTCCGCTTTCAACGTCGGAGTTGGGCCAAAGATGGCTTGAATGTCGCTTGACTGTTAGGTGGCAGAGGTAGTGCAGAGTTCGGGTCGAGCAGAACTGGATGAAATTGGACCGGGAACTGGTGACAAAGGCGTACAGAAATGTGTGATTACGTGACTTTTAGAAGATAACTGGTGTTTTTTCAGCGGAAGCGGTTAATGAACGTACATATTTAAGACCCGACTAAATGTAATTTAAGACCTATATGCAAAATATGAACGTATTAAAGACTTTTTAAGGCCTAAAATTGAGATTGTCTACCCACTATAGTCTAAACGAAATCCTTGTGAAAAGACTGCGGTGCCCTACTGTATATCCTTACCACAGCAGCCGCTACCACAGACGACATATGGAAAAAACATTAGATCAACATTATTCAAATCCAAGAGGACAGGTTCAAGCTAATTTGGAACAAAAAAGGTGCACATCCCAAAATGTGTTTTGTTCAGGTAAAAACTTCCTTGTTACACTCGATGCCAACAAAAAAAAATCTATGTAATGTGTACAGTGTAAAAAAAACTATAGGTTCCTGTGTAGTTCCTGCTTACTACATTTTTAGATCTGCACATTCTCTGTAATTATATTCATGATAACCTAGATTACTAAAAAGAAGCCTCACCCTCTTCCTGGTGTGTATCTTCAGCAGCGTAGGCATTGCTGGGCACCGCTGGCTGGTCAGGGCAACTGGAGGGTAACACGTCGTGCAATGCTGCTGAAACAAGCTCTCCAGACTTCACTACGTCCTGGCTGGCTGACACACTATCAACTCTGAATATAGGATACACAGACATGCACATGCATACAAATGTTATTATTTTATTATATTTACAGCGCTGTCCGATAATATGGGAGGAACTGTCAATATCAACATCAACATTGACGTATATCATCAGAGTGCAGTCACATTACTTTGTTTACAGCGAAAAAACACAGTCAAGTGTGCAGTGCCTCTCTAACAACAGTAGTATATCAGTTCTTCACAGCATGGGGATCATCCTGTTTCCTGGAGACAAGATTTTAAAAAAACTCCACAGGTCATCTGGCCTATTATCCTCTACTAGTGTGGAGGCAGCCTGTTCCATCGATAAAAACTCCATGAAGTCCTTGCGCCAGTTCTCCATACTAAAACAATTTGGCTTACGTTGTTTCCAGTTCATTGAAATAATCCGTTTAACTGATAGAAAAGCCAGGGCAATAACACTTTGTACAATTTTGGGTTTTGTGGTGTCCATATTCACACTAATATAAAACCCTGCCCGATAACCTGTATATCTATGTTAAGGACATGTGACAAGCTTTCAATAACATTTAACCAAAACCTCTTAACAGGAGGGCAGAACCACAGCAAGTGCATTAGTGTACCCTCCACCTCACAGCCATGCCAACAAGATTTGGATAATGTATTATCAAATGTATTCAGATTGCAAGGTGTAATGTAGGCTCTGTGCAATAACTTTAACTGTATAATTTTGTATCTGACACATTTTGACACTTTTGTACAACTTGCAAGTGCTCTATCCCATTGTAGGAGGGGAATAGGTACACCAATATCACATTCCCATTGTAATTTAGTTTGGGAGTTTCTGTCAGGAGCAGCAGAACATAATAATTTATACATTGCTGAGACTATACCTTTCCTGACAGCAATTCCCCTTAATTTGTTTTCTAAATCTCTTTTAGTCCCCATTTCTTTGGAGAATAAAGGTTTCATAACAGAATTTATTTGTAGATATGACAGAAATTCTATATCTATCAGTCCAAATTGTAATTTTAAATAATTAAACGGGATAATTTTGCCATCACTGATTACTTGGCCCAACTGACTTATATTATGCTGATGCCATACTTTATTCTTAGAGGTCTGCCTCCTGCGGTAAACAAGGGATTATTCCACAGTGGACATGATGGTAAAGATGTTCCACTAAAGTTCAGACGTTTCTGAAGAATTTTGACTATATCGCATGAGAGCTGTAAAACTGGATTGTTAATTCTGGGGATGGCTTTGGGATTATACAATAAAACTGCTAAGGTTATACTTTTGTTATAAGATTTGAGAATATTTTCCTCAAGCCAATCCCAACTGCCAATCTCTCTACTACCGGTATACGCCCACTGCAGGGGATATCTAGAGTTGAATGCTATATAATATTGATATATATCTGGAAGTCCTAATCCTCCTTTAATTATTGGGTTATTTAATTTTTTATTACTAATCCTAGGTTTTTTGTCATTCCAAAGAAAACCGGAGAATAACTTATTTATTTCCTTAAACCAGCTACGGGGGAATCTAAGCGGTATAGAAGACATAAGAAAAGCCAACCTTGGTAATATATTCATTTTTATGACTTCTAATCTTCCCCATAAGGATAGAGGTAAAACTGTCCACCTTTTAATGTCTTCCCTGACTGTTTTAAGAAGTTCTGGTGTATTTAAATCACGATTTTGCTAATTGGGGATCGTATTTTATATCCTAGATATTTCATACCTTGGGGGGTCCACTTAAAAGGGGATGTGCCCAAATGTGTTTGGTAAGTGAAATGGTTGAGTGGGATGGCCTCACTCTTACTGTAATTAATCTTGTATCCAGAAAACTGTCCAAATGTGTCAATAAGCTTTAGTACTTGTGGAATAGAATACATTGGGTTTGATAATGTTAACAATATGTCATCAGCAAAAAGGCTGGCTTTGAAATCATAATCACTAATGACAATACCGGTTATATCCTTTTGAGCACGTATGGCACAGGCAAGTGGTTCGAGGGCAAGTATAAAAATGGCCGGGGATGCCGGACAGCCTTGGCGTGTAGACCGATAAAGATGAAATAGATCAGACTTTATACCATTTGTTTTAACTGATGCAACTGGTTCATGGTGATTTGCAATATTATAATAATAATGAATTTTATTTGTAATGCACTTTATATTGAGCAAACAATCTCAAAGTGCTACATCAATAAAACAAGAATTGGACAGAGAACGTCTCCAACTAGACTAATAAAAGGCTTTCTTAAAAAGGCAGGTTTTTAGGCCTTTTTTAAAAGTGTCCAGGGTCAGTGGTGCTCTCAGGTGGTCAGGGAGAGCATTCCAAAGACAGGGAGCGGTGTGGCAAAAAGCTCTGTCTCCCATGGTTCGGAGCTTGGTCTTTGGGATCTTCAGGACGTTTGCCTGACCGGAGCGAAGGTGTCGTGAAGAGGGTTGAGGGGTGATTAGCTCCTTCAGGTAAATTGGAGCATTACCATAGAGGCACTGGTAGGTCAGTAGGGAGACCTTGTATGCAATCCTGAGTGAGACAGGGAGCCAATGGAGGGATTTGAGAACTGGTGTGATGTGGTCAAATTTTCGCGCCTTTGTGAGGATCCGGGCAGCACAGTTTTTAATGTATTGGAGCTTCTGAATGTTTTTGTTGGCGATCCCGACAAGAAGAGCATTACAGTAGTCCAGCCTGGTGGAGACAAAGGCGTGGACAAGTTTTTCTGCATCTGGGAGAGGGAGTGAAGGGCGGAGTTTTGCAATGTTCGTTAGGTGGTAAAAAGAGTTTTGGCAAAGCTGTTTGATATGAAGTTCAAAGGTCAGATGAGGGTCCATTATTACACCAAGGTTGGTGACTGATGGAGAAAGGTGGATGTCGTGGCCGGCGAAGGTGATACTGGTAATGGTGGATGACCGGGTCTGATGTGGGGTGCCAACGAGAATGGCTTCTGTTTTTTAACTGAAAATGTTCCTTCATCCACGCCTTTATCTCCCCCAGGCAGGTGGTGAGTGTGGAGGATGGCAGGGATTCAGAGGACGCTGGGTTGATTTTCAAGTAGAGTTGGGTGTCATCAGCATAGCAATGGAATGATATTCCATGCCAGCTGATGACACGGCCAAGGGGAAGCATGTACACAGTGAAAAGGGTGGGGCCGAGGACTGATCCTTGGGGGACACCACAGGAGACGGGGAGTGTGTAAGACTTGGCTTCTCCCAGGGAGACGTTTTCAGTTCTGTTTGTGAGGTAGGACGTAAACCAACTGAGAGTTGAGTCAGAGAGTCCGATGATGGAGTGTAGGCGATAAAGGATAATGTGGTGGTCAACCATATTTTTGATATGGAGTGAGATCAAGAAGAATGAGCAGAGAAGGTGAGCCAGCATCAGCTGACATCAGTAGATCTTTGGCGACCCTGGCCAGAGCAGTTTCCGTGCTGTGGCCAGGGCGGAAACCGGACGGAAACCGGACTAACAACATGTTGTTACAGTGTTTCCTCTACATTCATTTAGGAGTGGCGGCCCGCCATTCCTAAATCCTAGCCGCCGCTCCTTGAAATTTCTCTTTTTTTAAATTTTTTTTTTTTAATAGTCGCAAATACACCACCGCGGCATGTCTCCACCTTCACAGCAGAGTCCTGCACTGGGTCGGATCCTCTCGAGTAAGGTAAACTACAGATAACTATCTTGCTCAGTATCTACTCTTTGCACCTCGTTTGCACCTCGATGGCGGCCCACAGCGTGTTTTAAATCAGGTGACAGAATTACAACAGTCTCAGTAGGTCGCTGTTGCCGGTGTGTTTTTACAATTAGCAGGTTTGATTCTCGTGTCGGAAGGTCGCGCTCGAGTGCTAGTGGAAAAGAAAAGTGTCTCAGTCCGCTGGGCTTATAAATAATCAACGCTGATGATCATTCAGGACATGTGCGCCACTCCGCCACTCCTTAAAAAAATCCTAGAGGAAACACTGTGTTAGATTTAAGGTGGTCATGAAGTTGGGCAGCAACTACCTTTTCCAGCACTTTTGAGAGGAACGGGGATTTGAGATTGGTCTGTAGTTGGCAAGCACTTCCGGGTCAAGGCTGGGTTTTTTAAGGAGTGGCTTGATGACTGCAGTTTTCAGGGCAGATGGAATGTGGCCAGTCTGAAGGGAGCAGTTTATGATTTTAGTAATCATAGGACTTATGGCAGAGGAGTGAGTTTTTATCAAAGCTGAAGGAAATGGGTCCAGGGCACAGGTAGAGGGTTTTGTATTCATTCAAATATCTTTAATTTTCTAAAGTTTTCATTTTCATCTAGTTTTCACTCACTGCCAACCACATTTTGACTTTGATTAAAACCAATTATATTACAGGATTCTACGAGTTGCCAAAACTGAACTGAAACTGTCTCCACTTAAGCACAAAAGTGTAGCTTGTCACGTTACTCTGATTATACCACAGTAGTAACACCAAGCCAAGAGACATGGACTTTTAAAGCAGTTTGTACCAGATGATACGTTTTTTAAGTTGACATTACAAAGAGTGCTGGAACTTTTCTGGCGTAATTTGATGTACCTTTGTACTCCTCCTCCTCCTCTCGCCAGGCCCTTGCAATTGCACTATGTATCAGTGATCCTGAGTAAGCAATGATCACTTGATGATCTGTTTGGTACAGATGAACAAATGCCACATCATAAAATAAATTCAGTGAACATGAATATTATGGAAAATGATAATTCCCGCTGAACGCAATATCTGGCAAAATTGTTGCAGCATAATGTTTTTACTGTGACATTCAGCACTGAATTAAAGCAAGAAACTTTGATGATCACAGTGACCGAAAATGACCTTTGATTAGGGCTCAAACAACATTGAAAAGACTCACATAACATCACACAAGGAAACCTCAAAGTAGCGCTACACTGCCTGCCAGGAGGCACATATGAATATATTGCTCAGAGAATTGCTGTTGGACCTGAGGAAAATGCATTTGAGGTTGGAACAGGATGAGGTAAGACCTGTAGTTAAGTCCCCCAATCCCCGTTACGAAAAGAGAATTTCAGGCTCTGCTATCATTAACAAAAGATAACAAAATCAGTACAGAAGTAGCTTATGTGTGACACTTTTAAGCTCCAGTTTTATCAAAATATGTACTGTAAATATAATGTCAACTCAGTACTAAATGTAGAGTTTCTTAATTTTGACACAGGGCACAGGAAAGATGCAGCAACCACTTCAAGGAAAGTCAATTTTTACATATATCGGTAGCGTAAAAAATTTAATAAAATACAAATATTCCCACCTCCACAAACTAATGACCGCAGAGTGGAGAGGAGGCCTTAATGGCCCCTGAGATGAAGAAGTCGTGAAGTGAGGCTCCTTAACACATGTGATGCAAAGTCAATGCTTCTATAATTCCAGTGTCGACTTTTGCAGTCATTTTCAATCAGTACAAAGAATACAAGACCAGTACCGTCATCCACTGTTACGTTACTTAACAATTATAAATTGGAAGTTATGTGGAATTGATAACATTACAGAAGTGTGGCGTCTACTCCGTGCTAGCTGGCTACCGCTAGCCAGTGCAAACAGTATCGTGGTAGCCTAATGCTAACTAGCTAAACTTGTCGCAGCTCATTACATATCACCTTTTGGTTAACGCCTGTTCAAAAATCACTCATGTTATTCACCATTGCGGCCCACTAGGCGTTATTAACATTTTCGAACGTTGCTCGTGTCGTTCGCTGCAAGTTAGCCAGGAGCGTTGACTGGCTTCAGTGTCAACATTTAGCTCATCAATGCTTTAGAAACAAACTGAGCTAACGTGAGCGACTGCAAGGCGGGACTGTGTATAGTGGATAAAACGCTTTGGCTTTGTTTATATTGATGACAGGCTATGACAAAAATACAGTTTAGAATACAATACATTTAGAGTATTTTAAACATGTAATGGTAATGTTTAAGGATTTCCCCTCTTACGTGGCCACAACTTAATAAGGCAGCGCAGCACAGGCCCAAAGAGTCTCCGATTTATTACAACCAGTCTCCTCCGGAACAGAACACTGACCTGGGCTGCCAGTCATTCCAGTGTGGCTGCAGGTTGTGGGCGCCGCTGAGCCGAGACCCCGAGGCTTTACGGCTCATTACCTTTTAGAGAGCTGCATGACCCGCTGGCAGCGGTAACCGTGCCTCTCCTCAAGGGTTACTTTGTACTGTTATGTTTTGTCAAGTCTCATAAATCGGTTAGCAACTCGTCGTTGTAGCTAGCTTACGGTAGTGGTGCCTCTTCTTCTTCTTTGAGATTTTACGGCAGAGGGCATCGTTGACGTTGAATTACTGCCATCATCTGGAGTAAGTGAACTCCTACAGTTGTCTCCCATCATGTTCTATCATTTGAGTGCCCCCCGAGGAGTCTCACGTCCTCTTGTCCTCACCCAACACGAGGAGGCGATGCTTTGTAATCTCAAGACTGGAAAGATTGAGTGGATTCCTGTGTCCATATTTGTTTTATTTGCAAAGTTGTCTAATCAGTCATGTTGCAACAAAAACAACATTATATTTCTATTTTTTATTTTTAAGGACTGATTAGATGACTGAAAAAGACTGCCATAATATTTGACAGGGTTCAAGCACAATGCACTGTTTCAGAGAAAAGAGCCTGAGAAGGAGACTTGAGCCCTGGACATGTATCTTCAGGTGTGTTTACTCACACTGTGTGGCACTGGGCCCTGTTTTAAAAAGGAGACATATTTTCAACTCTGATTTCAGCCTTCAGTTAAGGCTATTTAAATTTATGATGCTTCTCCAGCGCCACCCTTTGGTCAAATACTGACTGTTCACACTCATGGCCAGACTAATGAATTGAACATGACCATAGAACATGTGAAAAGACTTTTTTTATTCAAATCATTGTTATTGTTTGTTTGTGATTCACTTATGAATTGTGAATGAAACCTGACCATGTGAGTTGACGTATGGTTAAAAAGAAATAATAAAACAGAGAGAAAAGGGTCAGTGGACCACTTTTTCAGCCTCTTTGGGCAAATTGGGAGCACCTGTGTACATCTCCACTAACCTCGACTGAGTGCTGGCCTTATTGGGGATCTAATATTTGTGTCTGTTTAACTTTGAGACCACATTTACACATAGTATTTAGTATTTAGAAAAACAAATATTTCCCCCCCTCCGTTTTCAATAATAACATCGTGCACCCAACATCGTTTTCAAAAAGGTTGTCATTTACATCAACCTGCATAAATACGCCATCGAGCGCCATTATAACTATGCCAAACCTAGGGGCGGCAGTGTAGAGAGAAGGATAAAGCCATGCAAGCCAATCAGAATCCTCACGGGATGTTTTTAACTCCGACTTGAACGGGTCAGAGAGCTGTGTCGGGCGTCTGTGTGTGTGTGTGTGTGTGTGTGTGTGTGTGTGTGCGCTGCTTGCAGCCAGCATCAGCACAGAGAAAAGCCTTTGCACAAAAGTAAAAATGAGTACCACCTTAACAGCATCCATGATAGCCAAACAAACTGTAAACATAGGGTGCTAACATGAGTTAAAGCTAGGGTCTGTAATGTTGTTCAGAAATACATTTTGTTATACTGGGTGAAATGATCCTGCTATCCTGAGAATCATCACATACATTATATATTCAGAAAAAGGAATGAAAACTAGAACTGCAAGCAGTTATGAACGGGGGCCAAGCCCCCCCGTGCGACTTGGACCCTGCGCACTGCAGAGCCCACAGAAGTTGGCCCAAAGGATGACAGGCTCGGGGCAAAAGTGAAGACACAGGCCAACATCTGAGCCGTGGTATTCGCTGTAATGGGAAGTGCATTGGAAGTGCAAAAGGCTGAATGTGTGCCGATTTGGATTTGTTGTACTAAGCCACGCCTACATTGACCAGTAATGACCACCTTCAAGATATGGCCTCAGGATTGGCCCTACATCATACCGACCAAATTTCGTAAAAATTGGTGTAGCCGTTGAAGAGATATAAACTTCCAATATTTTTTAGCCCCCCCTAGTGGCAAAAATTCGCCAAATTCGGCTCATCCCTTTCCAGTCTCATGGCAACCAAGTATCTTAAATTTGGTGTTAATAGCATTTAGTTTGACCAAGATATCAAACAGTTTCCATTTTTATAGCTAGCTACAAAAATGTGTTCGTTAATAATTTGCGCATTTTTTGACTGAGCAAAATTCTTTTGATATATTTTGACCGGGTCCAGCAGAAGAGTGTACGTGGCAAGTTTTACAGAGATCGGACAAAATCCCACAGAGGAGTTTGAAAAAGTAGGTTTTGCATATGTGGAGATTTGGTTAATGAAATGTGCGGCAGAAGTGGGCGTGTCCTATGTCAGAAAACCCAGCTGTGTTCAGGGAACATATGGAATAAAGTTTGCGAATGTGTCATTTAAAATGTGGAAGTTACAGGAAAAAACGCGATTGCATCAACAGTCTCATCCCTACTCTTTCTGCATCGGACATCGACGCAGAGAGTCATCTGACAGATTTGAATGCAAATCCCTCATCGGTGGATTGCAACGCAAGGGAGAAGCCCCTGACTGCAGTACGCAGATCGGGGCGTGGCTCAACGTGGGCGGAGTTAAACGTTTGACTCCGCCCACTGCGCGGGCGCCATCTGGTGGCGGAGTTTAGGCAGCACATTCTCAAACGTCAATGCAGCACCTACGGCCGAGGGGCATAAAACCCACGCATTGATGTAGAGTAACGATACAATTCCAATTCACGTGTTAGCTGGATTTCATTAAAATACACAGAGAGAGCTAATAATTAAGTTAAATGTATTCGGTACCATTGTTTGATCAACTCTGTCCCGATATATCACACCTCTGGGTTCAGCTTAAAAAACTTTTGTATGGGGGACCTTTCATTATTGTTTATATCAGGATCAGGTCTGGTGTAGTTCTTTGGTAAAACATGTTTCTTTTTTTATCTTAAATGTAAATACCAGCCAACAGAATAATAGTAATAATACATAATATTCGATGTACATTCTTGTCTCATCTGAAAATAAATAATGATAACAAAATAATGGTAATACATGTACATTTTCATGAGCCCTCACAACTTCACACACACCTTTTTACTGAGGTTCAGCTCCTACTGAACTCGAAACCTGTGTTACTCTGGCCAGCTGAACTGGAACAGTGAAGTGAAATCAGGACTTAATATTGGGCTTCTTTTTTACTGTAAGTCCATTATTTTATCCATGCTGCCTATATTTAAAAAAATAAATAAATAATAAATTCTACCATAGCATTTCCCCCAAGTGAGTGTGACAAACAGTATAGACACATGTAAAAAAAATGTGTACACTCAATTATATCAGCTACATTAAGGAGATCGGAGACTGAGTGATGTTTGTGCCATTGACACTTGAATAGCTTTATTTTTTCTTATGACATCAGTTTTTAGCTCAGGGAGATTGAGTTTTCACTTTTTGTGACATATTATATGTTAAACAGTTACTCATGAAAGTTATCAACAAACAAGATGCCTGAAAACTAAACAAAGGACTTACACACCACCTAGGCCTGCAAGAGGAACACATATTTACAAAGGGCAAAATCTAGAGAGGGAACCCAAGATGTACCTGAGCAACACACAAACGATTCAGTTTTCAGCTCAGGGAGATTTACATTTTATAGTTAAATGATTACTCATGAAAGTTATCAACAGATTATTCGAAAGTGACATGAATCCTTAATTGCAACCCCATTTCATAATGCCCCAACTTCCCTTTTTCTGCCTCACTCACTCAGACAGAGCAGTAAACTCATTGCTGCAGACTGTATGGAGAGAAAATTAGCTCATAGCAGGATACATATTGAATAGATTTATTCCTGTCTGTCACTTCTTTCAAATGCAGAAAAAACCTGCATCTGCCTTGTGTCCATCATTTTCTTACAAAAGTCATCATAATCTTCCTGCAAACTAAATAGGAACAGGAACGGTTCCCTGAGATCATTTATCTCCTCTTCATCCAGGCCATCAGACATGCGTAGCAGTTCCACTGCCCTCAAGCGATCTTCCTCATCCATGGTGATGACCTGGGGAAGGAAATTTTTTTCCCTTGAATGCTTTTGTACCATACCACCTTGCAGCCTCAATGGTGTCCCTAAGCAGAGCATCCTCCTAATCAAAAATAAAGAAAATAATTATTAAAATAAAGATTGGAGAAGGCAGAAAACGGTGAAATAAGAAAAGCCCACAGCAGGTAACATACTCTGTTCCCTGTTCCCAGTTCCGGCAAGTTCTCAGCCTCCGCTAGAAAGGAAACAGATTGTATTTCTTAAAGGCACAACAACAATGCAAGATGTAAAAAAGATCAGTGGCTTATTTTAAGTATACTGGTTTAATGAAAACTGAGAAATGACTGCAAAACCAGCTCTATGACATCCCACCTCTACAACCTTGATGGATGTGTGTACAATAATTCTGCTTTGAACAATACATGATGCTTCAGAGACAGATTCTGAAAGGATGAACTATTTTGGAGGGACCACTTCCAGATCCTGAAATAAGTGGAGGGATTAAGCTTTAGTCTGCAAGCAATAGTTTGACTACAAGACTAATTAATCAAATTACCTCTCACCTGTTTTCCTTTTTGCTCTCTTCGTCTTTTTCTTTCCTGCAATCTGTCTTCCTCAGACCTTGGTGATTTAAAGCCAACATACATTCGCTATGAAAACATTCATGTTGGTCTGTTGACAATGAGTAAAACTGGTTATATAAAAGGATCTTATTCAAAAGTGTGATATTGAGTGCACTTATGGCATGGGAAAGTTCTGCAGGAGAACAAGACACCACCATCTCCTAATTTGCAGCATGTTTTCCTTTGAAGAAGGAAATGCAGGAAGATTCAAATATGTTTCGAAAAATAATACCTTGTATACTAAGCGTAATGTGTCACAATTTTCACATACCTCTCTGAAGTCGCAATTGGCCCCCATTACAATTTACAGAGCATACTGTAAGTCAAGAGGTACTGGTTAATGTAATGTCATGCATATTCCCCAAGGATACAATTTTTCAATACAAATAATGTGTTTTGAATGTAGCAAGCAAACATTTTACAGATAACAGCAATGATATAACATACTGAATAGGTCTTACCATCAAATCAAACACGCCACAGTTGTTGGAGCACCCTTGCTTTGTTAGACCCTGAGTTGTGAACAAGGTTTTTTAATAAAAGAATGGCAAGAAAATAGTAACTGTTAGCAAATTATATAATATTAAGTAATGTCTCACCTGAACATCATTCACACCGAGCTTCCTCCAGGGGCCGGGAGATAGGCTGTGAGCAATGTGTCTGTACAAAGAGTAAGCCGAAGTAAATAAAAGTAAATCAAATAAAATCAACTTTTGATTCAAATGCAGTTAAAACTAAATAAGTAAGAGGTTGGAACTTGGAACGGGCTTAAACAGAACTGCCCAACTCAAATACGATATAGAGTTCTGTTTCCATCTGTTCAATGAATTTAAATGAATGAATTTAGATCAAATAAAAACAGAACCATTGATTAAAAAACAAAACAAACAAAAAATAGGACAAGTGGTTTAAACTACCACTGTCCAGATAGGATGATGCAAGGTGCCCTAAAAACCACCACAGAGGGGATCTAGAAAGAAAATCTCCATATTCTGTGGCCTCAGTATCTGTTAAATGTTCAAATTCAAATATAACATACATTGAGTTGTGGAATGTTACTTAAATCTCAACAAAGCTGACATGCATTTAATTATAGCAAAACATTAAAATCAGCTATGAGCAACTTTGTTGAGTAAGGAAAAAATAGAGGAAAATATAAATGTATTTACACAGAGTATCCAATGTCCAGGTACAAACACTGGGAGAAGAATCCACTGTAGACTGGCTGCATTGTCCTGTAGAAAGACATCAATAGCTGAATATGAAATGCTCAGACTTCACTTACAAAAGCAAAACGTTCAAACAAATTACCGGCAGGTGATCCATGGGGTTCGTCGATGATGGTGGGAACCAAGAGGAAATAACATATCTGTCTGCAGCAAACGCGTTCTCTACTCTCTGTAACACAGAGTTTGTTAATCTCTTACTGTCAAAATATATTGACTGTTGAACTATACTATCCAATCCATTTGAATTAAATATTTCACAAGAGGTATGCTACCTTCTCGATCACTTTAAGACAACAGTTCAGGATCTAGTAAAACACTTAAAAACAAATTATCAAAAGATTTTGAAAAAAACTACATAATCCATATCAGCACAGCACATTCTCTATGCCTACCGTTCCGTCAATGTCCCGCTCCAAACCCAGACTCCAAAAGTCAAAGCGGGTAAGGATGATGTTATTCACCATTGCAAGGTGCTGAGTGGGGCTTTTGGTCTCATCCAAGACCTGAGACAGCTAGTGGAAGAAAAAAAGAAGTGTTTATAGATGCATGTGATTATATGAATGACATTCATAGATAACCACAGTGGCACAATGGTTGACTTTACCAGTTGTTCCTGGCTGTCTTGGAGTTCCTGTCCCCAGCATGCTTTATGTGCTGACAACTTGTGGAGACTAGTGAAGTCTCCATGAGGTCTCTGCTCACTGCCATCATTTACTAGTGTCACATTCAAAAAGTAGTTGTTCTTTCTCATCCCCGAAAACAGCTGCTCCACACACTGACTGTTAATAAGACCAGTAAGCTCAGGCACAAGCTCCAGCTTTCTCAGAACCTCCCTCTGGTCTTTGCTGTTGCCCTGGTGGAACACATCATTTAAAGCAAAATGCTGTGAGGACCCAGTGAGAGGGTGGCCATCTTTGTCAGCTGGCATCTTAGGAAGTTTCAGCCACGGCATGTTGACATGAACCTTGCCCTCTGAGGCCTGCTCAACGTTCTTTGGGGTGGGATCCAGTAACCTTCCTTGAAAAGGGGCAAAGATTCCTGGCTGTCGGCGGTTGGCATGCAGTGTGAGCCCCCTGGCATAATCGTACACTGACACATTGGGAAAGTGTTTCCAGGACAGCAAGAGATCCACAAAGTCACGTGGACTCTCTGGTTGAATTTTGCTGAATACACAACCCCACATGGACAGGTGATAACTGCCCAACCACCTGTGAAACAAAAGAAAATAACAGTAATAACTGACATTAGCAGCATATATAGCTAACCTACATAACTACATAATGATACTGTTATTTCTTCAACACAACAACATAAAACAAAGTGGAATTATCTTAAACATTCCATATCATTTCACTTACCAGAGGCACCCCACACCTTCTCAAACACCTTGTTGTAGGTGACTCTGTTTGACATCTTCTCAGACAGTCTCATGACAAGATCCACCTTGGACCCTTTGTCGTCCACACCACACTGTTTGCACAGTGCCCTGACCTCCTGTACCTGATTTGAAAATGTCATGAAGTTGATATTGTTAATAAAGCATAGACTTACTTTTTGTAAGCACAAAGAAGTGGATTTTGCATATTTCATCAACTAATTCACCTTCAAGTTCACCAGCTCATCTGTGAGCCGCTCCTCATTAATTTTCTCATTGCCATCATCGTCATTCTCCCCATCATTTGGCATTTTGGGGCTTTGCATTTTTTCAAATTCTGTGTTTAACACTGAATTTGACCTCCGGGTGTGTGGACCAATCCAGGGGGCCCAGTGATGGTAACTCGGCGGCACAACAAAAGGGTTCTTCCGACCACCTTTGTGAACAAATAACAAATAACAAATATTATTATCACAAAATTAAACACATATTAATATACTCTCTCTCCAACTGTTCTTAAGATGTTCTGTCTTTTGACAAGACTTACATGGAATTAATCCACGGCTGATAATTTCTGTGGCCACAGCGTCCCAGAAGTTGTTTATGTCCACATGACCATCATAATTGTCAGGTGGACTTGGGATTTCACTCACTGTTAAAACAATAGTTTGTTATTCATAGCTAAATTACTAAAAACACTCTGAACAGAACAGTTGATGCAGTGCTATTCAAGGCCATGGTTAACATGATGTTACACTTACTGAAATTCAGAGAAAGAAGAGGTGCTGTACAAACAATGAAGCTAAAATATGTGAAGTAACAGCTTATTAAACTCACCTGGCATATTGAAAACGCCTTTCTTGTGAAGATCCATCACAACAACTGCTGGGCTGTATCCAGTTCCATTTTTTATGATGATTTATTTTGCGCAAGTTCTCACATGTTGACCAACTACGTTGATTGTGACACGTCAGTATACACGGCGTGTACAACAATCCCAACCATTACTGCGTTTTTCGACTATGCTACGTAAGTAATACTTTACTGTCTATGAAGTAATTACAGCATGCATGCAAACAGTAAGTTGAAAACGTACTGTATTTAGCCTACATCTTAAACCACCGTTATTGTCGTAGTGCACTGTATCAATTTTATGGGATAGAGACATATAATACCTCGTTCCACCAAATGAAATGTGCATGAGGCTGCATAATATAGGCTAGCCTCTTAGCTAGCTAAGTGTGCTTCTAAGCTAGCAAACATTTGATAATGTTTGATTAGTGCTAAGTTAAGCATACTGCTGTCTTGAAAATGTCAATTTTTAGGCCAATATTCAGGATAAAGTAGCATGCCAAATAAGTAACTGTAACTTTTACATTTCTTTACTCTTATTTGTAAGTAAGTTAATATCTAAAACTTGAGGGGACTTATTGCCAGGATATGGCTGTTAGTTTGAAAATTCAGCATGCTATTTCAGTAGGCCCATCCCCAAGCTGTAGGCCTATTCAGTTTTACACACAGATGGGCAACAAACAGCCATTTGAGTCAGGTGTTCAATATAACATAGCAATCAGGACTTACAATATAATCACCACAATTTGATTCCAAGTTGTGAAGGGTTTTGTTAGGTGAAGGTGAAGGTGACAGGTATGTAGTATACGTTTTTTTCCAAAGCGACATGGTCTCCTGGATGTAAGTCGGGGATACTAACCACTGCTCCAACTCGCCCACCTGAATGTGCATGAATGCTTTTTTGAGCATAAATGTGTTTGCATCAATGTTTGATATACAGTATAATATTAATATTTTGTTTGTGTGTCTGTTGTACATTTTAGAATGACAAAGCCAAAGTTCAAGCCCTGCCCTTAATGCCAGGTGCTGAATCAGGCCAGTAGTAAATCGTGCAGTGCCTGTTTTAAAACCCTTCGCAGAAACCTTAAGCTGCAAAAATCAAAAGACCACCACACGAGTGAGTGGGGGCAGGGTGTCATCAACCAAAGGAATGCAGCGCGGGTGGTGGCCTCCGCCAATATTTCTGTAAGTAAAAATGCTCATACTTCATGAATTGAGTGGTAATCAATGTCAAACTCAAAGTACATACAGTATTTACATTAACATGCACATCCATCTGTCTGTCCTAAGGGGATCATTTCCATCAGTACAGAATATACAATCTCTCTCCCTACAGAAAGTCCCCCCAAACATGATTTGTCACTTTTTGTTGATAATGTGTGATGGGGCAAGGACCCCATCTGTAGATGCATAGATCAGAAGAAAACAAATAGTTTTTATCTGTTAAACACGAACTTGAGATAAACATCTGGAATATACATGCTTTTTGGAATATGGGGTGGGAATAAAAAAACAAGAATCAAGTAGTACCTAGCATCTAATATGTATGTAAAGGTAAAAGTGACAGGT